>JACTAT010000002.1:2468505-2643505 GCA_014526335.1 Chrysaora quinquecirrha | reverse complement strand
TGTGTAGTTAAAATTAAGGAACTATTAAGGAACTTTTTGAACTACGATTGCCTCAAAAGAGGTCTAAAAATAAGGAACTTTAAGAACTAGGCCTTGAGGTAGGTTCCTTATAAAAAAAAGCGTGTATCTAATCTTCTATATCCTTTTGCTATTCTGTCTTCGATGTGGACACTTATTTGCGTCCTCTTAAGGCCACTTGAACTCTGCTGTATAAAGGGTTTTGAGCAGAGGAAAGCATGTCAAAGGAACTTGTATTTTCATATTCGACTTTGTTGGACAAAAGTTGATTTTTGTTTCTTTAATTTAATCGTGTTCTAAATCTAAATAGCATGTTTTGGCACATTAAAATTAGTCGATTGACCATCGCTTCGAGAGCATGTCTCAGAACACAAAAAATTGTTTTGTCGTTCGACTGTGTGACATGTTAAAGTTAACTTGTTTTTTATATTATTTGTGTGATAAATGACATGTTTTGTGCATATAAGTAATCATTCTTTCACTTCGTACATCAACTGTTAACGCAGCTGGAACACGCAGTTGCTCTTCAAAATTCACATGTCGGGGCAGGTGCCATTCAACTTATCTTATCTTCATCTCAAAGCATAAGTATCACATGTTTCGTTTCACTTTTGAATATGCATAATTCTCAAAGCAGCAAGCACAATTCAACTGTAACTGTCTATGATATCCGAGCAACAGGTACATCTAGCAGCAATTAAAATCTTCGTTTCTTAGTTAGAAATTAAAAAGAGTATTTTTTTATATGAAACTAAAAAATTTATCCAGTACTGAAAGTTTCTTAAAATTTTCAGATTTTTTGTACTGAAAGTTTCTTAAGAGTTTCTTGAATATCCGTCTTGGCAAAATAGTATTTCTATCTGAATGATGTCCCAACCCCAATCATTGATCGTATTTGAATGCATATGGGTATCTTGTAGGGATACTTGTCAGAGAAATGCGTTACACATTTTTTATAAGAACACTGAAATTGAAGAAAGCCATGCAATGTTCTTAATTTTTCTGATTTGAAGGCTTAAAATGTTCTTAACAATTAACATGTTCTTAATTTTCTTGCTTTTTAAAAAGCTTTTGCTTTCAAATTGGGTGATATTTGCTACGAAACGGGACGCGCATGTAAAAATGTCACATAGTCACAATGATTGATACAGTAGTTCACCTGTTTTTTAGAGTGGAGAACAGAACAGCGCCACTTAAGAAAGTAAATTCTACTTTGTTTCTAGCTTCACAAGCCTTGTAATGTTCTTAGCATGCTCTTAACTTTTCAGTCTCTGAAGCCTTATGTTCTTATATACTTTGTTCTTAGAAAAAAATGTGTATTGCAAACGAAACACAGGAAATTAAGGAAAATTTTTTACTGTCTGAGGTGAAGTTTCCTACGGTAATAAATTTCCAGTACTGGAGTTTCTTAAATTTTTGACCATTCGAGAGTCTGGGTTTCTTATAAAGGGTTTCTTATAAAAATACGTGTAGTCGAAATCCTCATACATTACTTTGGAAAGGTGTTCAATCTGACTGAACTTTTGAATTTTAAACCTCAAACAGTAATTTCACAGCATTCATGTTGTTTTGAGGCACCTGTTCATCATAAGACAAAATTCGATTGAAAACACAAGAAAGAATCGATCTATAAAAATCAGTCTGTCATTCAACATTGCTTAACCGTATGTTTGTTGAAACTCTCTTTCTTGCTAAAGAGCTAAAGGATAACCAGAAAGTTTTGTTTACTTGATTTCGTTATTTACTTCTAGATCAAGACGCTATCACGAAGTGAGCGCATCAAGGCTCTCAAGGACAAGTCATTTCGTCGAGGTGCTAAGGTAAAATTCTGATTAATTTTATATCAAATGTGTCAAATTGATATCTTGTTTGTGCTAGTAATTATGAAAAATCCTTCCTTTTTTATAAGAACCAGCAAACTTCGACGGAGGCTGCCTGTCATGAAATTTTCATCTATTTCAGCCCGAAATGTATTCTTCTTAATGAATCTTTCCTCAAATGTTCGGTTCTTAGTAGGTACAGATTTTCAGTAAACACACGGAGAGTTCCCAGACATTAGTGAAAGCGCAACTTGTTGGCTTTCTTCATTGTTTGTTTTACTGTCTTACTGCAATATTATTTTGATATTAAGCCCAGTGTTCTTAGGCCTAAGCGTCAGTTTGTTCCTATAGCTTCTTCGTAAGTTTTGGCCAAAGCTCGAGTTTCTGTAATATTATTTTTATAAAGAGTGTATTGAGACTGAAAAACTGCACTACACCTTATAAATACAATAATGCAAGATTTTCACTTCCTAGTTTTGTATTAGGGACTAGTTATTTCGTACATCTTGGCCTATTTTGATTATTACTGGAATATTATTTCATCCCCATAAGCTCGGTTTGGCTTGTGGTTGAGAAAGTCACTGGACATTTCCCACAGCAATTACTCACATAAAAACACATGTCACTTCGTATCGATAACGAAGTTTTTCTGAACGAACAAGGAATGTTTTGGAATTTTCTCGTATTTAGAAGTACTCTTTTCTTTTAAATAACATTTTTATAAGAACAAGACCCTTATAAGAACAATTTTATAAGAACACGAGCCTGGATTTTGCCAAGATTTGAAAACAAATTAAGAACAAACTGAGGCTGGGCCTTTTCGTAAGCCCTAAGAATATCAGCTAAATATGAAAGTAAGACAGTCAGACTGAACCTAGAAAGCAAGCAAGCAAAGAAATGGACAAGCATGCTGCATTTTTACACAATCGTAGTGCCACTACAGACATTTACTGAAAAACATAGATGTCTTATAGTAACCAAGGAAATAAGAACAGATTAAGAACATTTCAGGATCAAAAAAGGCAAAAACTAAAGAACAGCCAGCCTCGACAAAAATTTCCTGGATCGTATAAAAAAAAAGATTGTATAGGGCAATGAAAAATTTAGGCTAATTTTCGATAGTGAATTGAAAATTTAAACATCTGTATACCTAAGAAACAACACGTCTTTTTTTGTATTAAGATTTTAGGACTGTTTTATTCTGAATTTGTGATATCTTTGATAGCTTCGTCTATTGTAAAGTCTTAATTTGTTCTAGGAAACTGAGACGTGTGTCAATGAAAGTTCTTCAAAGCAAAAGAAAAAGTCAAAATCACAAACCTTCTACAGAAGAAGTGCATTTATGGAAAAGTTAGAAGCGCGACCTTGGAGGTCGTCTTGGAGAAGTCACACTGCCAAGAAAAACGCTCCGAATAATGCTAATGTAAGCCAGTTCATTTCATTTACAGGGAAATTCGATTTTTCTAGACTTGCTTTCAGTAAGCCACTGTGTTTGCTAGGCTTAATTGAGTAGGGAAATTTCCCTTTGTGATTTGGGAAACTATGTATTTTCCGCTATTTTCCATTCATGAAAAATACAGTAGTTATAAATATACATGGTAAGAAGGCTGAATATAGTCGAAACACGAAGCAAAATGGGACAGTTGTTGTGCAAAAACACGTTGATTTCGTGCCACTTCTGGAAAAATCTATCCTAGTGTTTGCAATATATGTGAACATGTTCTTAAAGTTTCATGGGTAAGTCCTCGAAATATCCATTACAGCATTCCTAGGTTTCTCTGGCGAATTGAGCAGCCGCTGCAGTAATTTTAATGCAGCTGCCAACCAGTATCTAAATTTCAGCGGCTCCCAACGATACTCAGCGAAAGCCAACACCCTTTCGCTGGCGTTACTGTTCCGGAGAGGAGGTTTGTTGAGAGGCAGAACGGGTCTCGGGGGATTGGTAATTTGATCGTTACGAGCCCTCAGGAGGTTTACAGGCAAAGCAACTTTTGCGTGCCGCTTTGCGGCGGTGCGGACCCCGGACCTATACGGGTTCTGGGACTACCTGACAGAAAGTTGCATTATACCCGGTCATTCTCGACGATACGGGTTCTGGGACTAAATCTCATTGTTTGGTTGCTGACGGAAAGTTGCATTATATCTTTAAATCGTTTTATACTTTTCTACTAGTTAAGCTTCAGTCTATTAATAATTAACAATTTCTAAATCTTCTTATATGTTTCTAGTGTCTTTGCCTCTGTATTATGAATTTAACGAACTATTGCCCGCTCGTTTAAAATGGAAGCCCTACAGTTTTAAAAAATGTTTAGATGGATAGTGTGTGATTATCCTTTGTTAAGGGATTCTGTGGTAGAAGGCTTCGTGTATTTATTTCTATTGCTGTTTCCTAGGCGCAGCTGTCTACAGCAAATGAAAACATCTCGCTCGAGAACTAAAGCCTGATATACTGCAGACTATTCGCATCAGTGTTCTCTACGGTTTTGAACAGTCGTGCTTGATAACATGGAATGATACTGTGGCTGTGAATTGCCGGTTAGAAGAGCTTGGATGCGAAGCTCAGTACACGTATTTTGACTTGTTCTTGCACGAGAGACTCAGTGTGTCCTTGGTAGTTCTATATGGGGTGCTGAACAGAACAAAGGACAGCTGATCCTGCCTCACATATGTCATGCACAGGTAACGATTCAAGGCTTCAATGTTATTGGCTTTGTCTTTAAAGCATAATTAGGAGCCATCTGGCCTCATTATAGCAGAGTTTCACAGTTGAAATCTCGTCTGTAGACTGTGCTTGTCGAGTCAGTTGCTATAGAGTTGCATTGTCGGAAGCTATTTTCAAATAGGATCTTGTTTATTGTATCCTCAAAATATCCTTGGTCTGATTACTGCCGAGTTTTACAGTTGAGATCTGACACGTAGATTGTACTTTTCTGGCCGTTTGCTATAGACTGGCATTGTTGAAATCTATTTAGCATAGGATCGTCCTCTAATTGTCGAGCCATCTGGTCTTGTCACTGAAGAGTATTAGAGCTGAAATATCTTCCGTGGTCTGTACTTGTCATGTCACTTGCTATAGACTTGCATTGTCGACTTGCTTTATAAGAATATAATCGTCTTCAACTATACTTGAAAAGTATCCTCGAAAACCTCGGCTGTTTAATCTGGTTATTGTTAAGCAACGATACATATACTGAACAAGCATTAGCTTGGGCATTTAGAGCAGAACACCGTTGCTGTCACTATTGTACCAGTGATTACAATGCCGTTGAAAAATTTCAGCAGTGGATCGACTTGTCAGGTTTATTACTGTACGCGTGCAAGAAGAGATGTACTAAAAGCAGGTGAAACTCGACCTGAAACATGCATCTTAAGGAGCCTTTCTATGTTTTTCTTCACTCGTCATCTGCATGTAGAAGATGCCAAACGCATCACAGACTTTAACAGCAGTGGGAAAGTTTTACAAGTGTTTGTGTACCATGCTACTGAACATAACCTCAGAAGCCAGGTATTCAGATCACAGCTACTTGAGCATTTAGCTAGTAATTTAACAGTGTTGCTGTTGCGTAGATCGGATCTGCATTTTCCTGGCATGTTAGCATTCTTTATGAATGGCTGTACTATTGAGTTGAAACAAAAACTGAAAGTTGTTCATGAGAGAGCCGTTAATGTTTTTAATGATTGTTATGAGGATGCAGTTTTGGAACTCGTCAAGGAAGTAAAAAGAATTCAAGAATCGACATTCAGAAAAAGGTATGTAGTGCCACAGACCTTTCCGGTGGTAATAGGTGATGCCGTTACCTCGCTTACGTTTGGTATGTCTGTTAAAGATGTATGCGTGGAGTCTGTATTTGAATTGTCTGACCAGAAGAAAATTGCCGTCAAGTTAGTGAAGAAACCGGATCAGAAATCAGGTAAAAGAGACAGGTCCAGGCTTAAGACTCATAAGCCGGAAAGAAGTACATCGGAAACCGATTTAAGCGGTCCTCTCGCTGTTAAAGGCATTGAATTACGCATGAGGAAGACAGTCCTGAAAGAAAAGAAATTCTCTACTATAAAGAGGGAAAGCAAAGAACTAAGTAATGTCAAAGAAAAACAAGCTGAAAACTCGATTTTTGTGTCGTTGAAGGAGGCTGCAGCGGTTGAAATTCTTCCGGACGTTGAAGAGGAAAATCCGATGTCGGATGAAAATGCAAGACGTCCGTCAGACGACTACGATGATGATGATGATGTTCAGTCATCGAACTCTTCAACTGCAACATTGAATAAGAATTCCACAACTGATGCGAATATGAACTACGATTCCCTTCTCCAACCGCATTCAACTATTGCCATACCACAATGCAAAACACCAGCACCAAAATCTATCATACCAGATTGCAATTTTGATTATCAGGACGATAAAGATATTTTTGCGGACGAACAAATCCACGAAACAAGAACCTATGCGATGTACATTCCGGACCATTGGGGAAATAACGGTGAACAGCTCATATATATTACATTTCCGGACGAGACGGACAAAATTGCCGGTCAGATGTATGACTTCTCGTTATCCGGTTTTTCAACTCCAAGCTCTTTAAATCTCAGTGAAGAGTGTCTATCTCCTGTCGAGAGTCCGCTGATTTCTGTACCGGATACAAAGAAGACCATATACCCGCAACCGTGTCCGGTATATCCGCTGGAATCTTCGTTTCCTCCGGTTGATTTACCGGTAGACTTTGCAACGTCATAGAGCAGAACAGTCTAAAATGATAGTAAATTTGGAAAGTTTTGGACTTTTGCAGGTAATATAAATGATAAGAATATAAAATGGGTATTTATATTATTGGGAAAGGTTTTTTTCAAATAAATGTGAAAATTTAATTTCCAAGTACATTAACAATGACTTTTTAGTGGTTTATATAATACTTGGACAGAATAGAGTTTAAGGTAGCGTTTCGAGCATTTTTGATGAATTTTCATGACAGGAAGACTTGGTTTATTTGTGCGTGCTTTTCTGTTGCTATGATTTTTCATACAGGCGTTCAATAATGGCACTATCTTTTGGAAGCGCGACTTGCGAAAATTGTTTTATGGCCGTTGGAGGCGGATTTCAATAATGGCACTATCTTTTGGAAGCGCGACTTGCGAAAATTGTTTTATGGCCGTTGGATTCTTAAAGGCGGATTCAAACTTGAACTCGGATCACAACCCCTGATTTTCTCTTGCTCCAAATATTGGTTTCGCCGAGCGAAATATTCGGAGTGTGAAGGATATGCTACGTTCGGCTCTATTACATCGTAAAATGAACCAGTCGAAATGGGCGACAATATTGCCAGAGTTAGTATTCGCACTTAATACATCTGAAAGTAAAGCGATTAAACATGTGCCTTATAACGTGGTGCATGGCAGATCGGCTCGGTTGCCAATCGACGTTCTATTCGACATGGATAATTCTATGCTGATGGACATCAACACTCCTGCAGAGTATGCGGAAGATCGTAGTCTGGTTATGAAATCTGTTTTCGACGTTGTCATCAAGAATCTCAAACTTCGTAAATCTAATATGCAAAGTCAGTACAATAAGAACATTCGTTTCAATGACCACCAACAAGGTGCAAAAGTATGGCTCAAGGTTAAATGTTATAAAACAGGTGAAAATCGCAAGCTAGCACCCCGACGCCGAGGACCGTGGACAGTCATTCGAAAACTACCCAATGGAGTTAATTTTGAGATTGAAAATGATCAGACGAAGGAGCGAAAAACCGTTCATCATGATCGGTTAACACCTGTTGCAAAGGGCAACACTTCTGATAATTCTTCGCGTGAGGTAATGCTCCCCCGACGTAGTTTTCGCCAAGATGATATCAAAGATGGTTCTGATTCGACTTCTGATTCAGAGGTTGGTAGTGATTATAACAGTTCAGACGACGATTACAGTACAGATTCTGGTAACAGTGACCTTGTCAATGAAAATGAGCACCCACAGAGACGTTATAATTTGAGAAATCGAAGAGACCGTAACTTTCCTAATAACATTCCTTGGTCAGCCATTCGCTTATAGGAGGGGGGAAATGTTGGGGTATCGTTACCCCCGTCTTAGTTATTAAGTAATTCCTATTTGTATGTATTAATTCCGCTTCGCTGTTATTCTGTGATAGATCATATTCGAGTAACCATTAGAAGTATTCTCTCTGAGTTTCGACTCTGGCTACAAAATAAAAAATTCGTTGGGAAAGATCATCATCAGTCTTTACTTAGGATGCGTTCTTTTGATGCCTTTTTCTGCGTCTTCCTTTTTCTGAAGTCTTCCGATACATCAAAAGCCCGTTTTTTGGGACAACTGTCCGGAATATCAGAGAATTTCTAGAGGTTCCAAACGCCTGATGCTATAGCTGGTAGAATTTCTCGCAGAGAATTTTATTTCCAAATCGACTTTTTCCCAATCAGAAATTTTTTCATTTTTTCCGTTCCGCCTTCGGAAAAAGTCTACTATTTTCAAAATTCAGAAAAGCGTGAAAATGCTGTTTCAATTAACTAGCTACAGCTTGAAATATGACAAACGGAGCTCTGTTATCCCGTTCATTATATGCTTGACGAACGATTGGGTTTTAGGTGAAGTTGAAACCACTTCTTTTCGTCTAGCGCTTTTTTCGATGCGGCAATTAGACATTTTCTACTGCGCATGAATTTTCACGAATCTCACTATCGGTTGTCGTAAAAAAATCGTGTAGTAGAAGTCGTCCTTTACGTCGTTAAAAGCGTGAAATGTTTTAGTTGACTAAAGCTAGGTATCAGATACGCGAAGCTTTGCCGTTCCGTTGAATAATACACAAAGCGACCCTTTCGTCCAGGAAATTTTCTGTTGCGCGTGTTTCGTCGTAAATTTCAACGACGATTGTCGAAAATCGTCTTATGCAAATTAGCCTAAACAGAGATAGAGTACTCTAATGTGCAGGGTATTCGAGAAAAAAACAAAATTTCAATCAACAACACAATTTAATCATCAAAAAAATTAATACTCGTTAACAGCATCAACAAGATGTAAAGGTTAACTAAGTGTTACTACACGTAATTACTGGTTACAATGGAGAAACTGGTTGTAACTAGCAGTAGCTAAATTGGGAAATAAACTCCAAATAATTAAGATAAAAATAAGTAGTGACAAACCAAAATAATTAAGATACAGAGAACTCAGAGATACCAAGCCTGAGCCAACCTTGCTGATAGAAAATACGATTTAGGCCCGGTTTCTGCGTGTTACCGATTTTGCGCCGGTCACCAGGGAATGAAATATCAAATGTGCATTGCGATTCCACGTGGCATCGCAATGCTACTTGACTGGCTGCGGCAATTGTCAAAATTAAGTATAGCCTTCTGAATTAAAACGAACTAACATTAAATTCATCAACGCAACAATTTAAACGTTAACAAAATTGTACAAACTAAAGGCAACGTATTGTAGCGATTCAGACCTCAGTTCTAAACACAAAAGTTCGGACCCTCTTGGAATAAACAGCTACTAAAGTGTATAATTATTTATCTAACTAAAAGCAACCTTGTTAAGTTAGGTAGTTAAAACGTTAGTCTGATAAAACATAAAGTGGAAATTAACTAAATAAGTTTTATTAATATGTATGTGAAATATAAGCCTAATAAATAATGTTAAATATATCTAAAATACTCACCTGTGAAGTGAGTTAATTAAGAATTGATTATTGAAACTACAAGAAATAACACCGAAGAGCATTAGCGTAAAAAAGATTAATAAAAAAATGTTATCTGTTATGAACCAAAGATATTAGTAAAAAGGTTAAAAAATTATGAAAATATTGAAAAGTTTGTATAGCATAGAATAAAAATCACAGCAAATAAGCAATAATAATGCAGCTGATTTAGAATATTGTTACAAATAAATATAATATATAGTCTAGTTTTATAAGAATAATGCATATTATAGATATTGAAATACTAGAAACCAATTATTCTGGGGAATATTCCAATCAATTTAAATAATAGCTATATGAAATATTATCACAAATTAATATCGTCGAATAATGTAAAAATTATGCGTATTATCATATTTTGATATGTTGGAAAGCAAGGAATCGAGTAATTATCCCATAATCACAGATATAACGTTTGCTTTAAAATATTTTGCAAACGAATATCGTCTAATAGCTACTTTAATTAATATAGGTATTATAAATACTTATACATTTTGGAATATGAACTAGAAACTCTCCTCAATAAGTACATCATATTAATTCCTATAAATATTACAACACAACGATATTGAAAGTTAAGTTACCATGAAAGGCAAGATAAAATATTAAATTTAGATAAATAATAATATTATTCTGAAAAGATACGATTTCCTAAATTGAAATTCTTCTTCTTGCATCCATTGTTTCTTCGTCTTTAGCATGGCCTGACCCAGAATCTTGACTCGCAGCAATGACTTCCTTTGGAACATTGTCACATTGTCGCTCGGAGGACCATTTTGTCTCAATAGTAACAATAAGAGCTGCTTTTACTGTGTCTTGTCAAAGGCTTGTGCATGCGCAGACCTTCAATCGAGTGATGCCATCCCCAGCATGATCGGCAAAAGTACCTGAAGCATTGTGGATCTCGACAGAAGAAAGGCCCCGGATTTATATGACATGTGCCACACATCGAGTCTTCCAAATATGGGTCGATTTGCACCTGGATTTGAAAAGCATTGGATTGATAACTGACCGTTTAGCTCGGTTAAATGGCGACAAGCAAGCATGCATTCCTTGACAAACCGTTGCCTAGAAGGCGAACCAAAGTCGGACCAAAGTGCCTGGGTACAAAGTGCCCAGAAAAGATAATGAATGTATTTATCTCAACTTTGCAATTATTTCAGAAAATTACCAAACGACTTACCTTCTTGGTGAATTTCGGTGTTCTTATTTCAATAAATGCTGCTTGAACTGCTTTCATGAAACTACGATGATTGCTGAACGTAACACGACCAGATCCTGAAACAAAATGCTTTTCCAGTCAGGAGGGGCTACAACAGGACGATGCCAGCTAAGCTACGCATAAGTGAACCCAAAAGTATTAATACCATGAATAATGTGTATGTAATGTACCCTAATTTGTGATGTTTTTTCTGCCTAGAACATCCTGTCTTTAAAATAGATGTTTGGTTGCTGTTGTCGTCCAAAAGACGCCACATAATATAAGCTTACTAATGCATCTGAATTGCAGATGCAGGTTGTTTAAGAAACAAGCAAGCAACAAAGACGTTTGAAAGCGAAAGCATTACTGAATCTTACCTATAGGGTATTTATGTTTATCTGTATCGATACCAGCATAGATGACTCCGTCAAATAGATCATTCATCAAGGATGCTAGCGCCTCTATAAAAAATACAAGCTGTTATCTCTTTTGTGACCAAGACTCTCGCTTTGGTTTCAAATAATCGTTCCCCACTTATTCTATCGGGGACTTTTTCTAATCCTAACTAACCCCTTTTCCAGATGTTCTCAGAAGAGATTGTGTGGCAAACAATGTGCAAGGCTTACTTTTCGTTTTATGTTATTTGGTTCAGTACATCCAACAATTGTTACTATCAGTCAGTGTTGCGCTCTTGTACACTCAATTAGCTCCCCCTTTTGAATGCTTCCTTTCACATGTACTTTATGGACTTTTCCACCCCACTGCTTATTCCTACAACCTCTCCCCGCTTGTTAGATTCCGACAGAAGTTCAAACCCCCTGCTCATTCTAACCTTACCCTAAGATACCTAAGTAGTAAGAGGAACAAATCCGTATGGCAAGATTCAAGGCCCCATTTTCAAAAAAATTGCACAGAGAATCTATGAAAACTGTAGGCTCGTCAACATTTACTGTTCACTTCACGTTTTTGAGACGTTTTCCTCCAATAACAATTTTTGTTTTCATTGCGGGCTAACCTGCAGGTTCATGGAGTCGGCATTCAGTACCAACAACGTGAAATCTTAATCAAAAACCGGAAAAATTAGCCAGAAATTCCGTAAAACCGTTCACCGACGAGATTTGGAAAACCGAAAAACCGCGTAAATTTTGGGAAGAAACCGAAAATCCGAGCAAAAATTTTTGCAAAACCGTGTAACCGTAAAACCCCCCCCCCCCTCTAATAAGAGGACCAATTTCATATTTCAAGTCCTGAATCGGTCTTAGTATAAGAGAAATTGGAGAAGAGCCATACCAGCATTGATCATTCCGTGTAAGCCACCAACGAAAACAGTTTTATTTGGGTCGAGCTTCTGTGAGGCGCTTCGCATAAAGTTGCTATCAGATAAAACCCAAGGAATCACTTGAACCTAAAAGCGTAAACGGGAAAAATCAATATGAAGTAAAGGAAAACAACGAGATGTTTATTCTTTCTGAGGAAAATGATTGTATCAGCACGCCATGGTAGGGTACTCCCTCGGGGGCCTGACAGGGGCTCTATGGATGGTCCAAATGGCTATGCCAAATAGCCCAAATTTTTAGAAATACAGAAAAAGTACTGCAACTTTGGGGGGTATAAAAGTACTCCATTGTGCGCGATTGGCTGTTATCAAACTGACCAGAAAGTTTCATTGTCCCTCTCTAAGTCCCTGACCAAGGCCAAACGATCAAACATTGTAGGTCAAACATTTGAGACTTTGCGTATAAAAGCAATGTTAGGTTGTTTGGTCATGTCGGAAGGGGTCAGAAAACATTGCTTAACAATCGGAATTCGTTCAGCAGTGTTTTTTAAAAAATTAAAAAAATATTTTATTGCTTGTATCCAGCAAAAAATGTTCGACGAGCAATGTTTTTTGATGTTTCTATACAGTCAAACATAGTGTTTCACAAGCAAATCTTAAATATTTGACAAACGGTTTTTGACCGTTTGGCCAGGGCTTAATATACTAAAATGTCAAAAATTATACGCTCAGGGCGTTTACTGGAATCTAAATGGAAATAAGCGTGGATTGACGCGTGGATTAAACATAAATAGAGTAAACATCAAATACCTCTTTGCATCGCATTCTTCTGCTTGATATTTTGTAATACCAATCACCTCCATTGGTGCAGTCGTGTGTGCAGTTTGTCAGCAAAGACTTGACTGATTTTTCGCTCTCAAACAGCAAGTAGACGTAACCTTTTGGTGGGGTGGAAGTAAAAACTGCTCCCGACAATTAGTTACTCTTATCAAAAACTAAGATCTACTTTTACATAGTGGTTATTTTATCAAACAGACTATCCCTTGTAGTACCTTTTGCTAGTATTAGCAAGATTACTTAGACTTATTACCTGAGTCGTGGTTATCGCTATTGAGTTTAATTGTTGGACACTGAAACTGACTTTGGGCGATCTCGGTTTGGTGTAAGTCTCGGTTCGATGAGCAACAGCAGGGACTCTGGAACTTTTATAACAGGTCAGTGTCATTAGGTATCCAATGAATCGCCACTTTTCTTTTTGGCATCTCTGGGTTTCACAGTGCATGGCAAGTCATGACTTCTGTTTGTTATCAATCATCATAATCATAATCATCATTATCCGATAAAACCATTATTTACCTTTTGGGATTTGTCCATTTTGTTTGCTATCCTTCCCAGGCCATTCCACCTCCACGGGACCAAAAGGACGGAAAGCTTGCTGCAGCCCAACTGAAGAAAACAAAACGTTCTTCATGTAAGACACATAAAAATAATCAATATTCAATTGCTACCTTAAGCATAATAATATAAGCTATATAAGCGTAACAACCCACCACATCAGGCATAATAACCCATCACAGTAGAGGGTATCCACAGCAGTAAGCAAAAAGCACCACCAAAGTGCGCACAATATATACCACCACAGTAGTGCGTATCCACCACAGTAGTGCGCATAGATTCCCCAGCGTGATCTCAGGCGTGAGAAGACTTAACCTCATGGAGAGATTTTTGCTGTTTTTTGCTGTTAAATCCTTCAAGAGAGTTTTGAAAACACACCCTAATTTCAAAATGATAACATTTTGAAAAATAGCGCGAAGAATCATAAATATTTTAAAATAATCTGACGAAATAATCTTGATTCCAGAAAAAAATCTGTAGCAGCTGATTGAGATTTGAGATAAGCTATAGGGTTTCAAGCTCCCAGGTCATCGGATAAGAGACTCTAAAGTTTGATCCTTATTCACCAACCAGTTGCTCACAGAAGCTCCAATCTCCAAAAAGCGTGATTTTAAAGATTTGCAACCTTTATGCATCTGTGATTTCTCTTATTTAGCTTGGCAAACAGGGAAGATGCCAAATGAACACGATGAACACCCAGAAATTACGTGAACTTGTAATTCAGTGGTGAACAAGCAAATGAGTGCCCTTGATTCGATGGAAGCGACCAAAGAGTTTAAATACTACTCTACTGTACGCCCAAAAACTGGCACCACCGCTCCTAGTGCCGCTTAGACCTTTTTTACACGAGAAAAAGATATGGATCCAATTAAGATCCGTACCATTCAGGTTTACCCGGTAACGGATCGGAAATGGATCTAAGTGGATCCGTTTTTCTAGCGTACCCGTACCTATAATGTAAGATCACAAGATACGATCCCTTTCCCAAAAAGGAACGGATCTATGCATACCCGTGTGAATGAAAATCCTATCAAGACCTTTTTGCGTCCGGATCCATTCCCGCGTAAACTACACAGACTAGCCAAATCTTACCGTCAGTGATATCCCAAGGAACACCTCCAAGAAACACTTTGTTTGAATAAACAGGATTTTTGTAGTTTCTCGCTGGAAGTCGACCACTCCATGTATATGTAGGCTCATTTATCTCTGGTAAAAGGGAAGAAAACAGAAAACTGTGTCAAACAGTGACTGAGAGATTCTAATACATGGTTACGAGGTAGTTTTTGAAGGCGTGGCCAAGAGGGTCACTTGGGCAGTCGCCTCCCCTAAATATCGCCATGATAGATCCTTTGTATAAAAAATTGCTTTGTCTGAAGTAAATGTGTCACAGGGTACGATTTGGCTATTTGTTCCAAAAGCCATTCCCTAATTTTCCTTGACCAAGCCATTTTGCCCCTAAATTGCTGAATGTCGACAGTAGCTACGCCAACGGGTGCCACTCCGCTGTCTTGTGGTAGCCATTTCAGACCTCTGATAGGAAATTCGAGTTCCTCCTACTAGTTTTGCCGATGGTAGGTTTGGATCGAAATCGGATGGAATTTAGAAATCTTTTTGTCACCTTCTTTACTTAGGCAATGGTGACAAAACCACTTTTTGCACAGTGCGGCGGCAGGACTAGGGACTATTGGGGCGAATGACTCAGCACTTCCTATATTACTAATCTGCTTATATGCAAATTAGGTTGCCCTTTGTTCTGTCCCATTGTACTTTTGCCCCCAAAAGGCTTTTTTCGTGGGCCACCTAGAAATGCGCTTCTTTTTTTGTTTGAACCCTGTACTCCCAAGGCAGTGCACCATGTATTTTTCTAAATCTTTTCGAACTTTAAGTTGGTTAAAAATTCGATTTTATTCCAGTTTCGAAAAGTTTCGTTTTCAGTTGCGGGCGGTTTTGTTAGTGCGGTTTTGATTGCGGTTGTGTCTTGGGAATCGGTTTACAGGGTAGCGGAAACGTGGAATGGAGGAATGTGGAATGGAATTAGATGGTTGGCTGTACTGTTGCATCAATATTAATATCTTCTGTGTGCTAAACTACTAAAATGCAATTTAGGTTGCCCCTTTGTTATGGCCCATTGTTCGATAACATAAGGAAGGCTCTTTCCTTGGGCCACCTAGAAAAGTGGTTCTTTTTTGATTGACGCCCTTTCTGCCAGGCAGTGCATGCCGTATTTTTCTAAATGTTTTGAGAATCAAAAGTTTGTTAAAATTTCAATTTTATCTCGGCTTCAACAAGTTTCGGTTTTGATTGCGGCCATGTATTATGTTCCTTTCACTACACGTACATTGAATTATTGAACTTTTTGTTCTGCAGAAGTTTGTTATACTTACTAAAACGCGGAACCATCCAAAACGACCCCAAATCAGCAAAAATAACGCAACACGACCCATAATCAGCTAAAAGCCACGTAGGATTTTCAATTGTCAGGGGTAAATTATAATGATGATGATGATTCGGATTTTGACTACATGAAGATAATTATGATTGTGATGATGACGACGACCATGATGATGATGATGATGATGATGATGACTATTATTAATATTATGATTTTGAAAGCATAATGAGATTTGATGACATGATGATGATAATGTGATTATGATCTGACGATGATAATGATTATGATGATGATGATTATGACGATGATGATTATGATGATGATAATGATGATGATGATAAGAATGATTCTAATGGTGATTATAATGTGATGGTTGGTGACGGCGATAATGATAATTTTGACGGTTATGATAACTATGATTATGATGATGATAATGATGATTATGATCTGAGGATGATTATGATTATGATGATGATGATTATGATGATGATAATGATGATGATGATAATGATGATGACGACGATGATGATGACGATGGTGATGGTGATAAATATGAAGATGACAACGGCTATGCATGGAGTAAATATTTAGGTTCCCTGAACAGAAATCAATTTTCGCAGGATCTGCTGCTATAAATTTGGTATTATTATGTTTATGATGTTCTTTTTTTGTCAAGAATGTAATACCCTTTTATCAATTCACTTTGTTTTTACCATTACATGTAGATTAGCTTTTTAACTTGACGCCCGCGATGCGGGCAAGGTTTTTACCTTGACACCCGCGATGCGGGTGAACTTAGTACCAGTTTAGCCTTGGAAAGACAAGATACCACTCAGCTGCCTTTTAACTTGATGCCTTTTAACTTGCAGCCTTCTGAACTCTCGCTAGAGTCCGGGGAGGTTGGCTCCCCATGGCATCCCACAACCTCCCCGGACTCTAGCGAGAGTTCAGAAGGCTGCAAGTTAAAAGGCATCAAGTTAAAAGGCAGCTGAGTGGTATCTTGTCTTTCCAAGGCTAAACTGGTACTAAGTTCACCCGCATCGCGGGTGTCAAGGTAAAAACCTTGCCCGCATCGCGGGCGTCAAGTTAAAATATTACACTAAAAATACTCTGCCTCACAGAGCAAAGTCCGTACATACTGCTTTCTTAGCTACAACGATTTTTCAAAACAATTTTCCGCAGGGTGTTTTTCAAAGATGTTCAACCCAAAATCTGGTTCTCAACGTTACCAGTATGGTTATTGTATACCTACTGAATGAAGTCTACTTAGCATTTCATCTTTCTCTTATACAACAAATAAAAAGTGGAAAATATCAGCAAGCCTCATTCGCTTCATCAGCACGGGCGCTAAACTGATGGGATAAACCTGCTTCACTTGGGAATTTCCCCTCGACTTAGTATGTTAAAAATGCCCTGATTCCCCGCTTACCTGCTTCGGTGAATGATGATGCCTTTCTTTCTGCATCCATGAAATCTTGAGCGGAGCCATATATATGACGTATGCCACTCCATCTTGGATCAATGAGCAGATTGGAGTTCAGAAAGTCTGGAGGTGGTGATGCTGGGGACAGGGGCAGATTTCTTCTCGTAACAATGTGGCTTGGTGATGCAGGCATAGGAGAAAAAGAGCTGTGGAAATCTGGCGGAGGGGTCATGGTAAATGGGTAACTGAATGGTGGAGGTACAGGTTGCAGTCCCAACTATGAAAGAAAAAAATAATCGTATAGTTTTGTATTTAATATGGGAAAAAACCATTTCAATAATAAGTTGTTTGGAGTTGGCACCATTAGTAGTAGCTGTTCCGCCTGACGCTCAGCAGTACAGAAAGTTTCATTAAGAGTATGTAGACTCACTACATAATTCCCACTACTTCGCTGTATGTTGTTGTTTTTGCTGGTCTGTTGTAGCGACATATCAAAAGTCAAGGAGCGAAAACTAGAGACTCGTGTGGTGAGTCTAGAGTATATGACGCATGCCCAATAATTTGTTAGTGGTCGACAATTAGATTCACCCGATTGTCACGACATATGCTCACAATGTCGCCCGTTGTTGTTGCTGTAGTGTTTATTGCAATTGTTCTGTTGGAGCGAAAAAGCAATAGTCAGGGACCGTAAATTTGAGACTCGGCTTGCGAGATGCAGCCACAGAATAGGGGTTGCAACGGGATTGGGATACAGCAGGAAAACCAATAGGATAAGTTGAAGACTCCAAGTGAGAAAACAAACTCTTTCTGTCTATAAGGAACCGGCCTTTTGGTTATGATTTGGACTGATTTCAAAACTCCTAAAATAAACTTCTAAGATGTCTAAACATACATGTATCCTACATGTATACATAACTACATGTGTTCCACAAACAGCCTCTCATTGGTCCCGCTATTTCTCGCCATTAAGTTCCAGTTCATTATTATAGTACCTTTTAACTTAAATAGAAGTCGTTCTTCGTATGCAGAGTGATTTGTGTAGTTTCTAGCTACATACATGAAGTACATGACATCCATTTATCTCATTGATATCCCTTACCGATGTAAAATGTGACATAGGATCCTCCATGATTCCAAAATTGATTGGGCTTTGCGCTCTTGAATTTGGCGGGGTGCCAAGACCTCCGAATGACGCATATCTGTTCCATGATTGTTTAGCATCAGGACTCTCAATTGGGGGTGTGTACATCAAGTAATCCAGTGATAAGGTTGACTGTTTGGTGACAGTAGCTGAAAGAGCATAAAAAAATCAATTTTTCATGAATTTCATTCACTTATTTCGCAAATTTTGACAAATACCACAGTTGAGTTGCATGCAATCTCCGTCACTTTTTGCCTTTGCAAGGTAGCACATTTCAAGAGTAAAAATGCATTTCATCTTTCAAAAGGAAAATTATCTTTCTGAGCCACTAGCGAAGCCATCCTCAGATCCTCAAGGAGATAAGTTATGCATGTCCAAACACTGGGCCTGTTTAAGAGTTGGGGGCTATTGTTCTTTAAGAAAATATAGAACAGTATCATTAGGGGGCCTTCCCCCACAGCAACAACCAATCCGAAATATAGCATCCTGGGCGAATAAGTTGTTCAATAGCAGAGTATGATTTCTATGGTAAACACTACCGAGACTACATACTGTAGGTTGTTTATTGATACGGAGGGGGGGGTGAAGGGTGGTAGAAATATATGTCTGAGGTGGAAAATGAAGGAAAGAAATGATGGAGCCATCTAGCAGTATTAATTAATAAGCATTTTGAGCCGTTCGTAATTAGGAAAAAAGATAAAGCAAGAAAGGAAAAAAAAACAAAGTTTTACGCGTTTGAGGTTCTTCGCCAGATTTTGAGACAGTCGTTGTATTTGTATCTAGAAGCTGATTAATTCTTGACAGTAAATCGCTCGATTGCCCTGGCTAGGAAATAAAGAAAGCAAAGTGTTTTTTAACTTGGGAAAGCGAATGTTTTTTCTACTCAGTGCACACACGAACGAGACACGATACTTGCTGGCCTGAAAAATATCTGAGAGTAGGATACGTGAAATCAGTATTGAGATACGAATAGCAATATCTAAGCTGAGCGAGTGTACAATAATAACAGATAGAAGCCACATACTCTGGATATTAGAGCAAGCAAAATATAAAGAAAACTAAAGGAATAATTTAGTTATAAAATATGTCTTTCTAACTTTCACTCCTTGGGTCACTTCTTCGGTCATGTTTGAAATGTTAGTCTGTTCTTGAGCTAGCACACGACCAGTCATAATTTAGCAAGTTGAATGATGGACCAAGCATAGTTTTGCAGTCTTTTATATGGGTCCCACTGCAGCGGAACGGAAATAAGCGTGCATGAATTTTTATTCTATTGTCTCTTTGTGAAGGTACAGGCCAAATTTGCTAGCACTGAGCTACTAGAAAGCAAATTGTATGGAAAAGAAAAATTTAACAAACACATTTATTTCTGTTATATTTTATCAAGAGAGAATTCGAAGCATATAGGAATTTTGTTTTCACCCATGTATAAAACTAGGTATATTGAGATTCAAATTAAGCGATTTCTCATAGCAAAAACAATTTTTGTAGCTAAAATGCATCGTTTATTGCTATGAAGTATATCGAGGTCGCTAATCAAGCAAAACATTTTCATGGTTTTAGTTTACTGGTAGCTCTTCTGGGAGTGAGTACGAGTAGAGTCTCAAGATCCACTGCAATTTCCAGTTAATTTGCCCCAATGATTCTATGAATTATCATACAGTTACCATTCGGATCAGACCTTGAATAAACTCTCAGGGGGGAGGGGGGCTCACTATAGGTTAATGACAGGGGGGTCAGACACAGGCTCTCCTCCAAAACCCAAAAATATGCCATATATTTTAGGAAAAACATATACAACATATTGGGGGTGGGGGGCTTTGAACTGTCTATCATCAGTGTCACTGCTTATTTCTTTTTCAGAATCTCTGATAGATGACTTCTGGAGCAACAGAGGAAGACCTAAAACGGGCCGGCAACATGGGAGGTTTAGTAGAAAGGTCAGGAGATTGGGAGCAGACGGATTTCTGGAGAGTTTATTTTGAAGGAAATACTCGGAACACAAGGCTGATTTTGACGGGAGCAAGAGAACATTATGCTTTTTAAGATAGGAACAAGGGATCAGCTATCCCCATGGGACTCCCCTATCAAGGCCTCACAAGTCCATATGTTCATCGCTATCCATATGGCCATACATTCCATTCAGTTTCAAAAGGCTTTCTAATCCTTTTAATTCAATGAAACTGCTTTGTATTTGAGAATTAAAATGTACAAGTAATTTTTGTCGTTTCAGATAACCAACGACCGTCCATCGATTAAGAGCGACCCGAATACTGTATGTATCCAAGAAAATTGACTTTTGCCGTTTCTCAGACGAATGGGTGTTTATTAAAAGATATCCCACGAAAAGCAAAAAAGTTGCTAATAGTCGCAAAAATTGCGATATATAATTGCGAGGTATGCTAGCATTTACTTGTAGCAGTACATTTTTTAGCCGATGATTATCTTGTATTGTTTGAAGATGACGCATCGATTTTCATGTTTGCAAAGTGTATACGAGATATTACTTTATGCTTCCAAAGTTCCATGTCACGTTCCGTGTTCCAAGTTCCCGCGTTCAGTGTTCTTGGATTCCGTCTTCCTTGTCCGAATTCCAGTTTTTGTCAATCTTGCCTGTCTTTGACACTGAATATGCACGCAGTCGTCTTCAGCTTCAGCCTTGGACAGTTCAGGGGGTGTGCTTGTAAATGTTGCCTTTGGAGTAACTAGTGGGAGTAACCCTAGCTTGAGATTGGCTACCCCATTTTATGGAAGACTCACACCATGTCCATTCTGCGCCCCATTGTACCCCTCCTAGCCAACACGTTTTTGATTGGACAATTGGACAATAGAAGATAAAATAATGGAAAAAAGCCTAGGTCCCAGACTCTTTGATGGGATGTCTTTCTTGTCTTCATTTTCTCGTCGTTCTTCCTTCTTGTTCAGGAAACCAGAGTGGATTCCTTCCTGCTGAAAATTCGAAATCGAAGAACAGATCATCGGACTATAAAGATGGCAAACAGCGAACAACTTCGAAAACTATTTGTCGGTGGTCTGACGAGAGAATCAAATGAACAATCTCTGAGGGACGCCTTCTCGCGTTTTGGAACCATCGTTGATGTATCAGTACTACGAGATGCCCAGCAAAGATCGCGAGGCTTTGGCTTTGTTGTATTCAGTGACTCAGCCTGCGTGGATGAGATCATAAAAGCCAAAAAAGACGGCCAAGCAATCACGGTCGATAATGGACATGTCGAAGTGAAGCGTGCACTTCCACGAACAGAAAAAGGAGAGCCAAGAGAGCGTTTTACAGCAAGGCATTCCTCCATAAAAAGGTTTTTGTGGTGGCCTAACCAGTTCAACAACAACTGCTGATCTTGAAGAGTATTTCGGCAAATTTGGTATGTAATCAACCGTGACGTAGATAGAATGTCATGTGTCCATGTCAGTGTCAGTCACTGGCACTGCTGCAGAATATTTTTTTGTATGCAGATCTGTTGAATTTCTAGATGTAGGAAGCAGTTTTTGGACCTGAACATAATAACATCCCCGTTTACACAAGCACAATCCCAACCAAAGTGGATCCGTACCCCAAACTCAAACTAGTACAGATAGGCTTTCTGTTTACACTGGACCTGCTGAATCTGTACCCATTTGGATCTGCTATCTGTACCTGTTTGGGATCATTTCCCAAGGTGCACCATACTCATTCGGATCCGTTCCCATTTCAGCCCAGTGTAAACAGCTGGGACCAATCCAAGCAGGTACACTTCTTCCGATACCAAGCATGGAAATTTCTCTTTAGGAGGCCATGCTATAAAAGTATTGTGTTGTTGACACCAAAAACTCAAAATCTGAATGGTAAATCTGGTTGGATCTGTCCCAGTGAAAACACAATCTGAATGAATCGTATCTGTTCAAGTGTAAAATCCATCTAAAATGGTCACTGATCTGAAATTGGATCTGTGCTAGTGTAAGTGGGGTCTAATACGTTAAGCATCAGTAATGAATGAGGGAGGATTTTGTGTTGTGACTAAAACAAGATTGTCAAACTAAGCATCCAGACTGGCTGCCTCGTACAAATTTGGTATTGAAAACTCTGTTTCTCAAAATGTAAAAAAATTTCCATAACACTCACAAAACTATTGGAAGACCAGATTCATCACATCAAAGATGTGTGCTTGGCTATTCTTTTGTCTTCCTTTGTATTGTTCTACTTGAAATTGTGTACACAACATAAAAAGCAGTCTTGTTGGAAGGGGAAATTTAGATAGCTAGTCTTGTTGCCTTCTGATGCATATAATAATTGGTGAATAATGTCAATAGATTAGATATAGTAAACTCGTCAATTATTGGAAATTAAAAAGCTGACATGCATTTTTTCCAGGCAAAATTGTTGATGCAATCGTCTTGATGGATAGCGAGACAAAAAGATCAAGAGGATTTGGATTTGTGACGTTTGATGATGAAGATGCTGCTGACAAAGTCTGTGCTTTGAAGAATCATGAAATTAACTCAAAATTGTGTGAAGTGAGAAAAGCAGAGCCAAGGGTTAATTATAACAACAGAAGAGAGAGAGACATGATGCCTCCTTATCAAATGAATCAGTTCCCTCGTGATCCTGCGATGCAGCAGAGGCTACCAAATGCTGGAATTGATGGTATGTTTGAATAATCTTACAATATTCCTTGTTTCTCTTCAGCTGTAAGGCAAACATAAAAACAACAAATGATTCCAGTGACATCTAGGGCTATTTGGTTGTTTCAGCTGGTTTTCTTTTCCCATCTATCATTTTCTAATTAAAGTCTTTATACATTTTATGTCCTTCTTTCTAGCTTCAAGCTTGAACTCAGCTGTACAGCTTATAAATTCTTTGCAAAGCCTGGTCAATGCAGCTCAGCTCCAGCAGACGCTTTCTCAGCCAAACCAATGGGAAATTACAACCAAGGTTTTTTGAAGTATTATTTGACTTTCTTGGCTTTGGGATGCAAAAGCGGATGGCTATTAAAAGATTGATTTCTTGTCTTCTCATTTAGATTTCTGCTGATTTTATTTTGTTATGGTTCCCGTTAATTTCAGGGTCCCTCCATTGCTGCCAGCTGCTTCCAGCATGTTGGCAGATATATTTTTCTTTAGACCAAAAAGCTATTCAAATGGCATATTGTCATTCAAATGGCACATGAACTGAACTGTCAAACATACCTGACCTGAGGTATCTGTATATTGCAGTAAAAGGGGTGTGCTTCACGTAGGAAAAAGGCTAAACAGTAAAAAGAAGAAACACGGTTTTTTGCTGTTCTTACAAGAATAATATGATGCATTCAGTAAGAAAAATTATAGGCTAATGGGCTCTCCTACAGGATTGCAAATTTGTATGTGCAACTGTTATTCAGGATATGCTATGCTGCAACCAGTTTAGCTCTAACATGACAAATCTGATTTCAGGTCAGCTAAACCCTCCACCTATGCAAAACACAGCTGCATCAACTGCAAATCAGAGTAACAATGTTCTTCAACTCCTCCAAAATGCTCTTTCTGGTGGCAGCCTGCCAAACACACAGCAAAGCAATCCTGCACCTGCACAAACGCAATCAAATAACCAACTTGGGCTTCTGCTCAGTGCCCTTGGAGGAAGTAATGCTGGAGGGTCAGCAGTAAGTCAACAGGGACTTTCTGGGTTACTTGGTCAACTTGGTAGCCAAAACACTGCTAGTGCTACTGTAAAGTCGGAACCATTGAACAGTGCTAGCAGCTTGCAAGGCTCAACTTCTTCAGCCAGCACAGATTTACCAAGTCAAAGCACTTATCATAGCTCATCGTATTATGATGATGATTATGCATCTCATTCACAATCGTCTTCTGGGTATGGTCCAGTAAGATACCCCTCAACAACAAGGCAAAGCACATACAGACCATACTAACCAAGGTAATCTTTGTCTGCTTGATTAAGTGCATACTCATTCTTAATTAACGTAATTTCCTTACTAAGTAGAAGTTTTTTTAGACCTTTAGTCTGCATTCAGGGTCCTGAAATAAAACGGCAAAAACCACGAGTTGGTCAAAGAAAGAAGGAGGATTGTTTCACTTCAGTTAGCAAATTGACATGTCCATATACAGTTAGGTTTTGTTACCAGTTGATTTGAGTCATTATTTTTGGGAGCATACACCACAACCTAGTCTTGTACCCGTGTCAAAGGTGGTAAATGCTATCACACTCTTCGGTAAAAAATGTCTAGACATGCTTATCATTATATTTTTTTGTCAATATTTGTCCAAAATTATCTTTGAATGTCATCTAATGAACATTAAGTACGTCAAACAAGATTTTAGTTGTTCAAAGCCACAAATGATGAAGACATCTTTCTTGTCTAATAGCAGATAGCTCTTCTAACATTAAAGCTATCATGACATATTAGATAACTTTGCTGTATTACTCCAAATAAATGGCTGAGTCACATATTTTATTGAGAGCTAAAGCATTTTTAACTTTTGTACGGCACTCAGTTTGAAGTGGGCATTCCCAATGGCATTTGCTCTTAAGTTATTAGAAGTTTAGCAGCAGCCCAAGTAACTGAGAGCTTGATAGCGTTTTTGTAAATTGTTTCAAGTGAAATTTAGTGTCTATGTTTTTCAACAATTTTCTTACAGATTTTGGTTGAGCAAGACAGTGAACAGTGAGCATGTATATAGTGAATCAGCTGTTTCCAGATTAGAATCTCAGAAAACACAGAAAGTCAGAAATGATTTGCATTTGGTTGATTCTCAATTACGCCTCATGCAACACAAGCATTATCTCTTAGTTTATTAATTTTCTTTATTAGTGACACTTTGCAGTATTATTTACCCCAATAGCTTGTCCAAAGCTGCTATGCTGACGCAGTTGACATTAGTTTGCATATTAGTTGATATCATTTTAGTATTTTAATCGGAATCTTGCTTTATTACGTCAAAAAAAACTAGTAGCTAGTTAGTTTGTATTATGAGGAATTACTGAATTGGATTTTGTGTGTAAATTCTACTATTTGTGGCTCATATATGTCTCTCGTTGCTTGTCTAAAGGGATATAAACTACAGTGGGTGTTTACTATTCTGACCAGGAAAGTTTCAGTGTTGTTCTTGACCGAAGGCAAACTCCAGTGGAGAGAGCTTTGGGTTCCAATTTTTTTACTAGTCTCAATTATTTGTTCCTCTATTGACCCATTTCATAACTATTCTATCAGTCAGAAATCTTTTCTATTCGATTAAACAGCGTGTAGTGATTAACACAAGTTCAGTTTGTACGTTGCGTGTGATTGCAATCTCAAATAACATTTCCAAATAAAATTGAATAGAAACCAGTATTCATGACCGCTGTGTGATAGAAGCTCCTGGCAGTGATCACCCTTTTGCTGGTTTGATTAACCCTCAGCATCGAAGAAAGCTCGAACTTAGCAAAGACATCAGTTGGCAGTCAGGGAAACTAACTTCACCGGGCATGCCTGTCATAGTGAACAAAGAACCATATGGAACGTAGAACATCTTTGTGGTGTCGCGTTTCTAATATCGAAGGGAAAGTATTATACTTTTTACGTTGAGGTTTCCATGGCAGTCACAGAAAGAAGTAGTAGAGACGTGATGATGGGATATGAAGCTTCTTCGTTGAAGGAATAATAAGTTTTTCAAAGTTTTTGTTTCTTTGTCAAGAACTTTTTACGAAGTGAGATTAAAGCCCTCGTGTTACTCCAGGTAAACCCCTGAATTTGTATTCTGTATGTTACTTTAGAATATAAGCCAAAAGGTCTGGCTTTTGTTTAAAATGAGCGAATATTATCAATGATAGTGGTCCCTTATTTGTTTTACTCAGAACTAAGACACTATGATTAGTACAGTTTTGCAAGCAGTGAATGAACTGAACCTACTGTACTCTTGCCTTGGATTGTTGCATTGAAGTTCGTAGATATTAAAAATTCGGCAAAAAATGCAATGTTATACTGTGGAAGAGTATATAGGCAGTTGGAAGGTAGTAATCGTTATCGCTACTTAAGGCAGTTGAAAAGTACATTAATGATTTTTTGTAATTTTTTAGAATTTGAGCTGAATTTGCAGTCGACTATGTTATAAAATTGAGCGGAGCATTGAGAAACGTACTTGTATATAATTCTGATTCCGCACAAGGAAGCGTCTCATGTCACGCTCTTTAACTCTGTTTCTGTTTTGGTAGATATTCAAAGATGTTCTTAGAACGCCAGCAGACTATCGTCGTCAAGCAGTGACACTGACCAGATGGAGAGGAAGACAGCCGACGAATTTGATGGCGACGGCGTAGTTTTCAGCCTCTAATCTACCGCGCCCCGCTGACAGTACAGAATATTGATTAAGTCTGTTCTTGTGCTGGCTGGTGCAGAAAGGCCCGTTGAAGAATCGCTGACTACGAAGCAGCTACAAAAAGCTGTTGAAAAGCTTACGAAATCTTCATATCAAAAGAACAACGATCACCTCAGGCAAACAGAAAAACCTCTTAGCTATCTGTTTTGGATTTATGGATCAAGGCGAGACGAGGTCACTGACAAGGTTCAGAATAATTCTCAGCTGGTCCATATCCTTAATCACGCAAGTGCGGTGAGATCTATTTTCCTCTTCTTATCCTTACCTTTTTCTTTCGTCCTTCATGAAAGTGCTCATCGATGTCCCATTTTTTGCCGTGAAGTGCCCAATAAAAAAATGGAATCGTATACTTTTGTTTCCGGTATTTAATCTTAACCAATTCTCGCAGAACTTGAACCAGTTGGTCCAAAAACTTGTTGCTCATAAAATCAAACTTCTTACGAAACAGATTTAGGTCGACAGCGATGTTTCTACTTGAACATCAGCTCCTTGTCAGCATCTTTTCATCATTTCAAGGACGATAACAACAGGAAAAGACCTTAATGAATTGAATTGAATTTCACTGAGCCACTGTTGCGGCTATCGAATTTGAGTAGCTGGCTTTTGACGCATCAGTTAAAAAATTCCTCATTCCTCATGATTCCTTTTCTCATTTCAGACTGCATCACTGCTATTTTTCCATTGATTTGCATGGGCATTCAAATCGAAATCTGATCCAGTTTCAGTCAGGATCTGGAGTACGCAATAACCGATGCAAAGATAGAATAGCAAAGATCTTTTTCCTGGACCACCACCACCGATAGAGACCCGTTGGGGCACTTTGGTGAACCTGGTTAAAGGTCTACTACAAATGCGAAGAAGCGGCTTCGTCATGTGGGTAACACACGATGCAGCAGATGAGAAAACCTGCCACTGCCAAGAAAAAATGGACGTAGAGTAGACATAAACTACAAATGTAACATTAAACCAATTGTTTCATTATTTTTATTATTATTATTATTAAACCAATGGTTGTATTGTCGATTACACTTTTTTTTTTAATAAGCAACTTGACTTTCGTCCAGCCCTCAAAGTTGCTTAAAATTTTAGAAATTTCAGCCCTCAAAGTTGCTTAAACGTTGCTTAACATTTTGTACCTACTAACCACCCCTAACTTCGCGGGCCAAAATCGTCATCTGTTAAGCCTACAACATGACTTTTGGGAGACAGTAAGTGGAAAAACGTTAGCTAACGAACTTAAACATGCAAAACATAAGAACGAAGAACAATTTCCTAACACAAGAAAGAGAATAAGCTTGGTTGTTTGACTTTTTAGTTTCTTACAGTAATTCAATTGAGCCCTCAAGTTGCTTAATGTTAAGGTCAGTTCAGCCCTAGTTGCTTATTGAGCGGTTGCTTATTAAAAAAAAGAGTGTATTAGGTTAAGCCTTTCCCTATGTAAAATGATTTAATGGTTTACGAACAAGGGTATACTAACGAATGTCTTTATGTCTGTTAGCTTCTTCTGAACAACCACTCTTACACCGAATGCAACAAATATGAATTCTGAGACCTAAATCTGAGAACATAGGCGATACTCTTAGGTGCCTAATTGCCTTGCCCCCCCCCCGCTTTTTAAGTTTTTGAAAAAAATCCAATCCCCCGCTCTTACTAGGACCCCCCGCTTATTAAGATTTGTATTGATATTAAAGTTTATATTTTTTTCGACGTTCTTGATGTGAAATTTCACTTGTATATTCTATTTGTTGGTTAGAACTATGGATTTCCTTAGCCCATAAGGACTATAGGGCCCGTCGCCCCGCGTTTTAACAGTCTCCTAAAACAGTTTGGCAAAAATCCTGACCCCCGTTTATTCCGACCCCCCGGTAATTAGATCCTGACTGCAGTTCAACCCCCCCCGCCTATTCCAACCCCCAGCAATTAGGCACCTAAGAGTATAGAAACATAAAATAGACAAAACAATGCTAGGATAACAATATAAAACTCTCATCACAGACAGGATCGTGCAGTAAGAGAAGAGCGAGCTACGCCTCCATTTACGCATGACAATTCAAAAGCGAGAAGGCTGGCCTCGGGCAAAATTGAACTGAACTATGGTTGGGGGGAGAAGTGGATTTTTGCAGATTGCAGGGCTGAGCCCAGCGTCTTCAGTAATGACGTCGGACACTTTCGAACGACCTGTCAATTTACGTGAAGTTCTTATCAACCAAACGCATGCGCTGTATGACCTGCGCTAAAAGATCTGAGCTGGGCACGCGGCTGTCTTTCCCTTCTCGTGATTTTTGCTCTTTCAGTCGGTGGAGGAGGTGTCTACCTGAAATTTTATCAGTCCTTACACGTCTGTGCAGAAACAAAACTACAAAATGTATGCAACAACACGTCTTGGTCTATCACTTGTAAGGGCTGCTGTAAGTATTCTATCAAACTGCGCTTTTTTGAGTTAGGTAGTTGAAACATGCTTTCCCGACCTAAGGCCAAATCCGCCTTGCAGGCCAAAATGGCCGGCCACATTGTACACGTTGGAGAAATTTGTTTCGGGTTTTAGGGTGTTAGGCATGCGACTGAAATTTTTCTCCAGCTTTTAAGTTGAATTTAGAGTCACGTAGAGTGGAAATATTTTGTCTGGACATGGCAGCCCGACCTGACTGAATTTTTCATCAGTCTGAATGCAAAAAGATTAAAAACTTCTGCGCCTCCGCCTGGTCGTGAAAAGGCATGCATGCACCGACGCAAAAGGACTTTTCGGATAGCGTTCTAGTTAGAACGCCTGAGGATGTCACTTTTACAAGACATTTCAAGCATATTTTGCCTTAGAACATGGAAGGAGAAACAACAGATAGGTACCCTGGAAATGGGACTGGAGCTCCCAATACAGACTGAAGGAATTAAGTGAAATTTCCTGTATACAAAATCAGAAAACAAAAAAAGCTTAAAATCTTTAAGTTTTACTAAAGTTTGAACAACTTTTGCGTAGCAAAAATTGCTTATCTGTTGGTTTTGAGCACTTGACTAATGACTTTTCTTGCCATCACCTTATTATTTATTAGCTCCAATTGCTACCCCTGTTCTTGACACCCTGAAATACTGGTTTCTACTATTTTTCTGAAAGAAAAATCAGTTTCCATGATTGTTTTCTTTTAATTTCTTTTTCAGGGATGCACTAGCCGAGTTGTTGCCAGGTAAAGTCACATAATATGCAATATCTTGTTCCTTTTCGAATTTTAGACCAAAGCCAAATTATACCCAAAATGAAAGTCAAAGAAAATGGATTAGTGTACCTGGTTGGAAAACATGCTCACACTTGCAACTACGCTTGCACCTCTCCTATTGTTTGACCTTTTGTTATGCTAATTAGTCATTGATTTCACAATTCGCTAGCAACTAGGCATGGGCCAAAACTTGCATGTTCTCCAGTCTGGTCAGTGGAATGACCAATAAAGGCAGCCCAGCTTGTTTTTCACCATCTTGTCACTTCCTACCTTCCAAAACCTTTAAAATAAGCTCTGGACAAGGTTTTCATGCCTGCAGATGTTTTTGTACAGGAGTTTGAGTAGTGTCTGGCACAGCAAACAAATTTGACCCAAATCTCAATGTAAAAATGTAAGCTGTTCTCATGAAAGGACATAGAAATTCGGTGAAATCAACCTGCATAACACAACTTCCCAATGTTCTCTTAAATCAATGAACTTTGCGTCGATTTAAGTTCATTTGAAGACATGTGGCTTTATGAAAAGAGAAAACTTAAGTAGAATATAACAAATTAAGCCAATAATATAGCCAATTTTTTTATTTTTTTAGACCTGTTCAAAGTCAGACTTTTATTACTCTATCCAAGGCTGCAGCTGCTGGCTCAAATGGTAAAAATAATAGGAATGCATAAGCCAACTGAAACTAAATTTCTCTTTTTCATTGGATTTGATTTGTTTAGACATATTAAATTTTATATCAAAGATGATTAACAGAAAAATGAATTTCTGTTTTAGGCATCTTCGCAAACAAAGTAGAATCTGCATCTGTAAGTAATGTAAATGCATTAAAAAGTAGAGTTTTGTTTTTTTTGTAAACCATGCCATTTTCACTGAACTACACACAATATAAAGACTGAATGCTCCTTGGACACCCAAATGTCATCTTTGTCTCCGTCTTTTTGGCTTGACTCCTAGAGGGGTGTCGCCCTGAAATGGAACACCTTTGATAAAACTCCAATTATATGGAAAGTTGCAGTTCTTTAAAAATTAAATTGATGTCAATATATTCTTCTACATCTTTTTTAATTATTACGAAAAAATTAGTCTTTTTTGCAAGCCTCTTGATCCGTATTAACAACATTAATAAGTAGTGATTCTGCCAACAAAATTTAGGCCCGTCGCCCTCTTGGAACACGAAGAATAGGACCGAACGTTCCGGTTAGTCTTTTGTTGTTTTCGGCCGGAATTCTCCTCGGAAGCTGTGTTTACGAAATATGAATACTTGTTGTTGAAAAATAGCCACTCAGCCGGAGGTAACTTGCGTTTTCTTACGTTTCCTAAGTCCAAATTTATTTTGACTCCGCTGGCGCATTTTGAAAAATCATAAAACCAGTATGAGCATGCGAACATTGTGAAAATTCAAGCGAACATTGAATATTGTGCAGGTGTTCCAAGAAGGGCGACGTTCGGCCCGTCATGTTACTGCTGCAAAAATGTTTCCTAATTTGTAACTGTTTGCGAATTATTTCTTCTTTCTTTGTCAAATCAATTTGCGAAGGTTGTTTTTCTTCTGGAGCAAGAAAACTTTTGTTTAAGTCGTAAGAAAGATGCAGAAATAAAGGAGACAAATTTAGTAACAAATGAAAACAAATGAAAAATTCGAGGAATCCGAAAAGTCAATTTCCGGTGAGCACAATAAAAACATTGAGAAAAAATTAACTTGTTATTGATAAACCAACGAAAACATGTAAAAATGATGTAAATAACCTTAAGGAATTATTTTCGCATGCTATTTGAAAAAATTAGGCCCGCATTTCCTTTATTTTTAAATTTTTCGCAAAGCCCTGAAAACTTTGAACTGCAACGGGTGTTCCATTTCAGGGCGACACCACTCTACTTGAAGTTTAGATTTGCAAGCAGATGTCATGAAAATTGTGTCTGGCTAGGATTTTTCTTGATTTTACTTATTTTTTGCTCTTGCTTCAAATCAGAATTTTTAGAAAAGAATTTTTTTCTTCTAGGTGCCTTCCACTCAGATGGTTCCATTGACAAACCCATTCTTGGCTCAACAATTTAGCACCAGTCAGACAGCACGTGACATTGAAGCTGCTGCTAAATTTATTGGAGCTGGTGCTGCCACTGTTGGAGCTGCAGGTAAAGCATTCTTTTATTTTTCATGATCAAGACTATTTTTTGAAAAAATAAACACTGATTACTGTATGAAAGACAAATGTTCAGAAAATTTCACGAAGTTCCATAAGAAAATAACCAAGCTCAGTTTGGAAGGGATTTCTATTATTTTTTAGCTTTAGAATTAAGTTCAGGGTTTGGCATTGGGGTCAAGTTGAGGGTTAACACTTTGGGTTTAATTCAAGGTTTGAGCTTTGGGTTTGAGTTTAGGGTTAACTGTTAATCTGCAATAAGCCCCTGGGGGCTTATTTGCAAAAACAAATTTTTTGGTGGGGCTCATTTGAGGGCAGGGCACATTCAAGGGAAGGGCTTATTTTAAGCTTTAGGTTTGGCATTTTGTTTGTGTCTGGGTCTTTAATAGGTAAGACTTTTGGTTGAGTTGTGTATTCAGGGTTTGGGTAGGGTAATGGTTTAGGGTTGGGTGTTAAGTTAAGGTGGGGTGTATGTTAGGGTTCAGGAGAACTGTTTACGGGTTACCCATTGGCACTATGTTTTATTGAGTTTTGAGTGTTGAACTAGTATAATTCTGGAGTTTCTTAAACATCTTTTCCCTCTCTTACAGGTAGTGGAGCTGGAATTGGAACAGTTTTTGGAAGTTTGATTATTGGTTATGCAAGAAACCCATCACTGAAACAACAGTTGTTCTCCTATGCCATTTTGGGATTTGCTCTCTCGGAAGCCATGGGACTGTTTTGTCTTATGATGTCATTCTTGATCCTCTTTGCTCTGTAGACATGTTTTTAAGTGGATAAAAGTGAATGTGTGATTAAAAGAAATTTCAAATAAAGTGTTTCATGTTATAAATATGTGCAAAATGTCCCAAGTTGTTTAGCTTTCTTTGTAACAGTCAAATCACAAGGCTGTAGTTTCAAATTGGATAGAATTTCATTATTTCATTAATGTGTGACCATATTTTTGTCTCTCTAAACACTTCTTCATGTATTTTTATAGAATATATACATAGCCATTGCAGTGCAATCTTATTAAGTTTAGTAGGGCCATAACAGATGCATACTGTCTTAAACCATGACCTCCAAGACAATGTTTGAGTCTGTATCATGGTTGGTATGAAATGGTCCAAATATCCCAATTATTCCCAATGATTTTTAAAAATATCCCTTATCCACTGGATGTTATCTTTAATATCTCTCCATTTACCCAGAATTCCTTAAAAGAATATGCCGCTTTAATGTTTCAATATATCCATGATTTGGGGTAGGAATTTTATTGGGTTGCCCCCAAGACTTGATTTTTTGCAGATTACCTTGAGAAGTATGTGGGACCCCTTTGGGTGGGCAAAAAGTATGGTGGCCCAAGAAAATGACTTTTGAGGCAAGCACAGTGTCGGCAAGTGTGACAGCCCTGTGACATGTTGGTCGTTCTGTTTGTACGGATCGTGTAGATATGGTCCGGGTACAGGGTAGAGATAGTGATTAGTGATTGCATGATCCATGTTTTGTGGTCCGGTTATTACCCCCCGTCTTGAACTTCCAAGTCTGCGCATGACAAGTGTGAATGAAATCCTCAAGGCAATACATGTTATTCTTGTTCAACATAATCAAGTTGTTCGAAAGCTGAGAACATGTACAACTTATAAAACATGCTACTACCATACCAAAATGTTTGGTATTTTAAAAAGAACTGTTTCTGAGAAGATATCCGGCATTGTTGATAGTCTGTCTCCATCAAGTAGCGCGAGGGAAGAAACTCCAAACAAGCATAAAAGAACCAGAGAAGAGTAAGTTAATGTTAAGGCCCACCGGCCGCCCACAACCAACCAAACAAAAAAAACAAAAGAACAAATCATTTTGCCTGCATAATTTTTCGTGAGTATTTTAAAAATAACCGGCTGCTGGTGGTACTGGTTAACGGCAAACAATTTTTGGTAGAAAAAATCTTGATGCAATTTTTCATATGCATTGATTTTTACTGTAAAGAAAGGAAAGTGCGAAAGTCTCTTCTTTGTTAGAGCACAAGGGTTTTTTCTCTCCAGCATAAAAGAGCACTATAGGTACCATGGCATGGGTTTGGTTATTTATCTTATGGGGGACAGTCTACAGTCTAGGCCTTTTGGCCGAATACAAATTGCCGAATAATGAAACGAACACTCAAAATGCAATGGGATTTGCAGCCACTGAGACAAGTTGAGATTTGATGGCGGGATGCACCTGATGCAAAATTCCAGCTATGGATCAATTCACACCTGACCAAAAACAATTTGTCTCAAATATTCGAAAAGTCTTCTGTCCTCTTATTCCACGCATTTGCCCTTCCGGAGACCTTGGCAAAAAGAGCCAGCATTCTTTAAGGTTTGGGTCTAGGTAATGACGATGAGGATTTACTGTAAATTGTTTATCAAAATTTGAATTTATTGCAAACTTCCTAATTTTTCGTTCTTACATTTTTTACTTTGTCAACTGACAATGCTTGCAATTTCAGGAAAATCAAGGATGAGCAAGAACTGCAGTTTGATATTCTAGTGGTAGGTTAAAAAATAAACAGAATTGATTTTCCTTTTGACAAGTACTCTCATATTTACATTGTTGCATAAAGTGCAGACCAAAGTCTGGAAAGAGCTTCATTGTAGCATTCAATTACTGCACATCAACAAAAATCCATTCCAAGACGAAAACTTTGTTTACTTGTACAGTTGCACTTCTGTGGGAGTTTGCTTTCCTGGGAATCATTTTTTGTCAGGTATTGTTTTTTGGGAGTCTGGATAAACCTACATTGATGGAGGTGAAGTTGAAGTGGTGAATTTAGTGCCAGCTTCTTGGATATCAGTAGGAGATGAACTAATCAAACCCCAACCCTGTCTGTGATGCTACCATATCTTGGGCTCAAAACCCAACCTCACTGAGCTTCTGACACCGTAAGACAGCTGTAGATGAAATTGAAAAGTTTGCATTGATATATTTACACAATATTTCAGATTAATCAAACACCACTCAGAAAGAGTACTCTACCCACGAATGACATACCAGATATATTCATTGGATTTTGTAATATATGGTTCCTAGTCAATGACTGTATAAAATATATCTGTTAGCATCATACTTTTGCTTTTGTAGACCCCTCCAGAGAAAAGGCTCAAGCAAATTAATCAAGGTAAGCCTTAACCTAACTATGCAACACAATGTTGTATGCTTTTCTTTGATTTGATCCCTGCAAACTTGAGATCTTTGCAACAGGGTCAGGGGCATGCCAATAAATGTATGGATGTTCCAAAAGCATGCTCCCTGCTCATCTAGATCAGTACACATTCATGGCACATATGTCTCATTATTTTTTTATGTAGTTCTACTTCCCAACCTCTTCTCTGTTCAAAAAGGTCTTGCCATACAATGCCATATGTGATTTATTTGATTTTCTTATTCTTATTTCAGATATTGGTTCACCATCCCAATCAAATACTCTTTCCAATTTCAAAGAGTTTATTAATCTTAGCAAACTTTTAAGAAATAACTTTTTATGGAAGTATGTTGTGCAAGGTGACAAAGGAAGTGGAATTCAGTTAAACAGAGACAATTTGGAGGCAAGAATAGATAATTCTTTAACAAAAATGGATAAACAAAACAAGCATGCTGCATTTGATATGCAAGCTGTAAGTCTCTAGGTCTCTTTTGATTTGCAGAAATTAAAATTCTATTGAATTGATCTATAAAAGTGCCTAGTGCCATTCTACCTTGATGCCTAACAGGTTTCAGCAAATAAATTAACGCTTTTAATCCACAAAATTTAATAGAATGAATTAATAGAAAGAGCAAAGTGTGACAAAAGGTTCTCAGTTTAGAACGCCAACTACTATTGGACTGTTTTAGCAACAGGACGCAACTGCCAATTAGAACGAGTTCTTTGTCAAAAAGGTTCTGTAGCGTTAGTTTTTAAAATAATTCTTTATTACAAATGCAAATTATCGCAATAATTAACTGGTTTGGTTGCTGAAGTAACTCTTGCAGCTTCCAGAATAATACAATATTTTAATGTTTTTGTCAAAACGTGAGAACAGCCAAGATGACGTTGTCGCCAAAACGCGGAACAGATTCTTTATCTGCTTGCCACGTCCTCTTTACCTGTGGCGTCATGTTGCTAAAACAGCCTATTATCGGCACAGTGCCTTTAAAACTTACAGCAAATTGTTCTTTTTTCTTTAGCTGAACAAAGATTTTCTTTTGGATTCACCTCACCTTGGCAGTTTCGAAAATAGAGGAGCCCTTAGTAAAATCAGTACAGCCTCAAGTTAATCAAATTTCAAGGAGAAGAGGTTAGTTTTTAAGCAAAGGCTGAACTTTGCATTAACAAAAGAGTGTTTTCAGAGCTTTTTAGTCCAGAAAAAAGGGTGAAAAAGCAAGTTCCGTGCGTAAGTAGCGATAAAAGACAATGACTGGTTCGACTCTTGTCAAACGGAACAATTGACCACTGGCTACTTTGCAAAACACTGCCAATTGCCAATACATTTGCAATTGCAATTACAATTGCAATTACAATTACAATTACAATTACAATTACAATTACAATTGCAATTACAATTGCAATTACAATTACAATTACAACTACAATTGCAATTACAATTACAATAACAATTACAATTACAATTACAACTACAATTACAATTACAATTGTAATTACAATTACAATTACAATTACAATTACAATTACAATTACAATTACAATTACAATTACAATTACAATTCGCCAAACACTGTATACCAAATACTTTTGCTTGCGGCAAGCAGAGAACGTTTTTGAACTATCTCAAAAACATTGTAATGCTAATTCTGCTTGTCAAGCAATGTTTCATGACGTGGTCAAACATTCATTGCTTAAATTTCACAGGTGCGTTCTTTTGGGAACTTTTTCTGCCTCTTCTTTGGAAACTTCCGAGAGATCGGGAGCCCGATGTTTTGGAAAAACTCTGGGGAAGATCGGATACTTTTGAGGCTCCGAATCAGACTTGGCATAGAGAAATTGTTTCCAAATCAATGTCTTTAAGTCTTCGTTGCTCTTTGGCGTCTAGAATAAGAAGCCTCTGAAGTCTACTTTCCAAAAAGAACGCACTCCAAATGACTGACAAAACTTTTAATCGTTTGGCCAGGGCTAGACTTATTACCTTAGTCCCAATTATCGCTCATGAAACCGAGGCTAACACTAAAATGAGATCGCTCAAACTGCTCAAACTGTAGTTGTAGCGGGGTGTCAGTGTGGTGGAGGAGCGGAAACTAACGACTCAAGCAATAAGTCTAGGCCAGGGCCCTAGGCTCAAAGTACTATATCAAAGAACAATTAGTCGAACAGGAGAAAATCGGTTAAAATAGAATGTGACCGCCAAGATCAAAACAGCAGCGCCGCAATTACTGTGGTTTTTTAGAAATCTGCTTTTATTTTCTTTCTACAGCGTTGCATCCTGCGATACCACACTCTAGTGATGAATATCAACCACTCAAATCAAGTACCAAAGCAGAACCTTATATTATTTCCAAGGCTTTTCCGTCTGGAGAAACTGAGATGCCAAATCACGTTGAAACTGACGCTGCAGAATTAGAAGAGCTAAATCCCAGTGAACATCCGAGAGAAAGAGCTTCTTATGTTCAGATGAATTCAACGCGAAAACCAAACACTGTAGATACGGTAAGCGCTTTTTAGTAAAATGCAGTGAAGCTGAAAACTTCCAGTGGTGATGCAGTCAGACGGCAATGCATGATCTTTGTTTCATTTAGGGGTTTTGGAATCTGTCCACATTATAATCAACAGGCCTGTTCTGTGTAGACATAAAGAGTTCGTTTTCTTACTTGGACTCTTCAATTATTTCTGTTCGTCTTCCCGCTGTACCCCGCAAGCTGATTGGTGTTAAAAACACAATGTCAGTTTGCTTCACTTTTTGATTGGTGCATTTCAACTCGCATCTGGATATAACTTCCGCCTTAGTCAATTTTTTCGGTCTGTTTCTGACGTTTATACTCTGAGTAGTTTCAGACGAAAAAGCTTCTTACGTGTCCGAAGATGTTTCGGCGATTGCTCGTAATTTTGAAATTAGAGTTAATTTTTCACCGGTCGCCATTTTTATTTTTCGTTCGTTCTGCTCGCGCTATTTCCAACGTTATCAAAATACGGTTCGATTACAATAATACAGGTAACTAGGGACCCCTAAACTGCATTCTTGCCGCGTTTTATAATCTATTGCAAGCTTAAGGCCACTCAGTCAACTTAAAGTTTCACCCCTCTGGATGCAGATAGCATTGCTATCCCCAGGTAACAATTTGTACACCTGGGTAGAGACAGGCACATTCGTGTTAGCAACTTTCCGAAGGTTGTTATATTTGTAATCACAGATGGCAAGACCGTTGCTTGGATCCACAACCCTTTGTTCCTGCACGTTTGTCACTCACTTCGTCACAAAGGCCACAAAATCGAGTCCTACAATATCGAACCTCCAGGTAGTGGATACTTGTGGGAGCGGGATCAATGTTAATGTCAATTGTAGAGGATAAATGAAACCGTTCAACCCTCGATTTATATATCTGCTAAACTTGTTTTCATTTGTTTTAGGTTATCAGACTAGCAGAAAGAGATAGATACAGAAAACTCCTGGCACGATTTTCGTCCTGCCAGAACTCTGCAATGAACTCAAATGAAAATAGTGTTGTCCATCACCGAAGTACCTTTGAAACTCACACAAAACCATTAGACATAGAAGATTCCTTTCCAAGGTATGTCGTAATAGCTACTTAGATACACAGAACCTGATATAGAATTTTATAGCATATAGAATTATAAGCTATCTTCAAAATCGATCAAACATCGTTTGTCAAACATTTGAAATTTGCTTGTCAAACAAATTGTTTTACCTTTAGACAACGTCGCAAATCAATGCTTTTCAAACATTTTTGGCTTGTGTAGAAGCATAGAATGTTTTTAAACCTTTTGTTCAACAAATTCTTCTTATTCATATTTGCCAAGCAATTTTTTTGACGGGACCAAACGCTCACGCGTTTCTTGATGAGCAAATTTCAATTTCGTGACAAACAATATTTGATCGTTAGACAAGAGCCTAAGTTTTTTGCTTACATAGCCAAGTGTTTTAACACAAATGCTTGCTTTCAGATTAAAAGAGGCAGATTCAATTGTAAAGAAGTTTCAGAGATCATTATCAAGAAATGAAGAATCCAATTCCGTTCTGTCTTCAACCAGAGTTTCGTTTGAAGATGAGACAATCAAATGCAATTCTGAATCCCTGCTGCGTGAAATACCCAAATCATCGAATGGCTTGAAAGGTGAGGAATACACTCTCTATAACATTGTGAATTTCTCAGAATCTAAGCGTGGGGGAAGACAATCCCATTGAGACTGGACAGGGGGTCTAGTTGGGGTTTAAAACAGCCATTCGAGATTACGAAGTTAGAAGAGGAAACCCTCACCGATATTTTTACAGTAGTTCCAAAATGTTGGTTTGAGAAAGGGCAATAAACTAACAATTATGCAATTTAAAAGTATCCGGTTAAAAACAGTAATGTTGAGTTAAAAGCATTTGAATGTATTAAAAGTCGCGAACTCAGCTTAAATCTTCAACACACAAGGCAGTAAATAGTACCCCTAGGAAGATAAGTTGCTTCTGAAAATACCAACTAATTGCTACCCCAAGCAGTAGCATTATTTCATGAAACTTAGTAGCTCTTCGGTAGGACCCTCTAACGAACTTGATCTCCAGGTAAGGCCTCGATAGGAGTACCTTTGGGAGTCCTTTAATCAAGTACTAAAAAGACCAATATCGAAATTCACATTTGAATGATTTTTCTTGTCTTTTCAAACATGAGTTTCCTTTTACTTATATATTTTTTTGCCTTTTTAGAAGCTATGAGATCATTCTCTGGTAGAAATACTGCTAATTTATCAAGGTATGATGTCTGTCTTTCCTGAAATAATGAATTGGAATTCTGAACCCACTATACTATGAGAACATAAGACGTAACAAAGAAGGACACATTTTGCCCAACAGTTTGTCTGAGGATAGTTTTTTATGCCCTTGAAGTATTTTAGGTAGATATAAAAGAATATTTGTAATAAAATTTGTTTTCGAAAGAAACGTGGACCCTTGAAACCCATTTGAATTCCTACAGACGAAAACAGCTTAGCTTAATGTTAATGATTATGGTGCTTGTGTACGGATATTAACGGTTTAATAAAGCATAATAACTTGAAAGATAAAATCTTTAGCGTTGAGTTTTTGGTTAAGAATCCTCTTGATTAAGTAATTGTTACTGAAAATGAAACATTTCGTATTGTTTTTCGACCAGCAATGTGAAATCCGACAGGAGTTTTATGTGTTTCATAAGGATTGTAATAATGTTTATTTATTCCTGCAGGATTGAAAGAAAGTCACCTGAAAATGAGGGGTTGTTGGGAAATGCGTGGACTTCAAAATGGTTGGTCATCATTCTACTTTGGTTAAGCTTATTAGACATTGAGTTGTCCGTAAAATACATACGGTATAATTCGGTTATCGTACTCGCTTATAATATACTCTAGGATTTAGCGTACCATTAAAATTGTCCCTGGAGTCGCAGAAGAATAGAAAATATCCTGTTTCTAAACGTAGTTGGCTTATAACGTACCAAACACTGAAAGTCCGTCGTAACAAGGTACTGCGTATGCTGTATGCTTTGCATCCACCCTATCTCTGTGTTATCACCACATGCAAGGATGTCTGACTTAAATTATGCGGTAAACACACTGTTTGATTGCCATAAACTACCGGCCAATGGGCCTAAAGTTGTGCAAGCAATTCAAAGTGGTCTTGCGTTGCTTTTACAACGTTGTGATGTAAAAGATAGGGCATCGACTGCTGTAAATTGCAGTAGATCTTCCTAATGTATCGAGTGTATCTACGCGCTTTTGTACCACTCCACCACCTTCGGTGCAAGAAGTCTTGTTCTAAAGAAAATTACCAGGGATCAACTGCTTTCCATGAATCTTGTTTGGAAGAAAGCCTTTTTGGCTCCTTCCCATTGCGGTATCTTGGCTTTCTGACTTCATCCCGCTATGGCTTTGGCATCTAGCCTATAAGGTCATGTAGAATATAAATTGTCTTTGCTGAGTGCTGACGTTTTTCCAACGAATACTGAGTCGAGCTCAACTGACCTGATATTGAATTGAATTTATTGTTTCTTGAAGGAGGCAAATTCTGACGCAAGATGACCAGGATCGTCAAAAAAGGATCGCCAGAGAAGAAAAAAAGCTAAAAGATCTAAGTAAAAAGGTATGAAGTTGGTCCTTCTGTATCTTTAATATTCAAGAAGATCTTTTTCTGTGCTTTTCCTTTTATTTGGCCCGACTTCTACGTATTGCAATGCGTGTAGTCTGATTATAGCTAGTAATTCATTTCTCTTTCTGTTCTAGAGAAAAGAAAGAGAGCTCGATTTGCTCAAAAAGGTAAAGTATGATTACGCTTGAGACACTTTAAAGTCAGCTTTCCTCCAGAGAAAGTCAGCTTTCCACCAGAGCCCTTGTTTTCATTTTCGGATAGGTATAATTCAGTGTAATTAATTGAAACCTGTAACAGTTTTCTAAGAGTGCTTCGTCTGGCATTCTTTGTAGTACAGTACATCCTCGATTATCCAAAACTCGATTATCCGAACCTCAATTTACCTAAATGCAAAAATTTCTTAACCCTTCTGTTTTATCCAAATTAATTTTAGATTAACCAAATGTAAGCCCCACTACTTTGAATGTCTGTCCAATATAATTACTGTATTATTAAATAAGTTTATCTTTCGTTTATAACAGACTCAAACTTTTTATCAGAAACAATAAAATTTTTTCGCTTGTAATGTAGCAACTTCGGGTCGAAGAATTTCTACTAATTTCGCCTGCAATCCATTTGAGCGATCCTTAAGCACCTGTGGGTAGTAACAAAAAACTTAAAAGGAAGGTTTGCAAGTGAAATTGTTGTCCTCCAGTATCCGAATCCGAATTTTTGGCTTATCCGAACGACCCTTCGTAAAATTGAGTTCAACCTGTTCGGATAATCGAGGATGTACTGTAGTTCAAATCGTCTCATGAGTTTAAGCTGGAAAAACTTTTTAATTTAAAACGTTGAAAGCCAAAGTTTTTTGGTGTATCCAAAAATTGTAAGGCATTTCTTTAAATTTTTTCAGATCGTTTAGGCTTAACGGACAAGTCACGTTTTTAGCTTTTTGTCTATGTTCCATGTCCAAATTCTGCTGACTATTATTGAAGTTTACTATGTACTTAGTTACATATTACTTAGTATGCCCGAAAATGTTGCCGCTGTTTATCGCAATTTTGAAGCTTACATTGCTATCATTCTGAATTTTCTAGGTAGAAGCAAGAAGAGAACTTGACAAGAAAAAGGTACATTTTCTGTTATAGCTATCCTGTAGTTCTTTGCCACCCAAAGACTGAATATTTTAAGGCGAAATTTTTAAGCCTAAATTCTTCAGTCGAAATTTGAATAAGTCTGAAACAAACAATATCATTAATAAACCTATTCTGTTTTCGAGTTAATTTCCCTGTATTTATAGTTTTAAACTAAAACTTCAAGTTCTCACCGTGTATTTTCTTTATCATAAATATTTTTATTTGTATATCTTTAGTCAAAAGAGAAGCTTCCACCTTTAACAAAAGAAATGGAGCAAGTGGTATGCATTTAGTATTATTTCTGTGATATTAGCTCTACAATATTAGCTTGTTTGCTTCCTTTTATTACCAAGCGTTATGGCAAATATGCAGGGTTGCCTTCTTTGGGAACAAAGCTAATGTGTATTTACAAATATCTACAGGAAAGGGCAAGTGGTAAACGTTCGCATAGATTATCAGACTGTCCACGATCGAGTTTATCTAATAGTTTATGTATATGTACTTATATCCTAGATAGGGCCATGATCAATAATACAGTAACAGGTGAAGGTGAAATGGTGTATTTAGCGCCAGTTGCTAGGATCTCAGTAGTGGGTTAACTAATCGAGACCTCGGTCCTAGCTGTGACGCTACCGTTACTAAGGCTCGAAAGTCAACCTCGCTGAGCTTCTGATACCATGAGACGTCTGGATTAGGCCACGACGCCACATCACCTTCAAAACAGCACCTACAGTAAAATCCCATCTTAAGAAACCCCCTCCTTTCTCAGCCTATTGTTTTCCCTTAAATACCCTTTTGTCTTCCTAATGTTGTTGAGAATGTTCAGAGCCTGAGTTTCTTATATGGGGGGACTTAACTGTACAACACTGACACACCTTTTCATGTGATATTCCCAAAAGCGTGTTTTGCTGCTTCTTTACTTATATTAATGGTTCATAATTCTGTTTAGATCTCCAGTGCATTAAGACGTGGAAGCCCTTCAGATACTCTTGTTGAAGCATTCAATATGTCAGTGACACGACACGACATTGCTACCCTGGCAGCTTCTAACTGGCTGAACGACGAGGTAGGATTGACTGTCTGTGTTTAACTGAGATAGAATTCTGATTCTGGATAAAATTTGATTGGGATAAGTTTTCTACGACTTTGTTCTATGGAAACACTGGTTCCCGTTAGATCACCGAAGTTAAGCATGGTTTGGTCCAGGTCATTTCCGGATGGGTTACCTCTTGGACATACATGGGCTGTTGAAGATACGCCTCCGTTCCAAGGTTTACAATTTGAAATTTAGTGATGGCGGCCTAAAAGATTTCGATGCGTTGAATGTATGGCTGCACGCGTCAATGTGCCAGGGAGTATAGCAAAGAAAATGAATAAAAGATCAACCAAACCTAAGGGGTTAGCTAAATTATTGTAAAGTTATATTGAATATATGCATTTATAGATAACGGTGCTATATAAAAGCAAGGCCTTTACCTTTACCTTTACTTTCCTTAAAATTCCGAAAAAGGTTGATTCGAAGGCTTTTGAATTGGTGTTTGAATGTTGCTTGAATTCAACAAACGGTGAGTTTGTTCGGCACGGGGAGTTTTCCAAATATTCTGCTCCAACATTTAGAAAGTTTGTTTGGTAGAGGTATTATTACGTTTGGTAGACTACGCTATTATTTAGGTGAAATTTTGTATTTAGCGCCAGTCGCTAGGATCCCAGTAATAGGTTAACTTAATCGAGACCTCGACTCTGGCTGTGACGCTACCGTTGCTGGGGCACTTACCCCGACCTCGCTGAGCTTCTGACACCATGAGCCAGCTGGATCAGGCCGTGGACGCAACAGCACCTTCAATGGTGAATTTGAAATGGTTTCGAAGCATAGAGGTTTTGGTCTTTTTCAAAGTGTTATCGCTTCTTTCTGAATGGGTTAAGATATTGTTTTCAATAAATTCTCTCTTTTTCAGGTTGTGAATTTCTATTTCAACTTACTACACGAGAGAAGTAGCCAACCGGTAATTACTTAGCTACTTATTGATGTGTACTTGCACAATTGATCTGTATATTTTTTTACCCTTTTTGATATGCCCCAAACACCATAAACAATGGCAAAGAAAACCTATAATAGATCTTTTCAAAGAGGTATGGGTCCATCTTTTCTGGAAAATGGTAGATATCTTGAGTAAAGGAATCCTCTCCGCGTGCAACAACCTTGATTGCAGTCACTTTAGGAGAGGTAACGCAGCAGATTTTACCTCTATTTCACGAATAAAGGAAGAAAAGAAAGAAATGACATCGATGACAGTAAATGTTTAAAAGTAATAAGATAGGATAGTTCTTAAGCTGCCTTCTACCTTCATAATTATTTCTGTGCACCCATTTTAGTAAATTCTTCTGCAGTTAATATTATTTAATACCATTTCTTTCCAGGGCAATCTAAAGATGCATTTCTTCAACTCGTTCTTTTACCCTAAACTTCTGAGAACTGGGTATTCAGGAGTAAGACGATGGACTAAAAAGGTATTCATCTTCAATCTTATTGAAGTAGCGGGGGTGTATTCAACGCGGTAGCTTGCCCGTATCCTGTTCCGAACCATAACATCTTGAGCTTGATGTGGTTGAAGTCTTTAGGATCTGAGTAAATAGGGGTGCCAAGCTGTCTGAGTGACGAGATAGTTTCTTATCCGTTTAATGACTTAACTGTTGAAAGCGGTCCATAGTGGCACTATGCAGAAGCAGAATTTGCTGAGAAATGTAAAACAATTATGCAAGTAGACGATTGACCAGCAATGTTTTACGACGTGACCATACTGTAAATCAGTTTGCTTTACACGCAAATTTCAAATGTTTGACAATTCCCACATTGCTCACTTAACGTTCTTAAAGCTATGGCTAAACTAGGAGACTTGTCGCGCGTGACCAGTATTCGGCGTGTCTCCCAGGGTGGCTAAATGTGCGAGTGACAAGCGGCAACATGTCCCCCGAGTCATTTGCATGTCGCGGAAACAATAAATGTTTCTGTTGTCTCCCAGAAACATTTGCGTGTCTAATGCTACAAATTTTGTCGCGCGCTACAAAGTTTCCGAGGTGGCTAAACTAGGAGACACCGAGGGGATATCAATGTCGCGTGCAACATGTCTCCTAGTTTAGCCAGGCCTTAACTTTCGCACTTTTAGATTTCATTTTTACTTTGCCGTACAACCTTTTGACCAACACGTAATAATTGTTTCTGTCTTTAGGTAGACATATTTTCAATGGATATTGTTGTTCTTCCTGTGCATTTAGGGATGCATTGGTGTCTGGCTGTAAGTATTTGATTTGTATTGATTGAAAAAGTGTTTTCCTTGTTTTGAAAAGTTCCAGTCTTCCGTACAGTTACTTTTCAGTAAACTTTCCATTTTATACTCGACTAAACTGAATCTTTAGACTGTTTGGCCTCGTCACGAAACATTGCCAGCAGAAAATGTTTTCGGATTTTTTTCAGAAACATTCCCCAATGATTTGTGCTTATTTTGGCTTGTTATGCAGTGTTTGACCGTTTAGTTTCCTTTGCTTGCTAACATTGCTTTTAAAACATCTTGCGTTTTCCCTGCAGTGAAATGATTATAAGGCAAGTCTTTTGCGCGATAGGCAAACGATGAAGCGTTGTTTTCAATGCAAATTTTTAAGTTTGACAAGCAATGATTGATCGTTTACTGAGGGCATTTTAATCAAAGTCAATAGAAAAACACTTTGTTTTTCTATTGACTATGTTTTTTCGTGGAATAAGCTTACAGCACGATAATTTCAATATTTTGCTGAGCGATGGTTCGTAGATTCAGTTCGTCGTTATGCAGTCAAATGGATTATAAGAGTCTTGATGTTTCTTGCCTGATTTCTTGCAATTTTTCATTAAAAGGCGATCGATATGCGAAAGAAAGAGATTGCTTACTATGATTCGTTGAAGGGAAATAACATGCAGTGTATTGTGGCGTTAAGGTAAGAATGACCTTGAAGATTACTATCCGAAATTATGATCTTATACATTCGCGTGGTCATCATACAATCTTTCAGTTCTTATCAAAACCAATGTTATAAAAATCAAGAGGAGAATAGCCAAGATGTTATTAGGAAGACCACTGAGAGATTGGCTCTAAATTTTTTGTTCTTATTTATGTATAAAAGCTATATAGAAAGTACCATTTTGCCATCCATTAAAAAGGATAGCGCATCTACCGCTCAAAAACAGTGGTTGTTTATGAATTTTCGTGCCTGTGTGATGCCAGGTACGTAGATCGCACTTCCCAGAGATTAGGAGATAGGATTTAACAACATGTTCCAACTATAATTTGTCAACACAATTTTGAACAAAGAGAGCAAAACTGCAAGAAACAGCGGAAACATTTTTGGAAATACTTAGAAGCTGAGAGAGCAACTACCTCAGAATTAGGTATCATGCAACAAACCACCCTTTAAAAGCATTATTCTACAATAGGTAAAATAATTTGCAGAGCAATATCATTATGTCACTTAGGCGTTTCGAACTCCATCCATATCAAAACCAAAAGGCCTGTTCTGTGAGACAGAAAAACTTTGTTGGACTCGTCATCTAATTCTATTGGTCATCCTGCTGTATCCCACACGCTGTTTTGTGTTCAAAGCACAATACCAGTTCAGCCTCACTTCTCTTATTGGTGCATTTCGATCCACATCTGAGTATAAATTTCGCCTATGTTTTCAGAAATGCCGAATTAAAGAAACCGCGAATCAAAAGAGCGTTTGAGATTATCTTAATTAACACGTAGGGTTTTAGGTTAGTGTTTTAGCTTGTAATAATTTTCTCTATGGCAATAGCACACGTTACTAAGATGAACTTCGTTTTTCAGAAATTATATCATAGAAGAGCATAAAGATAAGAAGAAAGCTAATCTTAATATCAGTGAATGGACGGAAACTTTACCGAAGGTCTGTAATGAAAGTTATGTATTATTCAATTTACAGGTAGGGCCACTGTATGAGCAGTTTGCAGATCAATAATTGAAGTCTATCACTGTTCCATTATTATAATGTTTGCAGGGCAGATTTTAACATATGTAGCGGGGCCTCCATGCTCTCGTCTAATATTCGGCATCCATCTTTTAATCCAATCTTGAAAATTCAGAAATTTGGGCCTATCAGACTATTTACACTTCGTGTTTGAAAGAGTCTAGGCCTTATCTTGTTTTGGTCGATCACGGAAAATTCCTTAGGTCCTGATTTCGTCAATTTAATTCCTTATTGTCGTAGGATATACCAGAGCAACTGAATGGATGTGACTGCGGGGTATTTACTTGCAAGGTTAGTTTACTTCATTGCTTGTATTTAAGTAATGCACACTATTGCATTGATTATAATAATGTTTGATCCTTTGACAAAGGCCGCATTGTGGTGCTAGGAGCTCGGTGAGGGTGGGGATCGAGCCTCAGCCACGGTAGCGTCATAGAGCCAGGGCCGAGGTCTCATAAGTTTGTCTACTTCAAATATCCTGGTGACTAGCGTTAAATATACCATTTTACTAGACTTATTACCCGAGTCCCAATTATCGCTCATCAGATTAACATCAAACCGAGATGGCTCAAACTAGTTTGATGAGCGTCCAAGTGATTCTTTTTAATAGCGACAACAATTCGACTTAGGTAATAAGTCTACCATTTTACCATTTCATTTCATAATCACCTGAGATTTTTATGGTAATTTTATTTTTTGCAAACAAGCTAGCTTGGTATAGATTTGATTTTCTATTAATATTCTTTTATCTTTATGTTTATTGCAGTATGCAGAATGTCTAACAAGAGGTTCAGAACTCAACTTCACTCAAGTAAGCAAATGCAATATTCATTATTTTAAACGAGTTTGTTTAAGTCTCTGTCTACACACGACAGAAAAGATACAGTCCAGTCCAAAGACTCGTACGTTTCGGGCACGATTTCTTTCCGTTTACACGGGAACGGATCGTGAACGGATCCAAATTGACCAACTTTTCTAGCATACCAAAGAGTTACGATTCCTGTTCCCAAAAAGGAACGGATCCATGCTTAGGCATGTAAAAAGAAACTAGCCTGTCGAGACCTTTTTGTGAACTAATCCACTTGGATTTGTTCCCATGTAAACGGGTTCAAATTAACTGTATACAGTGCCTGCCATTTTACAGAGAACGAAATGACCTGCAACGAATATTTTTCCCATCGTTGGAGGTCAACGTTGTATACATAGGTGGTACTTCTTGATTTCGTTTAATAGTTGTCATAAATAATCTCGTACACCTTTGCTTTACATTTTATTGATTTCGCGTTTTTGAAGAGTGAAATGCCCCTCGGTAATAGCGAGTACTTTTTCTTGAATATTTCGTCCTTTTAATATCTAAATATCAAATTTATCTCTTTCAGAACGACATGCCATACTTTCGTCGAAGAATAATCTATGAAATTGTGACGAAGAAACTACTTTGACTTGAGTTACAAGCGAAGTTTGTCGCGTATATTCGTCTCCATTGGCATCCATGCAAAACGCACTGGATCTGCTTTACACCAAGCTAAAGGGAAAGAAACGCTTCATGGAAGAAAGGTTATCGAAGAAGAGACTTGAAACATTGTTTGTACAGAACTAAGTAGGCACTGAATTTATCGATTGATATTACCAAACAAAATATTGTTATTGAAAATGAAAAATGTAAAGTAAAATTGTTTATCACGTCAATTTCAATTTAAAATTAGGCCTGCTAAAATGATCTGCTTTCTTTGCTTTTCTCTTCTAAATGTTATTCAGCACAGTTTTTCCATTTTAACATTCAATCGAAGGTACTACCTAAAGCGTTCAACTCTGTAAGAAAAGCACGTCTCTATATAGTTATATGTTTTCTGGCATCTTTTCTCTCTGTTCAGGCCGAGAAAAATCTGACATAATGCAAATCAGCCTTGCGCAAAAGCTGATGGGTCTGTGCCTGGCAACGTTTGTCCAACCTATGATAAATCCGACTAAACTAGGAGACATGTCGCGCACGACATAGTATTCGGCGTGTCTCTCAGGGTGGCTGATCATGCGAATGACAAGCGAGCAACTTTTCCTCCGAGTCGAGGAGACAGAAAATGTGTCTGTTGTCTCCCGGACGCATTTGCGTGTCTCGCGCTACAAATTTCGTCGCACACTACAGAGTTTCCGAGGAAGCGAGACTGAGATACATCAAGGGGACATGCCAGGCGCGACATGTCTCCTAGTTTAGCCAGGCCTTTACGAGCGTTGATGGTATCCCAAGCCGATGTCAGAGAAAGCCCAAAGTTCTTATACTGTATGCCGTTATTGTCAGGATTTTGTTTCAGAATTTTGATCTTTTTTATAGGAACAAAAAGCTTGACAATTATTCTAAAATCTCGCGAAATACGAAATACTCGAGTACAATCAAAAAGTCATGTGCCAGTCAGTTGATGTGTGGGTTGAATTCGTACAGGCGATTCGGCACAAATTTTCATGATTTCTAGCATTTTATGAGAATAATCACTTCCCTGTGGAAAGGAGCGTTATTGATTCGTATTCGTCCAATGTTTTCTGCATTGCGCACAGAAGGAGCACGAACTGCACGTTCCTGAGAACTGGACTAATCTATGTGACGTTGAAAACAATAGAAGTCACGTGATTTTATTCATTGTGCTCCCTATCTAATTATACGCATGCTCAGTTGAATTGCTCAATAGACCGATGGTTTATCTTCAGCGAGGACCTTTTCCAAAAGAAGTTACTCGAGAAGCCTGTTACATTTATCTGCGAGTGAAAAAATAATATTTACAGATATGATGATCCGAAGAAATTTTACGCAGCTTATTAAAAACTCTGCCAAGGTAAGACAGACTTGTTTTTTGCTTTCTTTTGAATTAATTGGGGTTTTAGAATGGAAAAACGAATTCTTGGAATTTCCTAATTTTTTTTAGGCCACATTTTCATACAATTGACCCTGCACAGGTTGAAGGTTACGCCTTCTTTCCTCCCAGTTTTTTAAGTTACCTCTTATTTAGATATTTCATTTTAAAAATTCTTAATGAATATGTTTTATTTTTGTAGCTTTCAAGCAGAGATTTTTTAAAGTTGGTGGGTGTGAGATGCCAGTCATCAACGACCACGACCACAGATACCAACCTGGTAAGAAAGAGAAGCCAACTATCATCTTATCTTCTAGTCACACTTGAACAATACCGTATATTTCCTCAAATAATTGAATATTTCAGATCGAATTTTCTAAAATTCCCCCCTTAGGAATAAAGTTTTCTCTCCCAAGCCAAAACTTTACGTACCTGACTTCTAAAAAACACGTGAAAGCTTCTATTGCGGGTCACTAAACACTAACAAACTCCAGATGTTTTTGGCCTAGTCTAGATAACGCTTAGCGTCAATACCTTCAACGCAAATAAGACTGTGTTATTCTATTTTGGAAGACCATAACAGATTAAATTCTGATATTTTAGCAATAATTACTTTCTAGTGCTTGTCTGCTTGACTTTCCAAGGTCAAACCACTGACCACATGGGCTGCTTGAATGCACACATGCTACAAAGTTTATAACAATTAACAATTAATGTTTAAATCAGTCATATGTGTATCCAATCCTTGAGTTCCACAGGGAGGGGGTGGTACTCCTACGATTTGACTTAGGGAGAGGTGCTGCCAAACAGGGTATCATTTTCAGATTTTCAACTCCAGGGTATCAATTTTCTGCTCATGACCAGGTGACAGGGTCTTACTTTCCTTGGTTTCACTCCCCAGCAGATCAATATTGATAGCCAAATTTGCTAAAGATGAATCCCATTTGAAACAATACACAGCCCCCATATTCATTCTAGCAACAATAGAAACTATTCCATTTCTTTTTCGAGTAATTTTTTGACAGAAAACTGTCCAACAGGTACAGTTTCATCATTTTTGACTCAAGGACAGGATGGCTTTGCCAAGTTTCAAGTGGCGTGTCCCTGTACTTTGGAAAGTCTAGTGCCCCTTGAGGATCACCCAGTTTAACTTTGCTTTTGGTGAAAATCTGAGCAAAATTTTTATTTTCTATTTTACAGAGTTTAAAGGACACCCTGGCTTTGCTTGTTCCTGAAAAAAGAAAAGAAATCGCAGAATTTCGAAAGCAGCACAATGATACCAAAATTGGTGATGTCACTGTTGCAATGGTAATACTTTGTTTTTTTCTAATCTTCTACAAAAACAATCTTTTGCCTCAGAGATAGAGGTGAAAAGTGTCAGCAATTGATATGTCAGGGAGCTTGTGGATAATTGATGCTGCATAACTTGTGGGGCACTGGTGTTCAACGCAAACATCTAATGTTCTTTTGGTTGTTATTTTTGTCTAGTTTTCACTTTTTACTAATTCTAAATACAGGACTGAACAACACAACTACTCAAAATGTATCAAAAGAAAAATGTAGCAAAAGGTCCCTTACTTTGCCTGGTATAATTCTTTGACATACTTCAGGACTGAGGTCTACGTTCGTAAATTATTATGTGCTTCACTGTATTTGATTTTATTTTAGGCGTATGGAGGCATGAGAGGTATCAAAGCCATGATTTGTGAGACTTCTGTACTTGATCCCATGGAGGTATACTTCTATATACATAATTTGTATGGTTTTAAGAATAATTAAAGCCATACCCTTAGCAGTCTTTAAAATTTTGGTATCATTTTAGGGTATCAGGTTCAGAGGATATACCATCAAAGAATGCCAAGAGGTTTGTTTCCATCCTTTTCAGTTTTTTTGCCTGCTTTCCTGTCCTGTTTTTCCTTTCTGTTCTACTATTTACTTATGCTAACCTATTTGCAATTATCTCACAGGCACGAAGCCAAGGGCAGGTGCAGCGGGATCTTTTGCCCCTCTTTGCACATCCAAAAATTACAGGATGAACACGTTTTCTTTAAATATACATATTTGCGATTGGTTCTTTTCACGGAATGGATTACATATGCTTGGATTCCCTTTCACTTAAAAAAAAAAAAAAAAAAATTTTTTGTTTACTAAGCTAATATTTTTCCTGTTAATAATTTTTATTTTTATGACACTGATGTTAAGCTTCTTTTTAGAAGGCAATCAGTATACTGGTAAATAAATTTGTATTAAAATTTGAAGGCTTTCAATTCTGTTACTTCAGTTGTTTGAGCCTCAAAAACACAAGCTACAAAGTATGATCTATCTCACTTTGCTAGGTAGACCCTGATTTCCCAATTTTGTGATGCAATATCGGAGCAAATCTTGCAGTGACTGGACCAGGGTCAGTCATACGGGTGATAAGAAAAAATGTCATAATTTTCTTGACATCTTATCACATATGAAATTTTTAATAAGGGCGTTTCCCCCTTTTTCTGCTAAAGTAAAAGATGTAGTCCCTGAAACTTTTCTTGGTTCTCTGCCCCAACACCCCTGTAGACCTATTTCTGACCCCCCAACTTTTTAGTGCTGGCTTCGTGCCTAGTGTTATCTCACATCAGCCTATAGCAACTGTAATAATTTCCTTCTAGCTTCTACCCAAAGCTGATGGTGGCAATGAGCCTCTCCCTGAAGGTATATTTTGGCTGCTTCTAACTGGTGAAATTCCAACCAAAGCACAGGTTGATCAGATCTCGAAAGAATGGGCTGAAAGAGCTGAACTACCTCAACATGTTGCAAGTATGCTGAATAATTTTCCTGATGATCTTCACCCAATGAGCCAGTTTAGTGCTGCAATTACTGCTCTGAACAACCAAAGCAAGTTTGCTAAAGCTTATCATGATGGTGTGTCAAAGAAGGATTATTGGGAGGTAATAGATACATGCATTTTCTCAATTAACATAAAGACAGTAATTGGAGATTTTCCTGTGGTGCTTTATGATAGCTTTGTTGTTTTACTTCTTCCTGATTAAGAGTTTTTCCTAAGAAGTAGCATGGGAATCTTGAAAGCTTGGGGAAATCTAGTGTACAAAGCGCTTAGAAGATAAAATACCAGTTTTCTAGATAAATAACAAGTTAGTTGCTGTTAGTGCTCTTGCTAATGTAAAAACATTTCTCAATGGTTAGTCAGATGATCACAAAACTCATGGTCCACCCCAGATTCCTTATGTTAAAGATCCACAGAAAGTAAGTTGTGAAGAGACTCTTGGCAGTGACCACCCAACTCACCCAATGTTAATTTAAAGCACTGGCTTAATGTTTTCATGTTTAGAAATTCCTGTCGTCAAATCTTAGGCATATGAGCCTTAAATGGGATGTCACAAAGTGTTGGAAAATAAATGAACAATGGACAATGAACAATGACAAATGGACAAAGAAAATTGAGAATGAAATGGAAAAATGAGAACAAATTTAAAATGAAAATGCCAAAATTATTTGCAAGGCATGAGTTTTATTGTTGAAACTTTCAGTTTCAAAAGAGTTTCTGGAATGACCAAAACTTTTTTCTTTTTCTAGTATGCTTATGAAGATGCAATGGACTTGTCTGCAAAGCTTCCGGTGATTGCTGCTATCATATACCGAAATCTTTACAAAGATGGAAAGGTAGCATGCATTGATCCAAGCAAAGATTGGTCTGCAAATCTGACATCAATGTTGGGATATGACAACCACACATTCACAGAGTTGATGAGATTGTATTTGGTCATTCACAGTGACCATGAAGGTGGTAATGTGAGTGCACACACCACACATCTTGTTGGCAGTGCTCTCTCCGATCCCTATCTCTCATTCGCTGCTGGAATGAATGGTTTGGCTGGACCTCTTCATGGTTTGGCAAATCAGGTTAGTTTTACTATAAATATGAATCATTAATGGACCATCTCAGAATTAGAGACTTGATAACCTTTGAAGGGTAAAAGCTGATTCAAAAATTCTACTTAGTTTGTTACTTATCTATAATTTTGAAATCCATTTCCACCTGGAACTAAGATTCAATTTACCTTGAGTCTGTAAGATTTTGATGTGTGTTACGTATCCAAAAGTTAGCCATCTGAAATCACCTCTTATTTTGCCATGAAAATCAGAGATGTGATTGTCGAAAGTTCACTATTTCTCCGATATTTGAATTAAATTTACAACAAAAAATTGCGTAATCAGAGTCTCCGAGTGTTTAATGATACTCGGAGATAATACTTAGAGGTAGATCATCAATTTCTTCAACTTGTCATAATTGTCATAAAAGACCATCTCAGAATTAGAGACTTGATAACCTTTGAAGGGTAAAAGCTGATTCAAAAATTCTACTTAGTTTGTTACTTATCTATAATTTTGAAATCCATTTCCACCTGGAACTAAGATTCAATTTACCTTGAGTCTGTAAGATTTTGATGTGTGTTACGTATCCAAAAGTTAGCCATCTGAAATCACCTCTTATTTTGCCATGAAAATCAGAGATGTGATTGTCGAAAGTTCACTATTTCTCCGATATTTGAATTAAATTTACAACAAAAAATTGCGTAATCAGAGTCTCCGAGTGTTTAATGATACTCGGAGATAATACTTAGAGGTAGATCATCAATTTCTTCAACTTGTCATAATTGTCATAAAAGACATACATTTTATATGAGGGATATTTCTGATCTCTATATGACAATGCTATGTTATGTTTACTCTCTTCCCTCGTCGTTGTTCCTTGCTCCTTAAATATCGTCTGGAACTTTATTTCAACACAGTGGTTATACTAAGCACATTTTGAGGCTAATTATACCTCAGCCATGACTAGGCCAGGTTTATGTTAAAGAATTATCCCTGTTACAATTTTTTGTTATTTCATCATTGCAGGAAGTTCTACTATTTATCAACAAACTTGTCCAGGATATCGGTGAAAACGCAACCAATGAAGAAATTAAGGAGTACTGCATAAACACTCTGAAAACTGGGGTGAGTAAGAAAACCATTCAAAGGTTTAAACCCAAGCTTACACTTGACACTACGTTATTCATTAGCAGCCGTTTTATCAAATCTTGAATCTATATTATCACCCGTTGTACTGTCCCCAATAAGCACTACCTCCAGATGCAGTTTGCAATGCCAAGAGGCAATTCACTACTTGGAAAGGCGTAGGGGATTCCCGTTGAATTGGTGAAAACTAATTATTTATCTATTTACTTCTAGTTAAGAGCCACAACGGGAGTACTTGGTGTAATAATTTATTAGCCATCTTTGATTTTAGGTTATTCCTGGATATGGCCATGCTGTTCTGAGAAAGACCGATCCTCGATACACGTGTCAAAGAGAATTTGCATTGAAGCATTTGCCGGATGACAATATGTTCAAGATTGTCAGCCACTTATATGAAGTAGTACCACCAATTCTACAGGGGCTCGGAAAAGTTGCCAATCCATGGCCTAATGTTGATGCTCATTCTGGCGTCCTGTTGCAGGTTTGTTGTTTGCGCTCTTTTCTACATTTGTGAAATAATGTTGTTGAATGTGACGTCAGTCGCTAGGATCTCAGTAGTAGGTTAGTTAATCGAGTCCTCGACCCTGGCTGTGAAGCTACCATGGCTGGGCTCGAACCCTGACCACACTTAGCTCCTGACACCGCGAGTAAGCTGGATTACACAACGACGCCACAGCACCTCCAATGTATAAAGACGGGCAAGGGCTAGTCAATGTATAATGTATAATCGAAATGTTGTTGAAACTGGCATGCCAGATTCATGATTCTTCTTGGTTGTTCAATGTGAATTAAGAGGATCGCTAAGGAGCGCATGATATTGAATCGATCTTAGTAAAGGTGGGAGATTGAGTCATACCGATCTTATGCTTGTGGATTGCTGGTCGTAGACATTGTGAAATTGGAATCAATTCCTGATTTCATCGATCTCGAATCACGATTTGCTGATCTTTCAATTATTGTCTCACTCTTACAGCGATAACTAACACCAAATGGTCTCTATTGTCTACTGGTAGTGGTATACGCGTTTATTTTAATAAGGAACCTTTCGTTAAGACTGGAGTTCTTTAATTTCTCCACAAAATGAGGTTTTAAATAAAATGGAGTGTTTTAGGGATTTACGATGGGAAATATTTTGTCATTCGGTTATTTAGTTCTTCTTCAAGCCGTCTTCTTCTCGAAAAAAGGTATTCTTAGTTTGTCACTCTTGTCTCGATGGTTCCTTAAAGTTCCTTAATTTTTTAGAATTTTCAGCCTCGAGTTCCTTACAGAGGTGTTGCTTCTAAAAACATGTAGCAACTAATGATCTGGTTCCCTGGTACACCTTTTTTTAAAATAAGCAACTTGACTTTCTTCCAGCCCTCAAAGTTGCTTAAAATTTAGACATTTCAGCTGTCAAAGTTGCTTAAACGTTGCTTAAAATTTTTTATACCTACTAACCATCCCTGACTTCGCGCGTCAAAATCGTCATCTGTTAGGCCTACAACATGACTTTTGGGAGACAGTGAGTGGAAAAACGTTAGCTAACGAACTTCAACATGCAAAACATAAGAACGAAGAACAATTTCCTAGCACAAGAAAGAGAATAAGCTTGACTTCTTGGTTGCTTACAGTAATTCAATTGAGCCCTCAAGTTGCTTAATGTTAAGGTCAGTTCAGCCCTAGTTGCTTATTGAGCGGTTGCTTATTAACAAAAATAAGTGTAGACGATTTCAGATGTGACAATTTAAGAGAGGTCTTTAGCGATCAATACGTTAAAACATGATTTCTGATTATTTTCAAATCAAGACTAAAAAATCAAGGACAGTTCTTGAATTCACACTTTTATTTACAGACTATTTTAAGAGCATGTTTACAGTCTGTGCAGCTAATTTCGTTTCAAGAGCTTTCTCAAAATGAAAACTCATTCATTTCAGCCAACAGTCGCGCATTATAGTTTAACAGGTGATAGCTATCTTGTTTTGAAGAAAGTTTTTCTTTTCATCGTGAGAAAAGCACAGAGATGTCCCATAATGAGAGAAAACTTAACAATCAATTTTGCCATAATGAGTATGGTATGCAAGTTAAGAACCATCACGTCTTAGTTGCAACTGTGTCCTTGTCTACGCCTATATTCTTATTTCATCGGAGTTTACTTTCTTGTGAGTTAAAGAAAGAAATTGTCAGAGCGAAATTTCATCCATTAATGATGGCCTTTAATGATATCCCAATTTCGAGCTCGTGAGAACATGCTACAGTAATGATTTCTAAAATGATTAGCAAGGGGAGCTCCAGGGGCAACGTCATTAGATAGGGTATGGTTCTTTGCGATATGATAGACAGTACTGAACTGAACCGAACCGAACCGTGTAGACGACAATCAGCAATGTCTCGATAACCCTGAAAAAAAGGAGATCCAGCATAATGGGAGACAGGAAAACATTATATCACAAGTAATATACAACTTACTTAGGAATCGAAACCATGTCGAAACAACTCGACGAGGTGAAAGCGGATGGCGATGGTTGTGCAGATAGAACATTTCACGACCAAATGACAACCATCCGATCTTTAAGATCGTCACAATCAACCAGTGCAATAATTGCGTGATTGCAGCGCACGACCCACACACAGATAGGTGAAGGTTGAGGTGAAATGATGAATTAAATGCCAGTTACTAGGATCTCAGAAGAAGATGAACTACAATGCCTGCCAGAATTTGTTGGAACACCCATCATATTTCCAGTCTTTTTCCCATGAAAGAGTGTTTAAATTCTAAGCACAACTGACTGACTCAATCCCCCCTCCCGCTGAAAACAAGGGGAGATGTTGCGTTGAGTAGAAAATCCAATCTGGCGTTCCAAGTATTCTGGCAGGCATTATAGTTATGCCTCGATCCTGGCTGTGACGCTATACCATATGTTGGTCTCGACCCCCACTCCTTGGCTATTAACATAACAAGTTAGCTGGATTGGCTGGATTAGACTATGACACCACCGCACCTTCAAGGTAGTACAGATAGCATCCTTTGATTTGAGGAAAATTTAATCTATTCCTATACGTTTGCAATTCTGCAATTACGACTCAACAATAATCACACACGCTCATAGAATTTATCGCGAGAAAAGGCACAAGGAAGTTGCTTGGTGATCAGCTGGGCCCTCTCGTTGGTAATTAACTTTGCTTTTGAAATCAAGATCGATTAGAGAGGAAAGAGCTACCGTCTCAGTATAGTAGCTGTGTCCTTTTGCACGCCCTTGTCGTAAATTACATTACAGCAGCTGAAACTTCAATATTAAATCAGAATTTTAAAATTGCTTTCTTGTTCTAGCACTATGGAATGACCGAAATGAATTTCTACACCGTCCTGTTTGGTGTGTCACGTGCCTTGGGAGTTCTCTCTTCCCTAGTATGGGATCGTGCTCTTGGTCTGCCTATTGAAAGACCGAAAAGTATGAGCACAGAGGGACTGAAGAAGTTCATTGAGAAGAATAAATAAATAAAGAAAACTGATAGAAAATATGACTTGTGTAGCAAATAACTCGCATGGCTGCTAATAAATAATTTTTACATGTAGTGTCAATGCAAGACGTGTAGTTAATAATAAATTAATCAAAAATTACTTACGTTCACGCAAAATTAACTTTTACACGTTGAAAAGCTTTTGGTAAAAATATAACGTTTAAGTCACACATAAATGATTTTGTTGCTGTTGTTATGCTTGCTTTTAGAGCTTAGTTGTTGCTTTGAAGCTGCAAGAAGATTTTCAAAAATTCTGTTGTTGTTTTAGAGTGAATTAAGCATGAACTGCTGTATAATTATCATAGAGTTTGATATTTAAATTAAAAACAGTATAAGCTGTATTGTCATGAAGAGTTATTAAGCTGAGTAAAGTTTGTCAAAGATTGCTTAAAATTTAAAAAGCTGTATACGAAATTTTTATCATGGTCAAATGTTTTCTTGAATTTTGTCAGAAATCCATTTGATCTCTGGTTTCCCTGTGGGGTTCGGTCATTGCTATCTTGATCGTTGATTGGCTGATCCTAGTTCGAAATGAACATGAACAGAAAGCAACAAGACAACAAGACTCATTCAGAATTTTTGTAATGGCGGCATTTGCAGGGGAGAAGTGCTGGGCAGTAGTCGAAATAGGCAACTCTGGCTCCCAGCTGTTGCTGAAGACATTCTTCGACGAAAGAAACTGCTGTTATAAAATTGCATTGTTTGATGGCTTGAGTTTCTGGCAAGAGATTGTCACGACAGAACAGTTTAAGACTAAATGCAAGGTCAGTTTGATTACCTAGGCCCAGTATATTTCGCTTTGCACCTTTGTATTTTAAGCCCGCTTTTAACTTTGTATCGATAAATTTTGTGTTTATAAATTTTATTTTCAGGAATTTAATCCAAAAGTCGAAGCAGACCCAGTTTACTTACTTCAGGAGCTCAAGCAGAATTGTGAAAATAACGAGAAAGAGAGAGGAAATGTTGTATTGAAAAAGGTTTGTGTTGTATCCTCTCTTGCTCTGCTCCTGACCTTAGCAAGCGTGCAAAGCATTGAACTAAGCAGATACACCATGACGCAACAAAGACCCGTATGTTGCAAGTCTTACAGATGGATTCGCAGCATCATTGGAGAAGATATTTGGGATAGTGAGTGACTTAAACCAGCACATCAATCCAAAATAATACAAGTAATTCCAGCTGTTTTGGAGAAATTGCTTAATTGACGCTAAGAGAGGAGGCAGCTGCCCCACTCTATCTTTCCAAATGATTTTTCTATAAATTCCAGTTTGGTTCATTGGTATATGCCCCAGTGCCCATTCCATGTAGCCTGGCAGGAGATTGGCCTGAAGTTTGGTATTTTATATTGCCATATTATTGGCGTGGATCTTATAGAAAACAATAGCCAGGACAATCATTGTGATAGATATGTAAGAGGATGATAGATTTTTTTTTCGTTGGAATGAAGGCAGTTTTGGCTGGATTAGTCTTGGCTATGCATGGTGGTTACATGGAATGCACCCTGGCAATGACCCACGTATTCAAAATACTTCAATTAGTGATTCAAGTGATTACAGACATATATGTAAAATAGCTACTTATTGTTTCTTGTTACAGATTGGTGGCATGGAGGAACAGTGTGAATTATCTATCAAGTTTAAGCTCCAGGCTGGTGTTCCATTTGTTTGGAAATTTAGGCTCAGTAAAGGATCAGAAGAAGCAGTGAGTAATTTCCAACATTTTACCTAATTTATACCTAATTCATGCATCTTGGTGAAAATGCTAATCAAAACCATTAATTTTTTTGGATGTGGGACTTTTGTTGAATGTTTAACATTTGTTGGATCTGCAATATTTATTGAATATGCAACATTTGTTGAACATGCAAGATTTGTACTTGCATTTTTTGTATATACTGCATTTGTTGGATATGAATAATTTGTTGAATATGCAATTTTTTGATATGCAACATTTGTCTGATATGCAACATTTGCTGGATATGCAACATTTATTGGATATGCAACATTTGTTGAAAATGCAAAATTTATTGAGTATGCAACATTTGTTGAAAATGCAAAATTTGTTGGGTATGCAACATTTGTTGGATATGCAACATTTGTTGAACATGCAACATTTGTTGAACATGCAATGTTTAACATTTGTTGGATCTGCAACAATTTGCTGGATATGCAACATTTCATTGATATGCAACATTTGTTGAATATGCAATATTTATTGATATGCAACATTTGTCTGATATTCAACATTTGCTGGATATGCAACATTATTGAACACGCAAAATTTGTTGAATATGCAACATTTATTCAATATGCAACATTTTTTGGATATGCAACATTTATTGAATATGCAACATTTATTGAATATGCAGCATTTGTTAGACACTTGATATGTTTGTCTTAAAGCATCTACCAAACAAAGAAAAAAAGAATAAGAGAGCATTTCACGCCGAAGTCGGCACGTAAAATCAGCCTTCTTTCCACGTACTTCTGTGACAATCTTTCCGATTTTCATCCATATTAGACGAAAAATTTCAATGCGTGAACTTAAAAATAATTTTACTGACGTTAACTCTGTTAACCTCTTAGCGATTTCCTTTTCATCGTTCTCTTTTTATTGCGAAGATCACATCAGGTTCTTCGTAAATTATAATTAAGTAGGGACTTATCTATATATTGCGTTTCCACTTAAAAGCCCCACTACTAACATGAAATCTTGCAAGCTAAATCTTCTTCTCTTGCTCATAATTCCCGATTCCTTACCTAAGCCATGCTTTTCTTGACTAAAGGTCTGTTTCGAAGGGGTTTTTGATTTTCTTCACTAAAGGGACTTTTAATTCAAAAATCTCTGGTTGGGAAATCTTCCTCATCTTCGTTGGAAAATTCAAAATCTTTCTGTTTTGTTTGAAAATGTTCACATGGATGAAACTAACCAATTAAAGGAACCATTCAGTGCTTTTGCTTCTCTTTGTTGAAGTCTGAAAATTTTAGAAGGGATCGGCGACACATTTCCGACTGTAGCTCTTTGCGTATTCATTATCGTCTTCCTGTAACGCAAGAAGAATCTGATATCAAATCATACCGAAATCATATCGTATTCATTTAAATTTGAGCGGTTTTGCTTGCCTCTTGGGAAAACGGCAGATTTTAAGGCTTCTAATCTTGCCGCTCTGGGCAATGATATTTTTAAGAAGCATGAAGTTCAAAAATATATAGCAACATCAGCTACGTTTTCATCGTTCGCGATCGTGACTGGAGAGAAATCGGTGGGGAAACTGGAAAATATTAGTTGCTTTTCGTAGCATAACTGTAAAATTCCTGGACCCAGGAGTTTGGAAGAAATATCCAGACCTAAACACAGGGCCTCTTTTAAGGGGATAAAACTGGGGGGGTAATAATGTAAGGGGACTTATTTTTCTTTTGTTCTATTGTTTTATCTTCAGCGCTTTCTTTCACAAGGCGAGTCCAGTCTTGACAAGTTCATTCTCTCTTAGTCTTTTTGTCAGGAATTCATGAACAACCAGCCGTGCTGGAGAGATAACAAGGGGGCATCTCTAATTCAGTTGAGAATTTATACCTACAAGTCACGCTGATGCCCCAAGTGGCTGTAAATGCGCCGAAGGTGTACAGGGCCCTAGAGATGTTCCTAATTAGGGGGGTCTGGGGGCATGCTCCCCCAGAAAATTTTCAAAGTACAACCTCGAGATTGGCTGATATTGGCTTTTCTTGGCAGTTTTCTTTTGAGAGGACATTGTACTAGGGGGGCAACTTTATGAAACTAGGTGGGCATTTGCCCCCTAGTTACTATGTTAAAGAAGGCCCTGCCTAAACACAAGCAATCCCAAATACTTTCTCTCCAGTCCCACACCGTTAATATGAAATAATCAGTCCTTTTTCCCGGATTTCCATCTGAGTTAGATTTGTTTTGTCGAGAAGATCCAAAGGGTCGAATATTGTTTGTCAAACATTTGAGATATGATTTGTGAGAAATGTTTGACCGTTTTGCCACGTCATAAAACATTGCTTGGCAATGGCAAGCCGACTTCACTCAGAAACTTCAAATACATTTCCTTATTGTTTCCAGCAAACATTTTGACTGGCAATGCTTTGTGTTGTGACCAAATTGTCAAACATTCTGCTGACAATTAAATTTTAAATGTTCAACCAACAATGTTTGATCGTTTGGTCAGGACTTAATGTTCTTAGAAATAGGAAACAGGCCGGGCTGCAATTTCTGCTGCCTGGTTCAGTAGCTCTTCTATTCACAAGTCCTGAATTTCTTTACTATAACAGGTTTCAAGTCAGCTGATTTTACCCATGCTGTCAATGCTGTGTGAATTCCAGAGACGGCAAAGCGAACTTCTCAAAATTATAGAAAGGAAAGACATTGAAATACAGGACTACAAGGAGCAAGGAATTTCACCAAGCAAAAGTAAGTGGAAGTTTTTCTCTATCACATTTCTAAGATCTTAACTTCTTTTATTTCAGCAATAAAGTTCCGTAAAGTACGTCATTTCGCCAGTAACCTTAAAGACATATAAGAGTCTATGATTTGTTACATACCGTATTTCGTCGAATAAGCGCCCTCCATCGATTAGGCGCCCCATTTCGGACTGAGCCGTCCGTCAGGTTTGGCCCTAGACACTCCACTGATAGTGCAAGCTCTTGTCGGGAGGAATCGAGAGACGCCTTTTGCTAGTTGCTGCAAAGCTTAGTTTTCGTCTGAAGGTTATTTTGTTCATAAATTTTCCAACAAGTGTCCGTCTTTCAGAAGGTCTTTTAGATAAGGGCTCTGGGCGCTTAATCGAGGAAGTACAGCATGCATCGTTTTGCGATGATATACCTATAGCATGGTGATGTACTTTCAGTGTTAATAAAATGCGGGGACCCTGATTATTTTCTCAATAACTGTCCCATCCCCCTATCTTATTCGATTGCTGTTTATAAGTTTTTTTCCGATTTTCAACCGGAGCATTTTCTTTTCTTGCCAAGAAGATCCCAGCCACTACCCTTGTATACATTACAACTGACCCTTATAACTGACGAGTCTTTAACTCATTAAGGTCGAAAAATTAATGCGACCAAAGTCGCCCAATTGTTCAGAACTATGGATAAAATTTGGTTTTAGAACCCGTCTAGTGGATTTTGGAAAAATTCCGTTCATTAAGACACCCCGCATTCATTAGATAGCAAAAGCTAATTCATAATACATAACTGACTCTGAAGCTTAGGCCCTGCCCAAACATTTCACACTTCATGTGATCGACAAACAGAAATGCTTATGAAATGTTTTTGAAGAACCTTTGAAAATATTTTCTGCTGGTCATGAGCAAATTATCTGGCGCGCAGTTTTGCAAGGTTGCTAACTGTTTTTGCAAGCAAATTTCAGATGTTTGAGCAACATTTTCGGTAGTTCTATTTGAACAGGGCCATTCTTTGGTGTGAAGAATACGCGTGAATGTTTTTTAAGCTTGTTTCCATATTATCCACATCATTTCATCATATTCACGAAATTTTAGGTAAATCTTTCTGAACTGAGGTGTTAACTTTCTTCTTTCACAGAAAATATAGAAACATGTGGTTTTGATGTAAAGAGCTTCAAAAAGGATTCTGTTTCAGCAAAGGTACTCGTATATTTCCATCAAATATGTCATGAATTCACGGAGCTTTTTATACTCTTAAGAAATGCTAGACGCTCAAACTTTGCAATGTGAATGGTTGTGTTTATCCCGGGAAATGTCGTGTACGGTAGAGGGTGTGCAGTACGTTGGAGGATAGATAGTCAGTACAGTGGATGGATATCATCAGTACAGTGGAGGATATTCAATTCAGTGGAGGGATATCATCAGTACTGTGGAGGGATATCATCAGTACAGTGGAGGGATATCATCTGTACAGTGGAGGGATATTATCAGTACTGTGGAGGATATTCAGTACTGTGGAGGGATATTCAATACAGTGGAGGGATATCATCAGTACAGTACAGTCAGCATTGAAAATCCTCCCCATACTGATGATATCTCTTCACTGTAATGAAAATCCTCCACTGTCTGTACAGACATTACTCTGGGTGGTGCAGGAAGGTTTGGAGCAATTCTACTTCTTGCCAAGCCACAGCATTTTTCAATAAATTTGTATTTTCGTGCACGTATTTTGTTTTGATAAGAAACTATTAATAAGAAACCCAGGCTCTCGAATGACCCGCCAGTACATCAGGTAACAATCTGTTTTGTGACAAAATTTAGAACTTGATAACTCTTTGAATACTTGTTAATATTTATCAATAACATCTAGTCTATGAAAGTGAGATAATAATGTCCTTATTCCCTGGCCGGCTCTTGTGCGGTACTTAAAAACTCAAAGCTAATGGTAAAATTTATCTTTTTCCAGTTTAGTGGCTTATGACAATTTGCTTTGAAAATGACGTTCCGGCGCTTAGGCGTGGAAGCAAACTTTGGAGTTGACTGTTTTAGCAAGTCCGCTCGAACAGGTGCTTCTGATGTCATCATGGGCCTTCTAGAAACATAAAATACAGTTGAAATACGAACAACCTTTATAAGAAACACCAGCCTGAAATTTGGATCAGAATTTTGTGCTATCTCCAAAACTATTTGAGATAAACACAAAAGTTCACCAGCGTGAAGCCCTTGTTTGAAAAAAGTATTTTAAACATGTTTTTGAGAAGGTTAGGAGGTTATAAATGGTGAAAAAGCACTTCAAAAATAAGAAACAGGCAGCCTGAAATCGAAGCCAAGTGTTCTTATAAGAAAAAAGCGTTGTCAAGATTTAATTCTCGAACATTCTGTCTTACCAGTTTAACGAACAAATTTCCCTTTTTTGCTTGTGAAAGCAAATTTCAACCTTTAGCTGTAATTACATGGACGAGGGGCATTTCACTCGTTGAAAAAGCTGAAATAGCTTATGAGATTCCTATTGAAACAAAATAATTCTTACAAGATTCCTACCAAAACAATAGAGATTCAAGCCGAGGATGTACGAGATTCCAAGCGCTATATGGCCAGTAAGCAATGATTACTTTTTAAAAATACTTCATGTGCAGAACCTTGATTTAACGACTTCCCCTCCACATAGCAACTAACTGTCTAGTCCCTTAATTTCAGTACAAATTTCCTCTGCTTAACGAACATCTCCCTTAATCAATCGATTATGATTTACCTTAAGGCCTGGCTAAACTAGAAGACAAGTCGCGCGCGACATTGTCACACGTGACATATCCCCTCGATGTCTCCCAGTTTAGCCACCTCGGAAACTTTGTAGCCTGCGACAAAATTTATAGCGAGAGACAAGCAAATGGTTTTGGGAGTCAATATAAACATTTCATGTCTCCGTGACTCGGGAAACTTGTTGGTCGCTTGTCACTCGCATGTTTAGCCGCTGTTGCAGACACGTCGAATACAATGTCGCGTGCGACGTGTCTCCTTGTTTAGCCATAGCTTTAATCCCACCATCATCATCGGGGAAGTTTTCGTCGAAATCGTTTGGTTTTATTGACGAATTTTAGGGCCTGTTTACATGGAGGCGGGCCAGCCCGGTTAGGCGAGCTGGCTCGGTCAAGCGAGATCTGACAGAACAATAAATTCTCTTGTTTGTGAATCTTGCGTTTACATGAACAATTACCCAACCCGGTGAGGCGAGATCCATGATCAAAGGACGCGGATCTCGCCTGGCCGAGATCTGCGGGAACAAAAGAATCTTTTGTTTGTTCACTTTGCGTTTATATGGAGAGCGGACCAGCCCGGTCAGGCGAGTTGAAATTCTGACAGAAAAGAATGGAAAAGTGTGAATAAGCAAGGCTAGCTTGGCTAACCGGGCTGGAAAATTTATCCATGTAAACGCTCTGAAAAAGGATCTCGCCTAACCGAGGAAACTCGCCTAACCGGGCTGGCCCGCCTCCATGTAAACAGGCCCTTAGATTTCAACTTCTTATGAGTAGCCTTATAGATGTATGATTCAGGGAATTAATTATATTATTTTTTCACAGGCGATATCTTCTGCTGCATCCAGGCCATTATCAGCATTTTCTGATGCAGGCTGTAAAATTTTATATGAAGAAATTGTTAAACAAAGCTCAAGAAGTCAAAAGACAATGCAAGGTAAAGCTATGGCTAAACTAGGAGACTTGTTGCGCGCGACACTGTATTCGGCGCGTCTCCCAGGGTGGCCAAACATGCGAGTGACAAGCGGGCAACATGTCCCCCCGAGTCATTTGCATGTCGCGGAGACAAGAAGTGTTTCTGTTGTCTCCCAGTAACATTTGCGTGTCTCTTGCTACAAATTTTGTCTCGCGCCACAAAGTTTCCGAGATGGCTAACCTTGGAGACACCGAGGGACATCAATGTCGCGCGTGACATATCTCCTAGTTTAGCCAGGCATTAACCCAATCCCAAAATATCCTGTTGAAGAAAAGGACCAATAACAGGCTGTCCGCCGGATCCACAGATGCTTGTATCGAAGAAAGTAAATAAAAATTGATCCGGAGAAACGACACGAAAAGGCAGATAAGACGCAGAAAAACAGTTAAATACTCAGAAGAGGTCTAATATTTCGCCCTGGCATTCAGGTGATTCAATCCCAAGAAGTATTTCTCCCATAAAACTATGCTTTGACGCACGCAATCCTCCTCCGCTGTTTACGCTCTTGACCATGCCAACTTCATGCAGACTTTTTCTGTACAAGGTTAATTGCTACGTTGACTGTGATCGTTGTTCTTTAGGAGTCTTTTCCGGCGACGACGTAATGGAAACTCAGATACATGGCACACAGTTGAATGAAGACAATGAAGAAGAAAACAACACACAGGTGCATCTTTCGAGCAAATCATCTGAGTCAGCAAAAGTTAATATTCTTGTTGTAAGTTGTTCGTTTCTACTGTCTTATACTCCGTTGATAATATCTACTGTTCCTATTCCTTATAAATTCATAAAACTACGAATTGTCCACCTTTCTTTTCTTATTATGCACCTGGCCATGAATTGTTGGAGGTGTAGGGCCTGTGGATTGTGCTGGTAAAGTTGCATTGTGTGATGATGATGATGATGATGATGATGATGATGATGATGATGATGATGATGATGATGATGATGATGATGATGATGATGATGATGATGATGGTGATGGTGATGGTGGTTTTGTTGATGATGATGACGTTGATGTTGATGATGATGACGTTGATGATGATGATGATGATGATGATGATGGTGATGATGATGATGATGATGATGATGATGATGATGATGATGAGATGATGATGGTTATGACGATGATAATGATCATTAGATGATGATGATGGTGATGGTGAAGATGATGAATAATGATGATGGCGATGATGATGATGATAACAATGTTGAGGGTGATGATGAGGATAATGATGCTGATGAGGATGATGATGAAGATGATAATAATGATGATTATGATGACGACGATGATGATGAAGATTATGATTATGATGATGATGACGATAATGATGGTGATAATGATGATGATGATAGTAATGGTGATGATGTTGATGATGATAATAATGTTGATGATGATTCAATGAGAAAAGCCTTAGCTTAAAAAGCAAAAATATATGTCGATTCACCTGTCTATCGTTGGATATGGTAATTAAACCTGAAAACCTTTCCTCTGAAGTCCGCGGATTTACATTAATCACTCTTCATGAGTTTGAGAGTGTAGCATCTGGCAATATGTTGTCAGAGTCAGTGCTAGGTCAAAAAAACTAACCAGCTGTTTGCGCATGTCTCTGTAGAATGAAGAGCTTAAAAGGAGAGGACAGATCGAGAAAAGATTGGCTGAAGACAGAGAGAAAGATAGCAAGAGCCAAAAGAAGAGCAGAAAAATCAATTTGTGAAAGGTTAGTCCTTTTTTGCTACAGTTTGTTAGTTTGTCAGTTTTCAGCGAAAGGCGATTCACAACTTGAAAATCTAGTACATCCTAGCAAGAAATCCTATTGTTTTCACCAAAATCCCTCGGAAATTATTTTTATCATAAAAATCTCGTTTTGAAGAGCGACTTGCCCCTCGGATTTCAGTGTATCGAAACTGACCTTAGTTTTACCGTCACTTGCAATTATCAGCCTTGTCAGCCTCTTTTATTGACAAAAGCGCTTGACGGTATCTTGTTTTGCGTTCTCTAAGAAGTTTATGCGTGTCTCGGAATGGAATTAAATATACTAACAGTTTTACCAGTACCACATAGCTAGATATAACATGCAGAGAAAGAAAAAAGATTACGCCAGCGTGCGAAACACATTTTTCAGCTGCGACATGCGAACATTCCAATTAAAAACCGGTCCAGTTTACGAAACTATAATTAATTCTCTTCAAATAACGGGTTGGTAGTTAAAAAGAAAGCTGCTATAATCCATGAGATTCATTGTATCCCTTTCATTCATTATTTCAAAAAGACTTGAAGTTAGAGGCTGAAATTTTTCGAGATTCACAAGCCTTTGCGAATAAAGTTTCGCTCAAGAATGCGAATTTTTATAGAAAACGATTGCTCCTGTCAGCAGATTTTATGCCTGTTTTTGGTTGGGACTTGATGGTTGCATGAGTTTCGTTCGATTTTAAGATTTCCTAATCGCAGGGGCATCGCAAAAGCATATTAACGCAGATTTTACCATTTATCGTAAACATCGCAGTAATCGCACTCAAGATCGCACGATCGTGGTGCTATGATTACAGAGTCGTAAAGACATAATCATAAAGACATAAGAGGAACGCAATTAAGGAGGATATGCCTGTAGAGTTGAAGGCCAATTTTCTTAAGATCTTGACTACTGCCTCTTTCGCAGAATTCTTTCAGCTAATCATCCCGGACAGAAATCTTTGATGAAACTTCATCGCAACGCAAATGAATACATGTTTTATAAGAAACTTCTTGTAAGAACCAGACTGCCAAAAATTTAAGAAACTCTAGTACTGTCCTGTTTCACGTGCAATAAAGCTTTTTTGTGACACGCAAACATATTGGAAAGCCAGAAACATTCATATCGATAGATCGATGGATTTAAAACATCACTGAGATAAAATTACTTTGTCGCCAATACAGAGGGTTCAAAGCTACACGCAGTTTTTACACGCATTTTTTTTTATAAGCAACTTCGCTTGGCCCTAGTTCCAAAAGTTGCTTATTTTTGGACCGTTTATGGCCACCTTTTAGTAGCAAAAGTTGCTTAATAGTTGCTTAATTTTAACTGTATCTTTTTGCCCTAAGAATAGTATAGAGGCTAGAAAAACGGCAAAATCTAACATTGCACATAAAATGACTGGAATCATTTCTCCCTGTTGATATTGTTACCATTTGAGACTTTGCATTGAAAGTTAAACGGAAACCCCTCAATGAAATGCCTCACTTAACGAGAAACACTCCGTTGATATGCGAGTTTTGACGGCAAATGAATGGAAATGGCTTCTATGTTGATCAATCCTCGATTGCTTGCAGTGATATAAATTATAAAAAATTGAAAAAGTTGCTTAGGTTTTTTTCCTGTGGTACTATACGTTGCTTAAACTTTTAGGCCTTCTACATCTTGGTTGCTTATAAGCGGTTGCTTATAAAAAAACTGCTGTGTACACAAACTGAGTACCTTTTTCTAATTGGAAAAGAAAACTCACTATGGACGGATACCTTCGCGGAAGGGCTTTCGCGACAAAAAGTAGATGTCATTTATTTGTTGCAACGACCGATGAAATCGTTCCCTTCGCGCGAAGAATTTCCCTTAATGGAGGTCCAGCGTTAGCGAGTTTTTCCTTCGAATGGTATTCCTAGCCAAGGATGATTGAGTTCAGGAGATGGGCTCAGAGGAGGTGAAGCCCCTTTGTTAACGTTCGAGTTTCTGATGAAATTTGGGCTCTTCAGTAGTTCTTATCCCGCCATATAATTTATAGCACTCCCAATCCCCCCCAAGAGATTCTCAACAGAACCCCTTAAAATCAATAATTGGGAGTTCTAGATCGACTGTTCTTTACTAACAAGCAAGAAGAACTTAGAAAATATGCAAAATATGGATTACAATTGTTTATGACCCCTTGCTGGCATAGGCTAGTCTTCAAATGGAATTCGATATCAAGAGCAAAATTTTAATGCTTTTCTGATTTTTATGACCACAATTTCGTCTATGGGCATAAAAGATATCACCAATACTAACGCTCTATGTGATGTCCATATTGTTGCCAAGAGTTAAGAGTCAAATTAATTGAACTTCGGGATTTCTGAGGTCGCGGATATCTTTTTGCGTACAGACTACTAGTGGGTGTCGGGCTCCATGAAAGAACAGGGATTATTCCAACTGTTGCCGATTTACTTGATGGTCATACCACGGACATTTGCATTAGCCTCATTAGCCTTACTTTTCTGAAACTTTTGAAGATTAGAAAATGCTCCAAATCGTTATGAATCGAACTTCCTTCGATTAAGCGCACTCCCTTGAATTAAGCGCATTCCTCGAGTTGGCGCACCCATTACGACAAGAATTTTAGTAAGCACTCGCTTTCTCAATATATAGGGTAACTTTCATTTGAAACTAATGGATTCTCAAGCTTCTAAAGAATCGTGCAGTGATTGCCCATTTGCCCGTCTTTAAACATGCGAATCTCCCTAAACGTATGTAAATATATCTGGTGAAAGGCTTCTCAAAATGTTGCCAAAACGCCGTAACACTTGCTGGCGAACCCATACGCGCTAATGTTATGTATACACGCTAGATCGGGTTTAGTTTGCTTATGGCGGATAAGACTTGCAGGGGCGAGTTATTTGATGTGCTTGATTTTGCTCTCCACATCAAAGCATGATAGCCCCTAGTCTTATGATAGCCCATGTTAGCCTTTTCTACAACGTTAAGCATAACAAGCCGCCCCTGTAGGCACGACAACCCGCCACTGTAAGCCTTATCAACTACATCAAACACAATAACCCGCCCCTGTGCTGCTTTAGTGCGCAAAGATGCGCCAGCATGGTACCCTTGATCTCTAATCAAGTAAATCCGAATTTGCCTTTTATCACGGTTACTACACATGTATTTCTTCCTATTGCTGTTTTTATAAGCAAGTATCCATCTCTGTGTGCAGTCATAAGGGTGTTCTTTGTGCATTATGTAGGTATTTTAATTCTCTGTCCTTGACATTACTGTTTTAGTCCAGCATTGCCTTTGTAAAGCCGGGCGCAAACCGTGCCAAAATATTGGCCAACATGGCCCGCAACAATTGTTGGCCAAAATGTCTGCACAGTTATAGATGTTGGCCTAGTTAAACATGTTGGCCAACCAGAGTCAGGAAAAAGTTACGGTCACACGGTCATTGACCGGAGGAAAGTCCATTAGAACAATAGAAAATATTTTGCCACACCCAAAACACGCCTGTTTTTCATTGATAAGTGAAGAAGATTCCAGCTAGGGATATTCTTGTCTGGAGGAGGGTTGAACACTTTTCTGGACTCTGTGGCCAACATTTTTAAAAATGTTTAAAAATGCTGGCCAACGTTTTTATCGATTCTAACAAAATTGATGTGTTTGTAATATCTGTTTTATCTCACCAACATTTTGTGATTTTATGGCAAACCGTACTAACGTTTTGTCCTATTTTCAGCCAACACGTGGCCAACAATGTTGGTACGGTTTGCGCCCGCCTTAACAATTCCTTTTACGATCCATTTTAGAACCAATCGCTGGAAATGCTGACACAACCAAATACGTCTTACGTTCCTGAAACCAAAGACTGGACCTCAACTCAAAAAGTAACAGCCATTCTCATTCTCACTGTTATCGATATATCTGCTATCTTTTGCAATGTCTTGATCGTTGCCACAGTCGTGTTTGTCAAAAACATTAGGCAGCTATCCGAAGCTCCACTTGTCGCCAACCTTGCATTTTCCGATCTGATTGTAGCATTGATGATAATACCATATTCCATTGATGTGCTTTTGCATGACGAATTACGCTTCGGCAATGGTATGGCACGTTTTATTGGTTTTAGCAATTTTCTGTTCTGCATTGCATCGATCATTAATCTGACTGCCCTTTCCGTTGACCAGTTCTTGATAATAAAATGGCCTTTTAAATTCGAAACATCCCGCCCAGCATCTTCTAAATTCACGGTTCTGTATGTATGGATACATAGTGCGTGCTGTGCCATTCCCCCATACCTGGGTATTAGCTCATACAGTTGTTTTATCGCCAACATTGGATTCTGCACAGACGAACAGTGGTCTGGACGAGACGACTCCATCATCTTTGCCGTTCTGGTCATCGTATTTTCATGGGGTATTAGCGTTTTGATGCTTGTTTTCGCTTACGCTAATATTTATCATGTCGTACGAACACAGAAAAAGACAATAGCCAGGACAATGGTTCACCAAAAGGATTGCAACCTTTTAAAAGAACCGAAGAGGAGCGGCCAGGATACAAGTGTGCATAATGCCAGCAAAAACATTCTGCAGTCAAGGGAACTAATAGATGCGTGCAAAATATTATCGGCCACTGTCTCCTTTGAAAACCCAACGAAAAGTAATAATATCGAACCTTTCTGGATTGGACAGCAGAATCAAGGCCAGGAAACGTCATCAAGCCACTGGGATCTGAAGAGAAAATTATTCAATAAAAAACAAACCCCTCGTTGCTCGTGTATTCCTAACTCAAAACCTGCAAGCTCTTTACTGATCATCGTGCTCGTGTATTTAATTTCGTGGACTCCGTTCTGCATCATGCTATTATTAGAAATTGCAATTAAGAAGAAAGAACATCATAATTTGTCACTGTTATTCCTATGGATTGGACACTCAAGTAGCCTTTTAAACCCTCTGCTCTATCTTTATCGTTTCAAGAAGTTCAGAAAAGCAGCAATTTGCCTTATTCGTAATACTTTTTCTTGTAAATTAGGAGTGGTAGACCCTATAAGCGATACTGATTTCTAGATCACAGTAAACATAAAGAGAAAAGAATAAGAATACCATAACTTGTCACCGTTATTCCTATGGATTGGGCACTCAAGTAGCCTTTTAAACCCTCAGTTGTATCTTTATCGTTTCAAGAAGTTCAGAAAAGCAGCAATTTGCCTTATTCGTAATACTTTTTCTTGTAAATTAGGAGTCGTAGACCCTATAAGCGTTACTGATTTCTAGATTACAGTAAACATGATATTGGTACTTCACTATCAAGTCAGCGAGAATTTGCGACGATTTTAAGGCAATTTTATGGACTGAAAATTGGGAATGGGCTATACTTTTACTGGTAATTTTCTGGGTTCTAGCTTTTGCCAAAAATTTTAATGGCGGGTAATGGTCGAGATTTGGTGATTGATTGTGAGAATACTATTGTAGGAAAATATTGTTGCTGGCAGCGATAACATAGACGTGTTTTAACCTCGTTCTAACCTCGTTTCACCTCATGTCCCTGAAAATTTGAATGTCCCAATGTTGTTCCGAACATCAGTTGTCTTGCTTTACTACCAACATTGTTTGTGGGGTAAAGGGGGAAGCAATGAAGTAAGAATTAGTAAAGTAGAAAATCCCTAAAATAGGCCGTATTCCTTGGAAAAGAGGCCTTGTTGCAAATATTTCGCCCGGAATGTAGGCTTAAACTGGACACCTTCGGGACTAATTCTGTGTCCGCTCTAACAGGGTATCCGTCTAACAGGAAGGATTTTTAACCGATTTTGTCAATCGGTAAGAAGACTTTTCACAAGTACTAACCTAGATGTGTCCGCTTTTATGAGAGCAGAACGCACTTTTAGCATTAATGTATTCTATTCAACATATCACCTTGACCATATGTTTGAATACACTTTTTTATAATAAGCAACAGCTCACTAAGCAACTAGGGCTGAACTAACCTTAACATTAAGCAACTTGTTGAGGGCACAACTGAATTTCTGCAAGCAACTAAAAAGTCAAACAACCAAGCTTATACGCTTATGTTTTGCATGTTCAAGTTCTTAAGTTGACGTCTCTCCGCTTGCTGTCTCCCAAAGTCGTGTTGTAGGTCTAACAGTTGACGATTTTGACTCGCGAAGTCAAGGGTGATTGTAAGGTACAAAAATATTAAGCAACTTTGAGGGCTGAAATATCTAAAGTTTTAAGCAACTTTGCGGGCGAGGATAAAAGTCCAGTTGCTTATTAGAAAAAGTGTATATCATGTAATTTAAGTAGCAAAACTGCTACTGTGCATTAATGCTGACAAGCCCATATGTATGAATATGAATATTATACAGTATTATGTACAGTATAATGTATAACGTGACGTCTTATGTATATGTATAATTGATAAGTATAATGCATATGTATGATGAGGTTTTTTATCAGATGGCATTTTCAAAAACTGTTTTTGTAATTAGCCACGTGCAATTCTTTTGTATCAGAAACCTCTTATAAGATATTGAACAAGATCTTTTCGTGAAAATCAAAAAATTCTAATTTTGTGGACTGGACTAGAAGGTCAGCTAAAACCGAAAAAACTTTGCCCATTTTGCAACTTCGTATTAATTGTTTTTTCGTGAGGTTTTCAAATATTTATAAACAATTGACGCATTTCTATAACTGATGGACCAAAGTTGCTTGTACAAAGGGAATCTACCAATCAGAAAGTGCAACGATCCGCATCTGGGTATAAATTCAGCCTTTTTCTCAAGTGTTTCGGTCTGTTTCTGACGTTTATACTTTGAGGAGTGTCAGAAGAAAAATGCTTTTAGTATACCCGAAACATTTCCGTTGTTCATAGCAATTTTGAAGTTTTGTATTACCCAAAAACAAATCACTAAATAATCAGAATTGTCTGTTTTGGAGACCTGGGCTGGGAGGGCTGGGTAATAAAACTTCGTTGTTGTTGCAACACCACAGGTCCTTGACACCATAAACCAACCTGACCATGAACTAAGCTCGTGAAAAGGCTCCCGTTCCATTCCGTGTTCCATCCGACTGATTCCCCGATTCCGAAAATCAAAAGTTATTTTTAAGGATGCGGAGGAGCCCCAGAGGACAAGTTGTTTGCTGTGCATGTTATTGTTGCGAAGGAGCTTGTTTGCAGGTGTCACTGACCCATGCAATCGAGACCAAATGTCTTTGTTTATCTCTTTGTTACAAAGATAGATTCAAATGGATGGATGGCCTTTGGCAGTTTGGCCAACCAGCATGACGAAGTTTTGTTGTGAAAAATGTTTCTTTCTGCTCTCCTGAATAGATCTCAAGTCGTGGTTTATGTTTAACCTCTGAGCAAGTTCATTTGGGAGTATTTTTCACGCGACGAAGAAGAACAGTCGACATGTCAGAGAAGCCTGAAGCTGAAGAAAGCGCTCCAATTTTCGAAGGCCGAATACAAACCAATGAAAGAGGGCGCGTACAAATGGCAGCGGAAGAGACCATAGATGGCAATGAATCAGCAACATTTAATTTCTACCTGCTGGTAGGCATTGCTGAAATCATTGGCATCATCTGCATTGTGATTGTGTTCATTTGGATGGGCCATTACAGAGGAGGTTTTGCCTGGGACAGCTCGCCTAAAGAATTCAACTACCACCCAGTGTTTATGTTACTGGGTTTTGTTTTCTTTTATGGAAACGGTAAGACTTGGACTTTGAATCATGGTTAATTCGGCTAAATTCTATTGCCTGTTTTGGCCAATTGGGGGTCTAAATTCCAAACTGAATAAATCTTCCAATTATCATCACATGATCACATACCATGATGCCACTCCCACTCTCACAGACCCAAGGAGAGGGGCAACCAAGTTAGCAATTTAGCATCAAATACCCACCCCTGGGCCCTAGGGTCCAAAACTTGGGAGGGAAATAGCCAGTCTGTAGAGTGTGCACTGTCTCAGCAAGATCTCGGGGCCACCATTGCCAAGAGACTGCTGGTGCAGGGGCAAACATGATGTGAACAAGGACTTTTGTGCAGAAACAATAAAACAATGGTGCATTGGTGCACGGGATGATTTGAGCAAAAGTATGTTGGGTGCACCACTCACACACTCTGAAGACTGGGGAAATAGCAAGCACTCTTAGCTCTAATTGTAGGCAAAGTAGACAATTTTTCAGATGCTGAAATATGTTTTTATCCTGATTGCAGACAATAAGCAAACATCTATGATCATCATCAATGAAATTTTACTCGCATCAAAAGTAGCTGTGATCTTCCATTCCCGTGAATACAGGTGTATATGACCAAGAATCAAAGAATCTCATTTTTGTTCCACCCAGACATGATCACCATTGGTGACCGATGGTGTTCTGATTTGAACATTTTTTATCAGTAACAAGAAACAAACTTAGACCCGTTGACACTATGCCGGTATGAGACAAATACGGCACAAAACTATACCGTTTTGGCCTTGCATCTACACTATGCCGTCACAGTTTTGATATGAATATAGTACCAAATGAATACCATAAAACGGCATAGTATTAACGCCTGAATATGGTACAGTTTGATGCCCCTTTGCTGAATGAATGAGAGAAAAAAAAATTACTCTTTGTTCTTGTTGACATGAAACAATACATTTTAGACAAAAACGGATGACCTTGCTCATTGTATTCTTTTATAGCCGTATAGTGTAAACAGGGACTCCCAATTCCCTATTTGACATTAAATCACTCCGTATTCATTTCATAATGGCATAGTGTAAACGGGCCTTCTTTGGTTTACTTCATCAGTGACAGTCTCCAATCATTGAAAATTCTTGCTCCCATACATATTGCAAGCATCATCAGGCAAGGATTGCTGATGGTCTTGTAATGTATAACAACAGGTGTGCTTTAAAAAAGGCAGTACATTCTTTTTTTATAAGAAACTAAGTACTACTGAGATCAATATTGGTTAAGAAACTTTCAGTACTCGACCCAAGAAACTTGCAGGTCTCAACAATCTTAAGAATTAGAAATATAGGCTTGAGAAACAAACTTTTGTTACATGTTAAGTATATATTTTTACGAAAACAGCTAATGTATATGTGAATTTTATTTCTCCTTCTATTTATCCAATGTAAGTATCAATTATCTGTTTTGGCATTAAAATATTTTTATCCCTAAGAAACTGCTAAGAAAATTTCAGTACCAAAATTCTCCAAAAGTTAAGAAACTTTGAGTACTGAAAAAAAATCTTAGTCTCTTATAAAAAAAGAGTGTAGGGCAACAGGGAAAAGTACAAGACAACAAACATTTTTTATCTTGTTTGATAGCGTACACTCTTCTTTCAGGCATGCTAATGTACAGAATTCTAAGAAAAACTGAAAAGATGACTGTCAAGATAATTCATGCTGTGGTCCAGATCAGTGCATTGATACTGGCTATTGTTGGTTTAAAGGCTGTATTTGACTTCCATAATGGATCCAAAATACCTAACTTGTATACATTACACAGCTGGGTTGGAATTACCACAACTGTATTGTTCTGCATGCAGGTAACAGCCAAATTTTTTGCCAGTTTTCTTATAATACTACTCCTAAAAGCTCTGTATACACCTGTTTGAGGAACGACCACAGTTATGAGAATTATTTACAATTTCCAGATATAGAAATTTTGATACCAAATTTGTATTAAGGAGCCAACCTTTAATCTGGTTGAGAAGGCTTACTATCTTAGGGGTTGTATTGTTGGTTTAATGAGGGTTCAAACTTTGCAGTTTTATAAAGCCTCCGACCAGTCGGGGTGAAAAGTTTCACCCCAATCCACTTTTCACAGTCAGAGCCCTTATAGAATTGGGAGCTTTGCATTATCATAAAATTGATATATCATATAAAACAAGTGCTGGGACAGTGAAACTTTGTACCCTGACTAAGTCTTGGATGCTTTATACCTTTTTCTGATTAAGAAGTCGATATCTTAAAATTTTGAAAGCATTCAATCCTGGTGGCCTTTTGTCAAAAGGGTCTATTGAGGGCTACTGAAAAATTGAAAGTATTAATGATATATATTATGATTTTACGATGTAATACCTTGCCTTGGCTCTTAAATTATTTGGGAGGGTTATTGAGTGGGGGCTATAGCACCAAGCCCCTTTTGGATGGGCCTTGTATAGTACATTTTGAGGAATACAATTTGCTACTGAAAATGAGCAAACTCAAATACAAAATTATAATTGGTCTATGGATCTTTACAAATATGAAATAGTCTAATTTTTGGTTTTTTTACAAAATAAGACGTTCTCAAGACCTGACATGCAGATATTTTAGTTTTTTGCCTCCCATCCTTTTCTTATGCACCGTTTTTCAACCTAATGTGTAATATAGGCATTTTTCATTTGCAGTGGCTTGTTGGTTTTCTTGCATTTCTGTTCCCAAAATTCTCTGATTCACACCGTGCAGACTACTTGAAGATTCACCAGTTTTTTGGTCTGGGTTTGATTATTCTTGCCATTGTAACAAGCATTTCTGGAATCACTGAAAAGCTCATCTTCAGCGTCAAGTAAGCTCTCATTTACTTCTTTTTACCTGTGTTAAGTGTGATCTCAGAATCATCACAGACAAGATGTGTTAGCATTTAAATAAATGAACTTTTTCCATTGATCATTGGGTATCATCTTAGGAAACAAATTCTTCTGCTTCTTGTGATGGTTCCCGGTGAACAATAGAAGGCAGGAGGTCACCCTTTGCAGGCATATCTTGTTTGCAATTGTTACAAATACTTTTGACAATGAGAAACAGGATTAAATTAACACATTATGGACCATTGACCTTGTCTATCTGCTGGCCAAATTTTGGACCATTGACCTTGTCAATTTGCTGCCCAAATTTTGGACCATTAACCTTGTCGATTTGCTGGCCAAATTTTGGACCATTGACCTTGTCGATTTGCTGGCCAAATTTTGGACCATTGACCTTGTCGATTTGCTGGCCAAATTTTAGACCATTGACCTTGTCAATTTGCTGGCCAAATTTTGGACCATTGACCTTGTCAAATTGCTGGCCAAATTTTAGACCATTGACCTTGTCAAATTGCTGGCCAAATTTTTTGCAGACATATCTTGTTAAAATTGACCATTGACCTTGTCAAATTTGCTGGCCAAATTTTGGACCATTGACCTTGTCGATTTGCTGGCCAAATTTTAGACCATTGACCTTGTCGATTTGCTGGCCAAATTTTGGACCATTGACCTTGTCGATTTGCTGGCCAAGTTTTGGACCATTGACCTTGTCAAATTGCTGGCCAAATTTTAGACCATTGACCTTGTCAATTTGCTGGCTAAATTTTGGACCATTGACCTTGTCGATTTGCTGGCAAAATTTTGGACCATTGACCTTGTCAAATTGCTGGCCAAATTTTAGACCATTGACCTTGTCAATTTGCTGGCTAAATTTTGGACCATTGACCTTGTCGATTTGCTGGCAAAATTTTGGACCATTGACCTTGTCAATCTGCTGGCCAAAACATCTTGTGGTACAGGCTTGGTCTTGAGAAATTGATAAATAACTGTAGAATCCCTTTTCTTGGAAAAATTATGTACAACATTTGACATTTTCAAATAATTTTTCATGTTAATACATCCAGTATGATCTAAAGGTGGCACACATAGCGAGTTTCAGGTAAAAACAACTAATAAAAGGTTTGATTTTGAATGGTCTTATGTATTATGATTGATACAAAAAGGCTTGCTGGCTAATGAGAAGAATGCAAATAAAGACAATTTGACTTGGTAAGCTTTTACAAGTGCATCCACTAATTCATACCAGTTTCATTGAATAACACTGAAGGGATATTAACTTAATTTTCCATAACACTATACCCACAAAAACATTCGAAACAGCATTATCACTGTCCAAGAGACTACCATTTTTCTAAGCAGCACCGTTGTTATTATTCAGAAATTACAACAAGTACCCAGCGGAAGGAATATTGGCCAACGTACTTGGTTTACTTCTTGTTACTTTTGGTGGATTGGTACTTCACCTGGCTACAAAATCATCATACAAGAGACAGCCAGATGCTGAACCTGTTTATTCCATAATTCAATAAACTTTCTAGAAATGATTTGATCCTATGGTTAGGTTTGCTCTCTGAACTATAGTGCTGACTGTAATTTTGGGGAATATTTGAAACTTTCCATAAATTAATTGGTTTTGTTGAATACATAATGGGTCTCTTACTTTGATTGAACATTAAACAATTATTAGCATCTTCTGGAAGAAGATATCTTCAGAAAATAATGTATGTTTAAACTATATTCATTATCTTTATTAAAGCAAACTGTATGGCAGCGCCGCTATTCAAGTATTAGGCAATTTTCTTTTGGCTCAAGTGAAATGTTCCTTTAGTAGAAATTTTAATTGATAATTTGGGAATTCATGCTGAAATATTGGAGTTAACATATTTTTCAGTGCATTTCCATTTTCCTATCTCTGACTTCTCAAGTTTGTATTCTTCCTGGTATACTATTCGGATATATAAGAATTTCAAGAGTTTTGAACCAAACATTACATTGTATTTAATACATGTTGCTGGCTTGACAAAGATGATGATGATATTCATATGCATTGCTTACCCTCTTGTTGATTTAACTGGCTGTAGGCAGCCAAAACTTTTTGCATTCGAGTCTCACTGTGATGTCTCTGGATCCATAGAACAGCTGTTTGTTTTCTAACATTCTCTATCAGCTAGCATTGTCGACTTAGTATACGTATCTTCTGCATCTAGACAACGGCAGATGGATCCCAACAGTAATGTTTATCAATATTCAAAGCATCCATGTTCCTCATATCCTCTTCTGCTAATTCAAAGTCCCATAAATTGAAATTTTCAACGATATGTTTTGGATTTGTCGATTTTGGTATAACACCTGTTGAAAGCAGAAATGGAGGATTAAATTTTATTGACTTGATATTCACTAAGTATTGTGAGGCTCCTTCAAAGATTCATGTTATGGCATACAGAAAGCGAAACTAAAAGTCTTTTCGAAAATATCCCCTCACTCAACAGTGGTGTTGAGGAGAGTTTTATTTCCTTTTGAAGGTGCTGTGGCATAGTTGTCTACCTAACTTACGATGTGAGGGGCTTATAGAGGTCGGGGTTCCAGCCCGAGCCATGACGGTAGAGTCACAGACAGGGTCGAGGTCTCTTTTATCTACTCCAGAGATCCTAGTGACTGGCGCTTAGCTAATACACCATTTCACCACCTTCGCCTCCTTTATTTGGAACCATGAAACGCTCCAACTTTAAAATTAGCATAGCATGGGTGACAATTTGGCAACAATCGTCTTGTTGGTAACTATGAAAATACTTGGAATTGTACGACATCCATGTTCGAACTTACAAAAATGATCTTGTCCATCACTGTCGGACAGAAAAACCGCAGATGGATTGGGATAGCATTTCTGTGGCTGATGAAGATAAGAACTGAAGAAATAGACTTCATGCTGCCAAAGAAAGCATTTGTTCAGTTCTGTCAGCTCCATGTATCAAACAAGTTGTAATACTGATAGATTTAAAAGCTTCTTTATTCGTACGATTTTCATCATTTCATTAATTCTAGCTGACGCTCATCGCATATCTTCAATTCCATAGCCATCATCAATGTTAGTAGCCCGTTAGTAGTTACTCGTTAGAATTTAGACAACACTTTTCGCATACACTTGTAATGCTTCCTGTTTACGTCGTTTGCTTGTATATGTACAGTTGTATGTGAAGTATCAGGAAGAAGAGAAGAGAGAGAACAGAGATATGGCAAGTTAAGGCTAGACAGAGGGTTGATAACCGTAACACCAAAAAGGCTTGCGAAAGCTATTGTGGCCTAGTTCGAGTTTTTTCGTTTTGTCGTCGATATAGTGTATTTTTATAAGACAGTCAGCGCTTGTGAAAGGCTGTGCTGTGCCTCATTGGTGGCTAAGAGAAGCAATTGTCGTTACGTTATTAAAAAGTATCGTCTAGCCTATGCACTGCAAAAGAAAGAATCCGAAAAGAATGGAAAGAATCGCTCTGAAGTTCGTCTTGTCATTGTCGTTAATCTTTTAGGGGAAAACTGGAAAAAAATTTTACAAAGTATCATACACCATCCCACACTTCGAGTTCTCACATTTTCTCGATCCGACCAACAATAAATAGGAGAAGAACCATATTTCTCAATGCCACATTTGCTCATCGCATCATCTCATTGATATGGCCTCTCCCGAATGCCGAAGCGTTGCCTCGATAAATATCCAAAGCTTGTATTGATCAACGGTGATTATCATGTCCAATGCAGTACAATGAAAATTTAGAAAATAGTACGAGTTATAGTACAACCCAAACATCAAGAGAGGCTTACAGCATCTATACTTAAAGTACTAACCAACTCCATGTTGCAGTCCCCACTTTAGCAAAATTTGTGACACTGACTTGCCATACTTTTCTGAAATGGATTTGATGACGGGATCATCGAGAAGCTGAAAATCAACAGCGATGCAAGTAAGTAGAATACAGGTCTTTAATTATAGAAGGTTGGGGTTTCGAGGCTACAAAAAAAAGGCAATGCAGATTCGCATCTTACGCTTCAAGAAATGACATTCTACAACAAATAAATTGGGCATAACCTAACTCGGAAGATATTATAGGACACAAGTGACTATTTATGGTGAGCAAAAAGCTTTGATCACTTTACTATCAACACACCATCTCTTTTGTATCATGCAGTAAAACAGCTTAGATATTTGGAATAACTTGAAAGAGGCATACCATCCCAGTTCCAAGAGATGAATAAGCTTGAACGCAGATCCCGTTGTCAGTGCAATAACCTAAAAGCTCTTTCTGATAAAGATGAGGATGAAACTCAACCTAAAATTGATAATTTGAAATTTGAAAAGCATTTGAAAGTAAGTTAAAAGGAACACTTTTCAATGCAAAAATGACGGATCAAGAAAGATAAATCGCTTAGAACTACGATGTCTTCTTTGTAAACCTTCGCATGAATTTGAAGACGTCTTTGGGTCTTCACAATTAGCACTACTTCAGTCAGCCCTTACTTCATTGCTTCATGACTGATTATTAACGAGACGACAGTCTACGTGCTCCTCCACATCTAACAGAGTTTCGATGCCCTCGAGAGCAGGCCCTTAGACGCATTGTAGCAGGCAGGCCACACCCATTTTAGTCGGCAAATTCAAATTCCGCACCCCCCCCCCCCCTGCTTGAGAGTTCTAGCGATGGCCCTGGTTGTCATTGTTATTGTCAGCCCTACTTCTAGTGGATATTAAGGCAGGGTTTTGGCACCACTTGTATTAATTTCATACATTTACTACTCGTATTGCATTCGTTACCAATCTGCTTTACCCTCTTAGCCTAACCAAAATAGAGTTTCCAACAAGAATCAAGTGAGTTAATTATAAGTATGTTTACGTCCATCCTTGCAATCTTGTTGTCTTGTTTGACAGTGAATTGTTTTGCAGTTAGTGATAATCAGCATATTTGAAACAAATATAAATCAAACCATCTTACCTGATTGACTGAGGGTCTTATCCTTGCGTATGTCTCCATATCTTTCAAATGTGCAATAGTATAATTTGAAACACCAATGTTAAGAATCAGGCCTGGTAGCAGAAAGTAGCTTCAATAGCAAGGGAGCTTCTAAAACTCAGATTCTTTGGGTGAAAAGCAGGGGCAATATTTTGCATGCTGGTGACACTGCATTTCAAAGGCATATTTTTCAGACAGAAAATGCTGGGGAGTTCCCAAGTGCTGACAGGGGTCACTTGGAATTTGGTTTTTGCAATTATGTGCCACAGAAACATGTTAAGCATGGATTTACTGCTTTCATCCTTAATTTCTGCAGTGCCCTTCCAACAAGCTATATGAAAATATCTGAAAATTTACGTGCCATCAGAGGGGCTGGTTAAACTTCTGGGGTGCTCCTTCCCCATCCCCTTGTTCATGCTCTCCTTGTCTTTTTTCCTTTGTTGCAGGTAGTCCACCTCTTCCACATTATGCATCACGGAAACATGTTAAGCATGGATTTATTACCTTCATCCTTTAATTCCTCCAGTGCCTTCCAGCTGCTTTTTCTAAGCTCTCTATTTCTTTCATCATGAACTTTCAACTTTGACGTTCCTGGCCAGTGAATTAGATAGAGGTCAATGTATTTGCAGTTTAGATCAGTTAATGACTTTTGCACTGATGCTCTTGCTTTTTCATATCCTTGATCTTTGGGAGCTGAAAATGATTTCAAATTAGTATGTGACACCTTTATTCTCTCGCCTGTAGACATCATGGGTCCGTGGAAGAAAGAGTGACATGAATTTGAGAACATAAGAACAAAGCTGAGGCAGAGGGAGAACACTCTGTCAATTCTGTAGGTTCAACATTTTGGACCTGGCCATGCACTTGGCCAAATTTGGACACTATAATTTCATCCAATTTCAAAAAATATCATTCCTATTGATTCAAAAACATTGACAAGCCATTCCTGGCTTTTTGCCAAAATGATGACAATCTAAACCCTTGTGTTATGTAAATATTGTTATTGAGGTGATGTATCTTTCTGAAAGTAGCACATTACTATTGACCAGCTGTATTCAGATTGGCAATTTGTGTGCAAATAGACACCATGAGGGGACATCAGTCTCCCTTTGAGAAGAGGTGAGTAGCCATGGACTATAGCCATCAGCTACACAAATCTGAAAAAATTTCAGTTACCCCAAATATGCATACCCTCTTGTCTAAGTCTATCGTAATTCACTCTTTGTGACAATTTGGAAAACTGTTGGCTTTTGCTCACCTAATTTACTTGTTATAAATACTTCTGATCTGTCTATTTCCATTTCTTTAAGTATCTTCTGCAGTGAGGTAGAAATTGCTCTTTCATTGCCATAAACAGAAGCTGTATCTATTCAAAATAAGTTCCTTTTCAAAATTTTAAAAATGCTGTTGTGATATTACCAATGTGCAGGGCCGTCAAGAGGGAGAGCAGGCCCAAGGGTAATGTAATCAAACAGGGCCTTAAGGAGGTTTCAGGGGGAGAATTTCAGTTTTTGCTGGCCCCCTTACAGCCTGGGCCACAGTCCTCTGACTTCGCTGGACCCACTTCTCCACACTGCCAATGTGAGAAAAAAAGAGAATGGGCAAATAGATCATTTGATTCCAGGTGTCTTGAGGAGTTTATCTTTGTTCTTTTGGGGTGTAAAGAGATTATCCATCTAGTTTTTCATGGCTGGATGATTTATGCTGTGTTTGAACAACTACTGTTAAACAAACTTGACTGCGCTCACTTATAATTTTCTCATTACTCTTTATGTTTTTACCTATGGTTACCATATTATTTTTCCTGGGGGAGCACATATGCACGTGCCATGGTTCTGCATTTGGGATTGTTTGCTGTGTTACTGTGGTCAATATTTTACAAGATTTGGATACCTATCAATCTGTATCCGGCTTCAAAGGCGGTTTGAAGAGTGCTCTGAACGAGTTTTTCGTCTTTGACTTTGAATGTGCCAACTGTAAGGAGAAAATTGGAGTCAAAAAAATACTGTAGGTATCTGGAATTTTGCCTGAAATTTGTAAAGAGGAATTCGTGGAATTGTAGATACAGAACTGTACAGTACATAAGTATCTATAGAGATATTGCTGGAACAGCGAAACTAGAAGTAAAAATAAATGCTTTAAGTTCTTGCTTACCGCCAATACATGGTAAATTCGGAAAAAGATTAAGTTGTTGTTGAGACTCGCGCATGATACGTGAAGGTCTACATAGATCTGTTCTACTCTACTTGTATGTACCGTACAAAAGGTGCTGAAATCGCTTAGGCCCAAACCAAGCAACATTCTGTAGCGACTTAACTTAGCGGTTTTAATTTCGCCTTAAACATCAAAAATTAATCCAAACATGTATCATGTTGTTGCTCCTTCAAGTCAAGGCGAAAATTTTTAGGCCTAAAAAGTTTTTCCCGCCAAGCGCAATGTAACAGGGATCTGTGTTACAATACTTTTACGTGTGAAGACACGGAGCCAGGAATACGACATTTGGTGACATTATTAATGTATTCTCCAGAAAATGGCCGGTCAGCATACCAGCCTTTGTTGCATGAGCTAGGAACCAAATTTACGGGCGGTGATTCCGATTTGCAATGCAAATTTCGGCCGGTACACCTTGCAACGACGACCGGAATGGTCGACTGCAAAAATCAAATAATGAACAACTCATAAACTCAAAAAACAATACATTAAGGGATAGGGAGGGAGGGAGAAATTGCATGAACTAAGACAAGTTAGCTTATCGATGGTCGAATTCGAATGAAACTCTCTTGAAGAAAACACTCCTAAAATACATGCAGGGATTTCCTGGAGATCCGCCAGATTCATAGGGATTTCTAGACAGGTAGACTTCTACACAGGAAACATCAAATATGCTTAAGGCGAGCGGCACGTTTAGGGTTATACAAATATAGCCTTACTCATCTCCTAACGTCCGTTGACCTGGAATGCATCCAGCATTATGCCTATACCGAAAAACAAGGTAATTGGAAAAGAAATAACATCGCAAGGCCCTCTGCTCATTCAAACTCTAAAACAGCCTACTTCTTATCATAATTATAACAGTTTCTTTCACCATTAACGTTGCTTAAATTTGAAAATTTAACCATCATTTAATGTATTCTCAAGAAACTGGCCGGTCAGCATACCAGCCTTTGTTGCATGAGCTAGGAACCAAATTTACGGGCGGTGATTCCGATTTGCAATGCAAATTTCGGCCACAGAACACGCAGTGTGACTCCAACGAATCACCAACCGTATATATAACAATACGACCCTGGCAATTTCTCCCAGCCCTAAAAACCTAGAAAAATGGCAGATCAGGAACATAATACAAACTTCATAAAGGCAAACTCATAATAAACAATATATCAAGGAACCACAGCTGACTTCACCGGGGAGTCAGCGGCCATCTTGTAAAGAAACCAAAAGCCAAAGTGGAAGTGGATAAACGACCACGCCTACCAGAAAGACGGCATCAACTCGGTGATAACCATTCGTGCTTATACCCAACGCTACCACTTGCCTATACCGAGGCAATAAATTTTTTGCTTATACCGAAGCACTACCACTTGCCTATACCGAGGCAATAAATTTTGTGCTTATACCGAAGCACTGCCACATGCCTATACCGAGGCAATAAATTTGTGCTTATACCGAAGCACTACCACTTGCCTATACCGAGGCAATAAATTTTTTGCTTATACCGAAGCACTACCACTTGCCTATACCGAGGCAATAAATTTTGTGCTTATACCGAAGCACTACCACATGCCTATACCGAGGCAATCAATTTGTGCTTATACGGAAGCATGTCCACATGCCTATACCGAGGCAATAAATTTTGTGCTTATACCGAAGCACTGCCACATGCCTATACCGAGGCAATAAATTTGTGCTTATACCGAAGCACTGCCACATGCCTATACCGAGGCAATAAATTTTGTTCTTATACCGAAGCACTACCACTTGCCTGATATCGAGGCAATAAATTTTGTGCTTATACCGAAGCACTATCACTTTCCTATACCGAGGCAATAAATTTTGTGCTTATACCGAAGCACTGTCACTTGCCTATACCGAGGCAATAAATTTTGTGCTTATACCGAAGCACTACAGTTGAGTTTCTATCCAAGCATACCATGCTTATAGCAAATCAACACACGTCTGTGGTTATATCTAAGAACAACCGTTTGCCTATATTTGCCTTTTATCGATGAAAGTTTTGTTGATACCGAAGCACTACTTCTAGCCTTTACCGGTGCAATTAATTTTGTGGTTTTCCTGAGCACTACTGCTTTCCTATACCGATGCAATAAATTTTGTGCTGATACCGAACCACTACCACTTGCCTATACCAAGGCAATACATTTTGTGCTTATACCGAAGCACTAACAGTCGCCTTTACCGGTGCAATTAATTTTGTGGTTTTTCCGAGCACTACTACTTTCCTATACCGATGCAATAAATTTTGTGCTTATACCAAAGCACTTCAGCACTTGCTTTTACGGATGCAATAAATGTTGGGGTTATACCGAAGCACTCCAACTTGCCGATACCGAGGCAATAAGTTTATGTCTTTACCGAAGCACGAAAATTTTGCCTATACCGAAGCAAGACTTGGCTATTTTATGCTTGTCTCGAAGCATTACTACTTTTCAGTACCGATACCAAAAATTTTGTACTTATACCGAAGCACTACCTTGCATTTACCCATGCAATGATTTTTTGTGTGTTTTTACTGAAGCACTACGACTCGCCTATACCGTTGCAATCTGTTGTGCGTTAAAACCGAAGCACTACTTCTTTCCTAAACCGAGGCAATAAATTTATGGTTTTACCGAAGCACTATTGCTTGCCTATACCGAGGCAATCAGTTTTGTGTCTTCACCGAAAAGCTACCATTTGCTTATAACGAAGCAATACGTTCTGTGCTTATCTCGAAGCACTACTACTTGCTTATAGCCAGTCAATAAGGCTTGTATTATTAGCTACTGAAGCGCTACCACTTGCCAATTATAGCGAGGCAACAAGATTTGTGATTATCCCGATGCACCACGACTTGCCTATATCGAGGTAGTTTGTTTTGCGTTAATACCAAAGCAGTAATGTTAGCCTTAAACCGAGTTAATACGCTTTGTGCTTATCCTGACACCTTACGACTTGCTTATACTTATGCAGTTATGTGAAAAACACTAGTTATACCTATGCAGTTATGTTAGAAACACTACTATACTTGCTTATACCGTATGATAAGTTTGTGCTTATACAGAAGCACTATAATTTGCCAATACCGAAACAATAAGTTCTGTGCTTATTCCGAAGTATTACCATTTGTTTATACCAAGGCAGCAATTTTCTGTGGTTTTACCTTAGCCCCACTAAATGCCTAAACTGAGGTAATAAATGTTTCTTATACCAATGCGATTGTAACTACCATTTGCCTAAGTTTGTGCTTATACCGAATCACTATAATTTGCCAATACCGAAGCAGTAAATCCTGCGCTTTTACTTAAGCCCCACTACTTGCCTACACGGAGGTAATAACTGTTTGCTTATACCAACGCAATAGTCACTACCACACTTGCCAAAATTTGTGCCTATAACCGAAGCACTATGGTTTGCCGATACCGAAGCAGTAAGTTCTGTTCTTATACCGAGGCATAACTTTTTTTCCTATAAGCAGTAGACAGCAGATAGTTGTGTGTAAGCTGAAGGACTACCACTTGCCTATACCGAGCCTAAAGACTTGTGGATATAATAAGCATTATCACCAGCCTTCGCCGCGGCAATAGATTTGGTGCTACGCAGCACTTGCCTAAAGTAAAGATATAGCTATATTTGTGTCCTTAATAGCATGTTAAGCAAGCGTTATACAAAGATATGTCTTACAATAAGTATAGAGAACTGTCACACCAGTGAAGACAAACCTTATCTTCCACTGAATTTTTTTCTCTAACGAAAACCAACCCTTTTCCTACAATACAGCCAATGAGCTATTTTCCATTTTTCACTTCTAAGACAAGAAAACCCCATAAGTGCCAATCGTTTGTTAGTTTACATTTACTGAGGCAACAAATTTGTCCCCTTAATATACCTCTGGCACTTCTTTGACTTTGTATCTACGCTAGAATTCCGATGCTTCATGGCAAAACGTAACTCAAAGACCAAGGATTTGGTCATGATCATGATACAAGCCAATATCAGCCAAGCCCACAGTGGTTTCTCAGAAATTTATTCTAGTTCGATTTTACATAACTTCGAAGTTTATCGTATAAATTTTCTCACTTTCTCACTTATATGTCTGCCTGCACCACCACCTTTTCTCATGTATTAGCTATAGGAAGCATGTAGAAAAGTGGTGCTCTTCCACATGAATTTGGTAGGATATGCACGGAGATCATAAGGATCGTAATCAATTAATCCCTGTCAATGTAGATGCGTTAAAAATGTAGTCGCTAAAAAGCTGTTCCTACTGGTTTTAGTTTTTGGCTGTTCTTTTGATATTTTACATCGTTGAACTTGTTATAGGTCTCCTTGAGGTACGAATAGTTAGGCCATCCGCGATTCTATTTTCAAAATTTTGTGTAAAACGTTATTACATAAGAATTAATTTTAATTTTTTGTTATCAAACGCATTCGCCTTTTAAATCATTCTAAATAAATATTCAGTGATATAGGTTTGTGTGTGATTTTGTAAAATAAGGACGAGTAAAGATTAACTAGTCTATGACAGAAGACAAAATAAGAACAATCTCACCGCGTTTCACTATTCCTTGGCTGCTTCCAAACTTTTGAACAGCAATTGAAATTGTATGAACTAAGACAAGTTAGCTTATCGATGGTCGAATTCGAATGAAACTCTCTTGAAGAAAACACTCCTAAAATACATGCAGGGATTTCCTGGAGATCCGCCAGATTCATAGGGATTTCTAGACAGGTAGACTTCTACACAGGAAACATCAAATATGCTTAAGGCGAGCGGCACGTTTAGGGTTATACAAATATAGCCTTACTCATCTCCTAACGTCCGTTGACCTGGAATGCATCCAGCATTATGCCTATACCGAAAAACAAGGTAATTGGAAAAGAAATAACATCGCAAGGCCCTCTGCTCATTCAAACTCTAAAACAGCCTACTTCTTATCATAATTATAACAGTTTCTTTCACCATTAACGTTGCTTAAATTTGAAATTTAACCATCATTAAATGTACTAACGGAAATAATTACAGAGAGAACAAAGGAACGAAAGAAAAAGAGAAAGTTCATACATTAGAATTGACATGATAAAGAGGCTGTGATTGAGCATGCTGTCCTGCTACAGTCTACCCCTTCTTGCAAAAAAATTCTGAAACTGGTTGAAGAATTTTTCTAAGTACAACGTAACGAAAGTAATTGTTGATTATGGTGTACATACATGAATGATAATGTCTATTTTCCTAACTTCAAAAACTACGACGTAAACTATTGTTTCCACCAGAGGAAAAGTTCTAAAGATGCCTAATGAAGGGCGTTGACTTGACACAAAAACGTATTCAAGGTAAGAATGCGAGTGTTAATTACGTGCGGCACCACTATTGTGTTAGCGGAAAAACTATTGATAATACGTACGGAGAGACCAATATTACCTAAGGGCACGCAAATTTACCTAGATGTTTCTTTTGGTAAAAAAAAAGCAAAAAAACGACAAATCCTAGAAATTGAGGCCTAGATTTTATGACCTAAAACGATCCCTAAAATGTAAGAACACAATGAGCTAGCCATCTAGCTACGAACTAGTATGAAGAACGATGTAAAACTATGCAAAGCAGTTTAAAACGCAATTTACGATACACGGAAATAAAACACAGAAATTTTTTAAAACTGATTAACGTTAAACTACGCAAAATTGAACGTGAAAGGTAGTTACGTGTGTGTGTCCGAATGTTCAGTTTTTGAATTGTTCTGAGTTGTTGATGCCAAAAAGCTCTGAAGCTGCTGTCTTTATGAAACCAAGGAATCCAACTGATAAAGGTGCACGTAGCATGTACGATGCGAGGCGACCATTCGGAATGATGGTGCTGTGCCTGTGAAACGCTCGAGAGAATATTCGAGGAACGAGATGCGACCATGTGAAGGATGGTGCTGGACCTGAGTAACAGGTTTGAATGCGAAAACAATGCGAACTTTTACTTGGTGAGGGCAGCTGCGGACCTCGTGTCATTTTGACCAGCTTTTCTGGAGGGATGTGCTGCCGAACCGTATGCGATGTTGGCTTGTTTCTTGGGTTTCTTGAAAAAGGATAGAGCTTGACTGCGTGCGTGATGTTCGTTGCGTTTGTTGTTTCTTTGATGAGCAGATGTTCTTCTACTATGCTGATGCTTTCAGGGTGATTTCTTTCTCTGAACCAAAAGCTGGGCTTTCAGAGAGACCGGATTTTCCACCATTTTGTAACAGGGATCTGTGTTACAATACTTTTACGTGTGAAGACACGGAGCCAGGAATACGACATTTGGTGACATTATCATGATTCAGACTGACTTAAGAATTTACACTACTTACAACTTAAATAAATGTACTAACGGAAATAATTACAGAGAGAACAAAGGAACGAAAGAAAAAGAGAAAGTTCATACATTACAATTAACATGATAAAGAGGCTGTGATTGAGCATGCTGTCCTGCTACAGCAAGGGAAGGCGGGAAGGGATATTATTTAAAGCAGAGAAACCTGGTCCATGAAATACTAGATGGCTAATGTAGATGATGCTGCCGGACGGGAACTGTGGACCTTCTTGCACCCATCGGAACTTATAACCTTTTAATGTAGCTTGGACCTTGGACCCTGTTTGGTGACAGAAAAAGTGTGCTTGCAGTTGTTCTTGCCGCTGACACTTTCAGTAACGCAAGCGAATCTAACCACAGGAGGCCCAGGAGGGGGAATATTAATGAAAGATAAGAGTACCAGCGTGTATTTTTGTTGTTACTCTTCTTTACTCGATCTTTTATTGAATTGAATACTTTTCGAATATGCTGCTCGAATTTCTGAGTTGACTGTTTGTGTTAGCTTATACAGGGTGGCCCAAAAAAAAGGGACCCCCTTAGGTAAATAATTTCTGTATAAATCTTCTCAAGGAGGAATTTTATCAAATTTATACCAGGTAATATTCAAGTCAAGTGCGCTATCGTGTAGAAATATGTTGGTGATAAGAGCTTCCATCTCGGCGCAATGGGACATTAAATTTATGATGTCCCAAAATCTGCTGTTTACATTCCATCATTGCGTATTGTACTGCAATCGTGCGTGAAGGAGAATCATGATCCCAGAGTAAAATTGTCACGACCGTTAATGTATGGTCAGTCATATTAGTGAAGTGTTTTGAGCAGGATTGAGGACATTTTGAATATCATTTGACTGAAAGAATGAGTTATTGATTTTTCTGTTTTGTTGCGTAAGGATTACGTAAGGGTATAAAGTTGCATATTTTGTTACAGTACGTTTTTGGATTGTAAAGTTTTAAAGTCAATTTATTCAGAGATACTAACCCATATCATCATGATATTTACACGATATATCTCACTTGAGTTGAATATCATGTTGTATTAATTTCATGAAATTCCAACTTAAGAATAAATTATTAATAAATTATTTAGTTAGGGGGTCCCTTTTTTCTGGGCCACCCTGTATATAAAAATACATACAAGGAGTGAAACTTCTTACTCAGTGCAAACACAAAACGCCGACTTTTTGGCTGAAAGTTTATGAGTCGTAGTTGGAGCGGGGTGGTGGAGTGTGGAGGAGCGTAGACTACGACGAATGTAATAAGTCTAGGCTCCGGCCACCACTCGGCACAAAATCGCTCGATTTTCAAACGTTTTCGTCAGCTGACCTTGTTCTGCCGTAAACAGCGTTTGGGTGTGGGCACCCGTCTTAGGCTGAACATTTAGATTGAAGTTTCAGGTTTTTTTAATGAAAGACGGGGCAGTTTAGATATCAATGATAAAGATATCTAAAGTTGAAACAAAGTATTTGGGGCTTTAGTTCGATAATTGAGGAACATTTTGATTTGCGTTTGCAGACATTTGGAGCAACGATGCCGGAATCCGAGCGAATCAAAAACAGTTTTTGTGTTTGCACTGAGTAAGAAGTTTCACTCCTTGTATTTTTATATATAAACACAAACAGTCAACTGAGAAATTCGAGCAGCATATTCGAAAAGTATTCAATTCAATAAAAGATCGAGTAAAGAAGAGTAACAACAAAAAATACACGCTGGTATTCTTATCTTTCATTAATATTCCCCCTCCTGGGCCTCCTGTGATCTAACAAGAAAAAAATAGACCGAGTTTTGAGTGTCTGATAAATTGTATTTTTTTCTTGTACAAGTACTTTTCAGCTACATATTAATCAGTAAGACCCATAAGGCATCACACTCATAAGGGCCAATGTGAAATAAAACTTACAACTCTACTAATAATGAAAAAGGAAATACTTCTGTGTTCAGTAGCAAATTCAGTTTTCTCCTGTTCTCTTTAAAGGGGGCCTAATTATGATTTGCGGGTGATGAAGAATGTTTCATTGTGATTTGTCTAGCCCAGTAAACTGCCTATTGGCCAATGAGACACACAAGGAGACTCATAAGAGGTCGACCTATTTCGCCTAGTCGAAAAGCAAGTGTTTTTTTCTTTTGTGCTCTTGTCAGCCAGTTTGTGGTTGAGCTGAGAATTATCTTTGAGCCTCACTGATGTGCAAACAGAGGGTATCTTGCATAAAATTACCTAGTGTTGATTTCAAGGCCATTAATTTTCCAAAAAGTGCCCCCTCGCGAAAATGCTTTGGGTTCAAACTGCAAGTATTTCTAATTACTTTCTACTCTGATTACAAGCCAGCCCCTATTTACATTCAAGTCTCATTTTATCAATTTGCTACTGTGCCTGTCGAAACAAAGTGAAAACAAGGGTATTTTAAAAATATACAATCAAGAACTATAGTATAAGTAGAGAATCTGTCGTCAAACTTTAGAGTTTGTAATGATTGTTGGTGGTTGTCGGTTTGTGTACGTCCAAGTGATTCCATTGCTTCTGTTTACCTAACCCAAAGATTCAGCGCATAAGCGTTTGTTCCTTGGCCACTTTCATCGCCAAAATCACTTGCCCCAGCTGATGTGCCTAGGTTTGGATAATTTTCCTCTGTTATTGCTAACCCATGGTCTGCTCTGCCACATGCTGATCCGCCTCCACCTATCATTATGACAGCACCATCCCCACTGCTGTAGTGACACCAGAAGCCTATTTTATTCGATGCTTGTAAATCACTACTACAACTTGCTTTTGAAAACCCTTGTGTACTGGCGTATTCGTAATTGTATGATTGTACCTGACAAGAATATCTGCAGGCATTTGCCTGGCCCCAGCTTGCGCCACTCCTGAAACACAATAACAGTTCAGATAGATCTGTAGCTAATGTCCCAAACAACTTGCGTCAACTCAAGTCGTACACACGCTTGCTGTGAAAGGCACTGAAAATGAATTGGAAGGAACACATGGAGCTGTATGGCAACCTACCAAAATTATCCCGGAATATTGTCGAAAAGGCCGTTAGGCCCTGGCCAAACAATCAAGCATTGTTTATCAAAATTTTGAAATTTGCCTGTGAAAGACAATGTTCGTCCGTTTGGGTACATCAGGAAACATTCCTCTTCAAGCATTTTTGCTTGATACAAGCAACGTGTTGAAGAAGCTTTCAACCATTTCTGAGAATTCTGCTTGTCAAGCAATGTTTTAGCGATGTTTTGTGACGTGGCCAAACGGGCAAAGTGTCTGCAGAGGCAGGAGATCAAACACCCGCATCGATGTGCTTAAGAGAGACCCTGGACTTTGCAACATCAACGGGATAAGGAGAGCAAGGACGGATCCAAACAGCCGGAAAGGCTACTTTGCGATGACTCGAACGGGAGTTTCGCCTAAGTGAGTAAGTTATATAGGTTCAATTCGTTGACTGAGTGTAGCTACAGTTGACATCCGCTATCTCGACTGCCTGCTATCTCGAACGATTTTCCATTTCCCCTCGTTTTGGTATAAAGGTTCGTATAGAAAAATCATCCGCTATCTCGAACCCCGTTATCTCGAACATTCGCTGTCTCGAACCATTTTCGATTTCCCATGGAGGAAAACCTGCCCCTTATCTCGAACTTTGCCAAATTTTCTGCTGAACTGGATAAAGAGACAGGCTGAAAATAGGTATAAGTTTTGCCTACAGAGCAGGAATGGCAGCAGCTAAGTGATATGCTGCCCATGTATACAATAGATGAAGCTGTTCTCTTCGAGATGTGCTGCATCGCCATTATCTCAATTTCACCAATAGTAGGGATGAAAGCAGATGAGCTTTGACTCCTATGTAAAAAATACCAGACTTGTTTGATGAAATTTGGGATCAGTAACCCTGCATGTTAATAGGGGTTCCTTTTCTGACTTAAAACTATAATTTTTTATATTTATATGGGGCATCCGTTATTTCGAACATTCGCTATCTCGAACAAATTCCAGTTTCCCTTGAGAGTTCGAGATAGCTGATGTCAACTGTACTTTCAAAATGAGGGCAGTTTGATGATATCCATTCGAAATTTGATATGACTTCGCAACCTGTCATCGTTCATGGATCGTGAAAAAAAATCATATAACTTAGACCCCCTTTACCGTTTCGAAAGCCTATACCGCATAACTTTTGGAGCGATTTCGGAGAGTCTTGGTTTTTACCCCGTTGTGAATTCCAAACGCTGTATGCCGGAATGCCGGATAAATATCGTTGCGTCTTGATTTTCAAATCTGATATACAGTTGGCATCCGCTATCTCGAACTCTCAAGGCAAACTGGAATTTGTTCGAGATAGCGAATGTTCGAAATAACGGATGCCCCATATAAATATAAAAAATTATAGTTTTTAAGTCAGAAAAGCAACCCCTATTAACATGCAGGGTTACTGCTCCCAAATTTCATCAAACAAGTCAGGTATTTTTTAGATGGAGTCAAAGCTCATCTGCTTTCATCCCTCCTATTGGTGAAGTTGAGATAATGGCGATGCAGCACATCTCGAAAGAGAACAGCTTCATCTATTGTATACATGGGCAGCATATCACATAGCTGCTGCCAACTTATACATATTTTCAGCATGTCTCTTTATCCAGTTCAGCAGAAAATTCGACAAAGTTCGAGATAAAGAGCAGGTTTTCCTCCATGGGAAATCGAAAATGGTTCGAGACAGCGAATGTTCGAGATAACGGGGTTCGAGATAGCGGATGCTTTTTCTATACAAACCCTTATACCAAAACGAGGGGAAATGGAAAATCGTTCGAGATAGCGAATGTTCGAGATAGCGGGCAGTCGAGATAGCGGATGTCAACTGTACCAATTATAGTATACTGAATAGCCAAGACAGCAGGAAATTTCTGTTGTTATCTCCTCTCACAAGAGAACGTCAATATCTTGTTGGAGCGGAGGAATTTTCATATCGGATTGATTTTCGCTCAGGTTGTTGTAGCATCTCACATCGGATACCTCTGGCATGATGTAAACAGCATTACACCAACACCTACACCCAGTTTTTTATAAGCAACTTCGCTTGGGACTAGTTCAAAAAGTTGCCTATTTTTGGACCTCGTATGGCCACCTTTTAGTAGACAAAGTTGCTTTGCCCTAAGAATAGTATAGAGACTAGTCTTTGAGTTGTACAAAACTTCAAAATTGCGATGAATAGCGGAATCATTTTCGGGCATACTAAAATGATTCCGCTATTCATCGCAATTTTGAAGTATAGAGACTAGAAAAACAGTAAAATTTGGAGTTATCCTATAGCTTTTGTGCAACATAAGGCTAGAACACCTAGTATTCGGCAAAGAAATACTATAGATAACATCAGTCAAGAAGTACCATGTAATTGTTACCATATAGAGACTTTGTATTGAAAGTTAAACGGAAACCCCTCAATGAAATGCCTATGTCTGTTGATATGCGAGTTTTTGACGGCAAAAGAAAGGAAATAGCTTCTATGTTGATCAATCCTTGACTGCTTGCAGTGATATAAATTATTTTAAATTTAAAATGTTGCTTAGGTTTTTTCCTGTGGTACTATAGGTTGCTTAAAGTTTTCGGCCTTCTACATCTTGGTTGCTTATAAGCGGTTGCTTATAACAGTAACTGCATGTATGCGATACGGAAATCAAGATCTTCCTACAGCTATCCAGTATAGTGTAAACGGGACCAGAGTCTTTCTGGTTTCTGTATTTTACCTGAAATTTCCAAATGCAGTTATGAAACTGCGGAAATCTTGTCCCATCAAGCAACTGGTAGTTGTGTAAACTAATTCATTATGATACGTGTTGTCGCTTCGAGTGATCTTGAACTGATCTCCTCTGGCATTTTGAAAGGCAGGACTAAGCATGTCAGCATTGGTAGACGGAGAAGTAGTTGAACCACTTATAGATGCGTCATACCAAAAGCTTCCACTTGGAGCCATCCAGTTGACGCCATCTGCATTTGAAAATCTGGCTATCAGTGTCCATCCTCCATACGCCATATTGCAATAAGCCTAAATGATTAATATTCAATATCACATTCCTTCAGGAATACAATGTCACGATGAAATAGGTGCCAGACTTAAGTTTTGAAAAAGAAGAATAACATAAGTTCTAAAAATTTCGGAGGGTAAAAATCTTAGGTCAAATTTTGAGTCGCAAAATTTTACCATCCGAAATTCTAACGTCCGAAGTTTTCGCCAGTCCGAAATTGTTCAAGTTGGAGCCCATTAAAAACTCTGTGTAAGCCTTGAAGTTCCAACGAATGATTAATATAGCCTAACCCAGTTAACATAGTCATCTGCTGTTCATCAGTTCACTCTTTTCACTTTTTATTTTGTCATCATCAGTCATAATTATGCTCACAAAGTCAATAGAAATCGTCATGAACAGACTCGAGCCTTCACCTTCTCTCACCCCCAAAATGGTCGGCTCAAAATGGTCGACTTAACCTCAAATTTCATTTATTTCCCTCACCTGTCCCCATCTGGAACTCATGTCCGAAATTTGGTCCAAATTTGTCAAAGATGAGAAATTTTGCACCCGAAATTAAATTGTCTGAAAATTATGTATCGTTCGCCATTCGACTTACGTTATATGTAGATGTGCCAGCTTTGTTCCAAAGTGTGTAGACCGAATCGCTAGTGTAACCATGATAAAGTTTCAACTGCTTACAAGATGATATCTTCGAGCCTATAAAAAAATATTGGATAATACTGAGTTGGTCTTTACGAACAACTTTGCCTTAGGACAACATGAAAAAACATTATTCCTGATACCAGGCTGTGCAAAAAAAAGTAACAGAGAAGATACGAAAGATATAGTTTACGAAAGATAGCCAGAGCAAGATCGTTTAGCAAGGGTGTCCCCTTATAGCTCTTAGTGTAACATTAACATTGGTATATACTCTCTACTCTAAAGTGTCTTGAGTCCGCGTGCAGGCTATTTCTCAGCTTAATAAGTAAGCGTGTTGGTGTTAAGTATGATTCGGTGCATACAGAAAGAGTTTGTTTTCTTACTTGGACCGGACCCCTAAACTTTTCTGTTGGTCGCCTCGCTGTATCCCCTGAGCTGCTTGGGATTCAAAACATGTCCAAAACATTTTCAAAACACGATGCAATATATTTTTACCGCTATATTTTGAAGCACTGTTGGGTCAGAGAGTTTTAGAACTAGATTCACTGGAAATTTCTTACAAAATAGAAAAGGTTTATTATGATGAAGAAATGCAAAGTATCATTACTTAGTTCACACTGAATTCCTCCCCAGTGCGAGGAACAAATGCATGCGTAGCTGTTTATACCATCTTTACAGGTGCCTCCATTTCTGCACGGAGAACTGCTGCATTCGTTGACGTCTGTAAATAGGAACAAAATACAATTGAAACTGAAATATAGTCTGGAAAATCGTCACAGCGTATTTTTGTTCCGCACACGTTTGGACGGAAGTTTGATGTTTGGAAGTAACGACTATCAAAGCCGCGGCGAACCTGCGACGTTTTGCTTGAGATGGCGACAGGGCCTTGCCACGACCGAAACACGGTCGCAGAACATTGATTTGGCTGAAATTTTCGCGACATTTTTTGGCTAGTTAACAATGTCGCATTGTGTAGCCGGTTTTTTCGCATTGGCGACGCATCACGTTGCATTGTTTCCTGGAAATCTTCTAGGACCCATTCGTCTTACCGTGCAAACTGATTGTCGCAGTACATCTGTCACAGCATTTTTGTCAGCGTGTAGCCACCTCAGGATTTCTCGGAACAGGACATTTTCAGGCGTATCGCATCGCCATCGACGGTTAGCCGAGGCTTGATGGTTATAAGTAATCAGCAAGTCTTGTTATGGTTTGAAGGTAGTTCCTTCGATTGTTTGAAGTATCAGCTGGAAAATTGGAGTATCTTGGAGGGTTTGAAGTATCAACTTTGTAAGTAGTTAGGCCCACTTCGAGCCTCTGAGCAGTCAGGTCATCCACTTCAGTTTAGTTATGTAAATCGTTGATGTTGTGGCTGCTGTTGTAGCGAAGAAGTTATGGACCTCTGCAATGAGTCGAAAAACCCTGGTCAAATTCATGTTAGACAACCTGCTGTCAGCCTCCACCCCCCCCACCCATATCGGTGAGAGGGGATTCCGGCTAGTATATGGGACAAACCGTGTTTATTTAGTCAAAATTCGATAAAGTAGATCTCACTTGTTTCACAGCGTATTCCAATGAATCCTGTTATACAAGTGCATGAATCTCCACTTGCGCTAGTCGTACAGGTCCCTCCATTCTGACATGGCTTGTCTGCACACCTCAAGGAAACTTTAAACAAAACGCAAAACTGTTTTTATATAACGATGATACTGTTGAGATTTGTCTATAAAGTAACTGTCACTGCGTTCAAGGTAAACGAAGCCTGTGAACAATCTCGAATTCGTCGTCAGACAATGAGTGGAAGACAATGAGGCTGCACGCGGGCTACACGTTTTTTTATAAGTACAATTGGCTTCAATTCAGCCTGCCTGTTTCTTATTTTTAAAGCGATTTTTCACTAATTTGTATAAAATTCTGATTGAAAACGTCAAAGTTTAATTTTTTTGTATAAGATGTACTTTATGCATTATGTAGTTTTGTGATATTATTTGTATTGTTTTTGTCTGAAGGTAGACTTATTACCTGAGTCCCTCGCTTCGTAAACAGCAACAACAACAACAATTACCAAACAGCTGTTTGAGCGGTTTTGAGGTCGGTCATTAGCCGTTAGCGATGACTAGGACTCGTGTAATAAGTCTATTTTGAAGGATCTACCCCTCCAAAATTTGATAATAGATATATACTGTAGTATCATTTCCACTATGGTATGTGTGTTTGCGTGAAAAAAAAAACATGGAATATACCCTGAAATCAAACCTTACCTGTTCCACATCGGTCTCCTTTGTATCCTGAAGTACAAGTACACGTGTATTTGTTGACACCATCTGCGCATGTGCCTCCATTAAGACACGGTGAGCTTGCACATTCATTGATGTCTATACAAGATAAATAGTAAACATGCTGAGTCAAGAGCTTGTTCCCAGGCCCCAAATGCCCTTCCTCGTATATTGATCAACATATTCGGGACCTGATACCCTTAGTAACAGAACATGAGCCTCAAACAGTCACCGGGAGTGAAAAATGTGAAATAAGGAAAAGAGAGGGGGGAACGCAGAGGAAAATCCCTTCCATTTTTATGTCCCCTTTCTTTTTCCTCGTTTGGCATCTTCCGAGGCTGCGATACCCAGGAATATTCTGCCATTTAGTTGCTTGTTCTTTAAATATTTCTACGTTTTTCATCAAAGCGTCTATCGTCCCTAAAGTTCCTCGATATTTTGGGAATTTTCAGCCTCAAGTTCCTTACTAAGTTGTCTCTTGTAAGAAAAACGCGTGAGCCGGGTATTACATATGCAAACATCTTACTTGTTTCACATTGTGATCCTGTGTATCCTGCTGCGCATGTGCACGTGTATTTATTGATCTCATCTTTGCATGATCCGCCATTTTTACATGGAGTACTCGCACATTCATTGATATCTGCAAGAAGAGAGAGATTCTGTTTGTCTGAACTTCTAACCAATGATCCTTCTCCTGATAAGAGACCTGAAAATACTGTAAACTCCTCCGCGATACAAAAGCTGAGTTTGTTGAAGCGAATATTAAACTTTGCATGAACGGCGACCGTCAATAGCTGTCAGGGCCCGCGAGGAGCAAAGGGACGGCTTGTATGATTTGGCCAACTAAGTAGATGTGGCAGCCTAGGGAATAGTGATACATTTTGACGGAGAGGTGTGCATGCCATGTTTTTTGGTCTGGATTTTTGCTGAGAAGCCATTTTTGGGTGTAGAATTCTCTGCTAGACTTTCTCGCATTTGGGTAAAAAGTTTTCAGCTCTGCCATTTTTGGGTTCGATTCTAATGACACATCAAAGTTATTCAACCTTGTGTTAAAAATGGCAACAACCCTATAACCCATCATCTCTACACAAAAATTGCCACCCATATTTTTTGGAGAAGATAACCCGTGACACCAATATCTTTGGATGCAATAGTTTTGGTGAATCCATATTTTTGGGTAATAGTTTGACCTACCATACACACATCCCCAGGTGAAAATGTGGTCACTACCCCCCTCTCTGGACATTGCATTGTGTGACACCGGTAACTTTGCTGAGGAACCTCATAATTTCTCGATCAGAGGGCTCCATGTTGAAAATGCATCTTTCTTCCTCCAATTCAAATTTCTTCGTAATCGTAACGGGTAGCCGCACCCTATATGCGACACCCTTAAGAGTAACTGTCCTGATGAATAGAAAAGGGCTTCCACTGAAAGATGCTGAATGAAGAAAACGAATAAAATGTCTTTGATGTTCAAATATGTCTTCAACAAAACTAAGCCGCATTGCATGACTGCACTTGTTTGATAATGAGTCTTGAAAGAATTGTTGTATACCTAATTATCTTAGTAACTTACTTGTTTCACATTGTAACCCTGCGTATCCTGCTGCGCATGTGCACGTGTATTTGTTGATCTCATCCTTGCATGATCCGCCATTTTTACAAGGAGTACTCGCACATTCATTAATATCTGCAACACCGAAATATAAGAATTCATAACTTATGGCATTAGGCCTATTTTTCAGAATTTATTCCTGAAATGAAGTTTTCCGTTCAAAACACACTGTATATCTTCAGGGTGCCGTTCAGGCAGATTCTTTTTGTATTACTATGAAGTCTTAACAATAGATTGGTACAATGACATTTTATTTAGCGTCTTACTTGTTTCACATTGTAACCCTGTGTATCCTGCTGCGCATGTGCACGTGTATTTGTTGATCTCATCTTTGCATGATCCGCCATTTTTACAAGGAGTACTTGCACATTCATTGATATCTGCAAAACAGAAATATTAGAATTCATCTCTTATGGCATTAGGCCTTGCTTTCAGAATTTATTCCTGAAATGAAGTTTTCCGCTCAAAACACACTCCATCTCTTCAGGGTGCCGTTCAGGCATTAAGGCATATGTATACTTTTTGTATTACCATGAAATCTTAACAATAGATTGGTACAATGAAATTTATTAAGCGTCTTACTAGTTTCACATTGTAACCCTGTGTATCCTGCTGCGCATGTGCATGTGTATTTGTTGATTTCATCCGTACACGCTCCTCCATTCTGACAAGGATTACTTGCACATTCATTGATATCTGCAAAAAATATATATTAGAATTCATCTGTTATGCCATTAGGCCTAGTTTTTAGAATTTATTCCTCAACTGAACCAAAAGTTTGCTGTTCTTTAAAGTTTCCGTTCAAGACTTGTTCTTTGTGAGTTATCAGGACGTCTTAAAATAAAATGGTACAATGAAGTTTGTTTATCATCTTACTTGTTTCGCATTGCAACCCTGTGTATCCTGCTGCGCATGTGCATGTGTATTTGTTGATTTCATCCGTACACGCTCCTCCGTTCTGACAAGGATTACTTGCACATTCATTGATATCTGCAAAAATATATATTAGAATTCATCTGTTATGCCATTAGGCCTAGTTTTTAGAATTTATTCCTCAACTGAACCAAAAGTTTGCTGTTCTTTAAAGTTTCCGTTCAAGACTTGTTCTTTGTGAGTTATCAGGACGTCTTAAAATAAAATGGTACAATGAAGTTTGTTTATCATCTTACTTGTTTCACATTGCAACCCTGTGTATCCTGCTGCGCATGTGCAATTGTATTTGTTGATTTCATCCTTGCACGTTCCTCCGTTCTGACAAGGATTACTTGCACATTCATTTATATCTGCAAAAAAGATATATTAGAATTCATCTGTTATGGCATTAGGCCTAGTTTTCAGAATTTATTTCTCAATTGAGCAAAAAGTTTGCCGTTTTTTAAAGTTTTCCGTTCAAAACACTCTTTATATCTACGGGGTTCGAAGAGCCGGATAGGCTAGCCCTACCAGTCGAAATAGTTTATTTCCTATTCTACAATCCCGTTAATCGCGTATTCATTTGTGTCTAAAAAATAAAGAAGAACTGGGCTTAGATTTTCCGAATTTCGATATCTGAGCACTGCTGAAAGTACCAAGTATGCGAGGGATTTTGTCTCAGTTAAGTTAAAAGGGTTTCTTATAACCTAGTCGAAATTCAGCTTCCTTTGTTTGTGTTAACACTTTTCTGTGGTAAAGGCCAGCTATTTTGCTATTTAATAATTTGCAAGCCCCACTCTGAAGCTGAAGCAAACTGGAGTTGAGTTACGTTTCTATTATTGTCAGGATTTTGCAAAGCTGATTAGACTCATTACATGAGTCATAGCTGCGTAGTTTTTGCCGCTTTCATCTTAATTCAATTCAACCTAATACTTGTAAATTGTAAATGGTTGTTGAATTTGTTGATGGTGAGGTATAGTCAAGCTCGAACTAGTGGCGCGAGTAGTACGAGCAGGTGTGATGAATATGCGAGCTGCACTTAAAAACTTGAAGCGAATCGGCAACTATTGTTGTGACTCTCCTGTAAAAGCTGTTCAGGAACAGTGGCGCTAGGCTTTATACATGAGCCGTAGTTTCGCTGCTTTCACGACTAATTCAACTCAATCAAAATTTTATTTTGAAAACGGTTGTTTTGTAGTTAATAGCAGCAGCTCAAACTAGTATGAGCCAGTAGTGTGAGTGGTTGTGGTCTGTAGGGAGGCTGGGAGCGAATCTGCAACTTTGTAGAGAGTCTGGAGTGGAGTGACACTACAGTATGGATTATATGCAATAAATCTCCATAACATCAACAACACTTTAAAAGAGTAATAGACAAACTTCTGAACGTACTTATTTCACAGTTTGTTCCTTCCCAACCAGGTGCACACGAACATTTATACTTGTTGATCAGATTGTCACAGCTACCTCCATTTTGACAAGGACTGCTCAAACATTCATCAATTTCTAAAACAACAATAGAAAGTCTTTTGGGAAAAATTCAAACTTTGTCTACGCAGCGGAAACAATAGACCTTTTCAAAGAGGACTGGATCGGCGCGACATTTTTCAGGAAGATGGCTGTTATCTTGAATACGGGAATCCTTTCTGCCTGCAACGACCGTGATTGCAGCCAAATACACGTTTAATTGGAGTAAGATTTAAAGCAAAGGATTCAAGTCTCAGCTTATCTGCTCAAGGAGGCATTTAATCAAGTGTTTTACTTGTTTCCTGAGTTTATACGGATATTTTCAACCTTTAAAGTCACCGATATCTCGCTTTTTCTTCCATTATTTCTGAATTTGAAGCAAAATTTACTGCGTAACTGCGTAGTTGCTTTCAGCTTCCTCGCTAAGTTGCTTAACATATTGTGATGCCAGCCCTGTAGTTGGTTATTGGCCGGTTGCCTTAGACTTATTACCTGAGTCGCAGTTATCGTTATTGAATTGAAGTGCTGGAGTGGTGCTGGATGCTCGAATTTGCTTCAGCGATCTCATTTTGGTTTTAACCTCGATTTCATGAGCGATAACTGGGACTATCTCTAATCTTCTAATATCCTCTCGGGAATAGGCTTTTGGTCCCTTTCTACCGTGTTACGTAGTTGATAATAATTAGTCACTTGTTATATGCGTTGTACCCACCATTACAAACATATCCTTCAAGGTTTTGGCATGTGTCAAAACATGAATAACCTGGGTCGCAAGTGACTAGTCGACATCTCGGACTGGTCTATAAGAAAAAATATAAATTATATTCATAGTATATCATCGTTAAGTATGTTAAATTATATAAATTAAATTATATTACTAGGAAAAGTGCGTCTGAGCGTCTGAGTTGTATGGTTCCGCCACATATGAAACCTGGTTGCTACGTATCTGAGGGTGCCTAATTGTTAGGGGTTGGGCTGAATAGGTGGGGAGAACAGCATTCAGGGTCTTATTGACAGTGGGTTAAAGGGAGAGTCATAACAAAAATATCGACAACAATATAATGCAAATCTTAATAAGCTGGGGGTCTAATAAGAGCGGACCGTTCGGAAATTTTTCAAAAGATTAATTGGCGGGAGGATGGCAATTAGGCCCCTGCGGGTACTCTGAACATGCCTTATAGGCATACAGTACCCCCCCCCCCTGCCAATTAATTGTTTATCACTGTTCCAATTCCGCAGGTCTTATTACGGCCCTCGCTTGTCAGAGTTTGCATCATTGGGCTTCAGTTTCTGTTAACATGACATCCTTGATAGAAACATTTAGGTACCTAAAAGTAGGCTGGTAGTTGTTTGTGGAAAAACCTATTATTGCCGGCTGCTGGTAAATATCCTCTTAATCTGGAGCTTATTCTGTTTTTTCCTTTCGTTTATTCACATGAAAAGATCGATTGACGGGTTGGTTTATCTTACTGGTTTTTCAATTGAATCTCTTCATGATGACATCAATACATTGGTTTTCCACGTAAATTCCGTTTCCTACAACTGAAGATGCTAATAAATGCGTATCTTGTAACCATGACAGCTGCCGACTGCGCTGTTAGTAAAGGTTGTATAGTCTTCTAACGGCTCCCTAATGTTGTATATTCAGTGTGCTGTTTCAGAACCCATGCTGACACAGTTGGTCCTATTCTGTTTGACCCAGTCCCGTGCGTAAATCCAAATACATCGTGACTGTACACGTCTACTTATATCGTAGTTACGAAAACACAGAGGGTTGCAGTCGCCCCAGCTTCAATCATTGCCGAAATATCTCACATATATAGCCTAAAGATGACGTAAAAATGGCCTAGGGTAAATGTTACAATATTTATAGCATACCCAAAGGGGCACATAGGAGGGCAATCGTTGCACGGCATGGCACGGCAACTCCTTCGCAGATTTGCTTCTTGATTTTCATATTACCTCCAGAGCACATAGATTTTCAAGACAATTTGTAGATTTTCCTCAAGTCTATTTCTTAATATCCTTCTCCAAAGGTCCACCATTCCGTGGAAACACAGGAGAGTGCGAGAGAAATGTTGGACCTTAGGAGGATATAATGAGAAATAGACTTGGGGCAAGTCTAAAAACTGTGTGGTTGGGTAGAAGACAACCGTCACGTCGATTCACACTCTAGCAACGTACTCTGATTTAATGTGTGATCGTGTCCATCAAAAACTTGATTTTTGATTGCATTCGCTGCATTGGTCATTTTCTCTGGCACTCTTCTATGTCTCCGCGGAATGGTGGACCTTTGGAGAATGACTTTGAGAAATAGACTTGGAGCAAGTCTAGAAAATTTGCGGAGTGTCTTGCACCGGATCGAGTCGTCTTGAGTGTAGCTAACTGAAGCCCAACCCGATACAAATTTAAGGCACTACAAGGCATCCCAGCATAAAGTAACTGGGACCTAAAAAGTTTAACGCAACACTCCACTCCTGTTCAACATCCTATTCTATATTCTAGACAGTTTATCAGAATTGAGTATTAACAAAAAACTGGAGTTTTTCCTATTACCTGAGAAACCGGCTCATAATGCTTCCATCCAGCAGCTTCTGTGAGTAGAACGGATGAATCGCTTTTGGTAATATTTAGCAACTGACAGTTCTTTTCTGCTTCCGATGTCGGATTCGATTTGTAATTAATTGACCGACAACCTGATGGTTGAATACATGACTTGACACACAGTGGCAAACTTTTTGCATGACTGGAACCGATAAGACTGCTGCCTTGCCCTTGCAGCTTTTTATTTCTGTCTGTTAATTTGAATAAAGCGTCCGTTCTGCAACTTGAACGGTAGATGAAATTAGACGCACCACCGCTTACAGAGTTAGCCGTGCTGACTAAGGTGTCAATGTCACTAATATTAAGCCCATTTAAGAAACAGCTACATCTTTCTAGTAATGCTAAGATATTTACAGCAAAGTATATAAGTTCCAGGAATCGCGGTATAGTTATCCTTGTCATCCTATGTTTTTGTATCTTGATGGCAAGCAAAACTGATTAACAAACCTGAATAACAATCAGATAGATGTACTACTGTATTGCCATGGTATCGCTGAATTACAATAGCTATTATCAATACTGAATACTTTCAATCTATTGTAATTTTGCTTTTTCAATCATTCCATAACCAGTAAATAACGTATTCGCTAATCCTCTTAACACGAGTGTATACTACTACATGCATCCAGTCAGGTGGCTGTTCAGTTACGTATTCAGTATACATTCGGTTTTATCAAAGAATACTCCCAATTTATTTCTAGGCAATTCAAAAAAATTAAATAGATTTTAATAACTGGCGTTGTGTCCTATTAATATGGCAAATTCTCTGTCAATCATAAACTGTTTTGCTTGTAGCCTCTCATTTCGGAATGTTTCTGGTGGCCTTGCATTTCGTACACCCCCTCGACCCCCGTCTCGATCTTTGCAAAAAGACCAAGACATTATGAGTTTTGTTGACGGTTACCCAAACATTGAATCGGAAGCAGGGGTTTATTAATGTAACAGAACTGCTTTTTTGAGGTAAAACATGCTGATGAAACTACGATGAACATTGAACTCCGGTGTCAATTTAACATTACTGTTACTGTATTTTCTCGGCTTCGGTCAGTTATACATTCTCAAAAATAGTCACACTCTGATGAGAGCATAGGTTTGAAAGGCCTTAGTGTGCCAAATCTTGTTTTTTTGCCTCCGCCTCTCTTTAGTATGTATCATACTTATCAAAAAACTAATATAAGGTTGGGTATGTTTTTTATGCTTGGGTTGGGCGGCACGTCCCTTAAAAATTTACTGAAGTGCCCATCCACCCCCCTTGGGACGTAAAGTCTAGATGCCGTCTAGCAGGGTGGTTTTATTTTCTAGAAGACTCTGCTGTAAAGCAAAAGACTTGGGCTAGATGACCTTGGTCGTGTCCGCATTGTTCCCTGTCCACGCTAAAATATACCGAATCTGCTGATATATTTCTAGAGCAATCGGAAAAGGGTAAAGTACGCCATCTTTCGTTTAACTCAGCTCTTAATCTTAATCCTACCAGGGGGTCCTCCTCAAGCTTTTTTGTAACTGTTCTGTTGTGTATTGGATGTAAGCTTCCAAACCATGCTGACTTTTAGCCTATATGTATAAGCTACAATGCGATACAAAAATCTCCATAATAATATCAGTAGGTCACGTGACATTGTCTTTTATGGAAAGCGGTAATGCCAAAACCACATATTTTTTAATGTCTATTTTTGCCAGTACATCTTATCAGAATTGACTGATTCTTTGCAAGGTAAAAGAAAATAGTTACCAGCAACAAACCGTAAAGAAATTTCTGGATTTTATTGATGTTAGGGAAGGTCGATGTAAGACCGACGACGTCGATAGCATGTTTTGATTATGGTGTCACAATGACTGTCATAATGAAGTGGGAAACGCTCAATTTACCGATATTACTCTTCATACATTGGCCAATGCCTGTGCCAAGTTTCGTTGCTCTAGCTCTCCTGGAAAGCAATTCGCCCCCCTCCCTCCGGCTATGTTAGATCAAAAAATGCCCAGTAGGATTAGGGTTTAAAGATAAAAGTAAACTGGTTGAAAAGAAAACACACAAAAAACAACACCTTTGTTTACCTTAATATATCTGTATCTTTGTATCTTAAAGTTACATAGCTATGTAATACTGTACAGTATCTCAATAATTACATCAGTATTGTATGCTAGTGCTGTGCTGAAGTAGGCAGAACTTAACCTTCGAAATAGAAACGTCGAAAATTAAATGTCATATCTGGGATAGGGTATCTATACCCTAATTTGCCAACGTCATATTCTATTTAATGAAACTGCGCTTATAATTTGGTACAACATATGCATATTTTATAAGTATAATGATAAAATGTTGGATATTTTTAAAGTCTGCGTACTGTGACTAGTGTAAAGTGTTAACACACATAATCGACTAGGGCCTTTGTTTTTTTCTAACCAGGGCTGGCCCTCCCCCATTTCTCTCGGTTTTGGACATAGACTTTTGTTGTCGTTTTTCACAAACAGCAACAGAATGCCAATAATGGAGTATCGGTCCTGGATAACGAGCGCTTTTTCAAGGGAGGCACTCTTTCGAGGGAGGAGCCGCTTATTTAAGATCATAGTAGTTCTTATACCAAAGCTACTTTTCGCCTTTCACATGAACCTATTTTATAGTAAAACTACGAGCACTAGTGCAAAATATCGAGCAATAGCTGGAACATAAATTTTCTTCTTGGTGCCTCGTCAAACACTGTTTATTTTGAATGAGCATCGTTTTTCTTAATTAAGGGGTGCTCATTTGAGGGATACACTATTTCACTTTAAGGCTGCTCTCAATTTGAGCATTTACGAGGACACGGGCGTTGTGCCCAGTTCTAAGCACCCGCAATAGAGAAAGACCAACCCATTTCTGCGTCAGCTTTGAGTGCTTTTTCAAGCGTCAGAAGTTGCGCAACCTAGCTACATCTTTCTTGTTTAACGCACGCATTAGCGCACGCGGCATTCACCCCTTCCTTTGGAAACCTTCCCTTCCCAATATCTTGGTGTTTTCTTCCGATTAAACATTTTATTAGTAGTAAAATTATTGGCAATATTCTACGATTTGCAGTACGATTTATTTCGTTTGAATTTGGCGCCCATAAATGGAGATTTACCATATTGACTTGAAACGCTGGGCGTTCATGCGACCAACTGCGAGGTGGGTCCCGCGCCCGCTCAATTAGAAAGCGGTCTTTGTTGAACATAAAAGAGAGAAGCAATCATTCAAAGCGGGGTGCGCATTCGAATAAAAACTGCACTTTTATTCAAAGTCTGGGTGACGAGGAATATTAAGTTTGTTAATTATTAACCCAAAGATTCAGTGCGTAAGCATTTGTTCCTGAGCCGCCGTCATTGCCGAAATCACTTGCTCCATAAGACGTGCCTAGCCTTGGAGAATTATCCTCTGTTACTGCTAAACCATGATCGGCTCTGCTACATGATGACCCGCCTCCACCAATCATGATAACTGCACCATCCCCACTGCTGTAATGACACCAGAAGCCTATCTTGTTACTGGATTGCACGGTTCCAGAACATCCCGCCATGGCAAAACCTTGCGTGCTGGAGTAACTACCTCCGTATACAACGTCACACGACGTTTTGCATCTATCTCTATGACCCCATAGTGCTGCGTTTCTATAAGAGAAGAAGAAAAGAGGATTATTTATATCTTTGTTTATATTATTATTCATTCAAAACTCATGTGGCTGCAGTAGTCTCTATACAATGGACACTTTTTGGACTAATGTTTTTTCCCGTTGCACAGAGATAAAGAGGTTCTTTTTAAAAAGACGTGACCGCTAAGAGGATGGGCAGTTCACTCCTTGGAAATTTTCTTCACTTATGCTGAGAATCCTATTTTTTCGTGGAAATCCCTTCGGAAATCTTTTCGTACGCTTTTTTAAAGAGTTAAAATGCCCCTTGCTTTTTGATGAAAATGTCTTTTCGTTATTCTGTGTTGTTCTTGTATAGCACGCTAACAAATCTATACGCACGACTGTGGTGGATACGCACTATTTTGGTGGTATTTTTGCATACTGTGGTGGTCAAGCACAACTGTGGTGTGGTGGGCTATTACTGTATGCTTGATGTGGTGGTAATTTTTATATTTTTTTGGTGGATAAGCACCACTTTGTTCGGTTGTTATGCTTCATGTAGTGGGTTATTATGTTTGATGTGGTGGTATTTTTTGCATACACTGGTGGACAAGGTTATTATGCTTGATTGGGCCCAAATCCTTTGAGATATTGTATTATCTTTTTTCGCTGAAGTATTGCTGCAACTAAAGACCAAGGTTTTTCGAGCCTCATGCGCCTGACATTTCAGCAACCGTACTTGGTCGTTACCACAGGACTTACCTGTTCATAAAATATGCATGCACTTCAGGCATTTTTATTGCATTTACGAGTAGCAAAGGTGCTAGGAAAGTTGACATAGACAATTACCTGAAATTGCCAAAAGACGTGACAAAGCTGCGAAAGTCTAACACCTCAGTACCTTCTAATGAAGGTACTAGTAAATTTGGGAAAGCTACTTACCTAAAATTACCAAAAGATGTGATAAAGCTGCGAAAATCTTGTCCTTTTAAACAAGCGGAAGTTGGGTTGGACAGTAACGCTATATGACTGCTGTCATCTGCTCTTGTGATCTTCAGACGATTTCCTCTGGCATTATGAAAAGCTTTATTGATCATATCGCCATTATGAGAAGTAGAAGTAGTTAAACCATATTCAGTCACGTCGTACCAGAAGCTACCACTGCTAGCAACCCAGTTGATAGAATCTGCGTTGGAGAATCTTGCTATCAATGTCCATCCGTATTGCATTTGGCAGTAAGCCTGAAATTTTGAAAATGAACGTATGCAAAAAATAAATGATTGCAAATGAATACGTGTCAGACTTCAATTAGATTTTATTAGTGGAGGGTTGGACGAAAATTCATTACAGTAGAAGTCATCATCATCATCATCATCCCTTGCGACTGCGCTGTCATCTGCATTGATGAATCCTGATGTCATTGCGTACAACGTATGTGCAATACCGCGGGAAATACGCAGTATCGTGAAGAGATGTTCAATACACGCAGAGAAGCTTCTCTGAGTACCATGACGGATGTTCAGTACTGCCAGGAGGCATCCTGAGTAACGCGAGAAAGCACCATACCGTGGGGTGGCATCTTGAGTACCGTAGGGTATGTTCAGAGCACGCGTGGAAGCTTCATTTAGTACCATGACGGATGTTTAGCACCGTCAGGAGGCACCTTGAGTAGCGTCGGGTTGGCATCTTGAGTACAGTGAGATGGCATCTTGAGTACCGTGGGGTGGCACCTTTAGTACACTAGGGAAGCACCACGAGTAAGGTGTGGGATGGCATCTTGAATACCGTGGGGGATGTTCTGTAGCGTGGAGGACGTCATTTTTCGGTGAGGAGGCATCGTGGGTACAGTCGGGGATATTCAGTATTGCGGAGAGACATCTCTTAGTACCTTGGTGGATATTTAATACTGATGGCGTACCATGAGTAGCTACCAAGGGGAAGGAGGCTTCTTTTGGAAAGGCATCGTCAGTACCGTGGGGGACGGGGTATTCATACAGCAGTAGATTAATGATGGAATATTATTCAATTACAGGCAACACGTACATTGTAGGAATAAGAACCAGTTTTGTCGTAGAGAGCATAAACACCATTCGCTGTATAACCATTAAATTGTTTTAACTGCAGACACGATGATATCTTTGCAACTGCAAAAAAGTGTTTATACAATCATTAGCGAGTAAAATATGACCCAAGTTTTCTGTCCATAACACATTGTACTTGATATGATAGGAGTTATAATGTCATCATACAACAACTGCGCATGCTTACTGACTGAAAACATCGTCTCGTGCGAAAATATCGCCTGGTGGAAATTTCTTTTGCTCTGTGGCTACTCCTCATAACAACACTGTGGCCCCAGTTAAACTATGCCGGCATGATCGTTGCGTTTTGATTTTCGTGCCGTCATAAGATTTTTCCAAGCAGTTACACGAGCGCAGCGCCATGATTTCTGTGGCAATCACTGCAGTTACAATGAGACGCCACGGCAGCTCCTTCGCAGATTTGCTCCGCATTTCTTTTGTGAAACAATAAGAAAACAAGGTTTCAGAGCGTCATATATCGAATTGGTCTGATTAAACTGTGCCGCCGCGTCGCGTCTTGATTTTCATATCACCTCCGGAGCGCCTTGATTTTCAAGACGATTTGCGGAGCGTCTTATACCAGATTGGGTCGTCAAAGTGTAACTGAAAGCCCAATATACGAAATTCAAGACGCGACGAGGCATGCCGGCATAGTGTAACTGGGGCCTGTATCTCGGGAAGCAGTCAAGGTTTGATGTTTATAATCAAAGCGTATTTTCTGCCAATTAGTATTGCATTCAGTATTCTAGTCTCGCTTTGCGAATGAACAGAAGTTTGTCAAATATCAGCTTTAGCTATTCTTATACATGAAGTAGCAAGATTTAAGTATATATTGCATCATCATCAGTCTCACTGAAATAATGATTAAGATACATTACCCTTTTCACACTGCAAGCCACCATAGTGTGATGCGCAGATACAGCTGTAGCCACTTGCAGTGACAAAACAACTGCCTCCATTTTGGCAAGGAGAGTTGTGGCATGCATCGACTTCTGTTAAGATAAATGATTAATATTCTTCAGGCTCAAGTATAACAGGCCATAAAACCCAAGAGGTGTGCGTATGGCGGGTCAAATTCTAACCCACAGCTGATTGACAGTGGGGAATCTGACGGGACTCCAGCAAAGCCTAGGTCTCCAAATAAAAAACGCATTCCCTCCTGGCGTATTAACTCCAATTAAAGCCCCTGATCTAACTGGCATGTAGAATAACCTTGATGCATCACGAAAATCGAACCAAAAACAAAGAGGCTAAATTGAAAATTTTCACCCAAAATGCTGGAATGTCTACCTGAAAATTCTAGACCCAAAAAATGGCAATGGAGCGAAAATTCGTATACAAAAACATGACACGTGTCAAGATGTGGTCACTACCCCTTCCCCCTCGGCATCACAATAATAATTTACTGGACGCAAGAGTTATTACCCACCCTCAGGTTCATAATAAAGGGAGGAGGACGTTTTTGGAGAGCCCCTGTTTAATATTTAATTTTGTAAAAACATGGCAAAAGCAATTTCTAGAGCTAGCGAATTTGTATGTATTTCTCGACACTTACGTGTTTCACATCGTGTTCCTATGTATTGTGAAGTACAAGTGCACGTGTATTTGTTGATTCCATCTGCGCATGTCCCTCCATTAAGACACGGTGAGCTTGAACATTCATTGATGTCTGCAACATCAATAGAGCATCTTAGTTAAGTATATAGAAGTTTACTACTGTTTATTTATTCGAAACAATTCGTGAACTTTATGGTAGTAGATCTATTTTGAAACCACTGTTCTCAAAAACATTTCTGATATTTTAAAACATTTTAATAGGTTGCTACAGATTTCTTTCAAAATGTTCAGCGTTTTAGAAACAATGTTGGTCATTAAGGTTCTTGTGGTCTCTGTTGCACAGTGGCTGGCGTGCGAAAACGACAAAAACTTGTTGGTCCGAGCAATGGTCTTTCCAGTTGTATTGCAGAGATAACTACTTTGTGCAAGTCGTTAACACAAACGTGCCTCTCTCAGACTGTTTCAGTTAAACAAGTTTTAGACATTGTGTTTTTTAGACAGAAATAGTTACTTGTTTTAATATCTTACTTGTTTGGCATTGTGACCCTGTGTACCCTGCTGCGCATGTACACGTGTATAGGTTAACCCCGTCAGTACATGATCCTCCGTTCTGACAAGGATTACTTGCACATTCATTCACATCTGCAAAATAAGTATTTTTGATCAATATCTATCAGGCGCTTCTAGAATTGAATACGTTGAAATTAACTCATCTGTAAAACTCAAAATAAAATGCTTTCTTTCAGCATTACGTCTGTCCAACAACTTTATGTGATAAGGCCCCAACCGAACCATCAAACATTATCAAACCTGTCAGATTCTCTTAACAAGCAATGTTTGCCCTTGTAGCAATGTCCCAAAAAATTGCTTGATAAGCAGCAGTGTTATAGCGATGCTTTTGTAAAACTTGGGGTGCTCCAATTTTTTTTCATTTTTTTTCATTTCTTTATTTTCCGTTGGTTTATACAATAGCTTAATATTAAAGCTAATTCATCCCAACCTCCAGTCCCCCAAGCCCTGCATAATTTCCTCCTCTGGGCTAACAGCTTGTGTTCTCCCAGACTGGAATAACAGAACGATTATCTCAAGTACTGCTTTGTCGTAATTTGCTTGATCTCAGAACTCTACTGGATGTGGCCAAGTGGTCAAGCCGCTCGTGTCAAGATTGTATGGCCGGGGGTTCGATTCTCGTCGGTGCAACTTTTCACAAGCCTACAGACAACTCAGCTGTCAATCCTTCCAAGATCGGTAAATGATTACCCAGGGTATTCGCTCTAGAATATCAGTCTGGGGAGCAAGCCGCAGGTCCACCTTAGCTAAATTGCTGCTATGCGTTAACAAATAAATGTTGCTTGCCTGCTTGCTTGCTTCCTTGCGCCATAGACATTGAAAATGCCAGGACAAGGGTATAGTTTCAAAGTATCACTGCGCCAAAGCAGCACTTTTAAGCATTGCAGTATTAATATTGCCAACGTGTTAGTAAATTGTCGCTCTCCGAAATAACAGCAAATAGCAGCAATTATTTACTGAGACATTCATTTAATGTATGTTTATAAATCATAATGATATTCTTACTTGTTTCACAGTGTATCCCTGTGTATCCAGCTGCACAGGCGCACGTGTAACTATTGACTCCATCAGTACATGCTCCTCCGTTCAGACAAGGATTACTTGCACATTCATTGACATCTGCAAAATTATCATCTTGTATCACTAACGCAAACTCTATATATTAAATTTTTCCACCCAACGTTGCTGTGCTTGTTACCCCTACATGTACACAAAATTAAAAACACGCACATGTATTGTCGTCATGAAGCTCGTAACAACTTACTTGTTTCGCATTGTTGCCCTGTGTATCCAGCTGCGCAGGCGCACGTATAACTGTTGACTTCATCTGTACAAACTCCGCCATTTTGACAAGGGTTGCTTCCACACTCATTTATTTCTGCAAGAAATTCTTATATCAGAAGTCTCAAAAAATCAAATCAAAATTGTGAAAATTATTTCCAGTAATAAATCCGACACCAGTATAGTGAAGTTCCACCTTTGAGAACCAATCTTGAAGAAACTCAGGCCCTGAATTTTCTTAAGAAGGATAGGAAAACAATACTTTTAGCTGAGATATACACGTTTTTTTTATAAGAAACCGGTTTATAAGAAACCTAGAACTAGACACCCAAAAAGTTAAGAAACTTTTAGAACTAGGAGGAAGGAGTTAAGAAACTTAAGACATTTTTGTGTCAGTTTTCCAACATACTAATTTCACATTTGTGGACGTAGTAATCAATTCTCAAGCATTTCCGTGCGATTTCTCGCACCAGCATGGCTAACTCTTTGTAATACAATAGTATTAATAATTTGCTTGCTATAATCAGGTTTTTTTATCGTTTTTACTGCAATTTACTTCCATTAAATTAAGAAAGTGTTAAGAAACTTTTAGAACTAAAATTGGGCCAAAAATTAAGAAACTTTTAGAACTAGGCCCCGAGCCAGGTTTCTTATAAAAAAAACGTGTAGGGCAGGTTAAACAATGCAAACACCTTAGAATTGCAATTACCGTATTCGCCGTAGGGAAAGGCCAAGAAAGGTCGCTAAATGCTGATACTAGTTCTGCTCACATAAAATAGCTTCCTGTGTACAAAATCAAATATGCTTGGAAATGAAGGCAGCATTTTTCTTGAAAATGGTGCACCACGTGTCAACCTCAACGGCCAATCTCCCTTACCGCATACTGCTCAAGCCATTTACGTCTCTGAGCAAATGGCTGTTACATAGTTATTTTAGATAGTAGTTGTTTCTTGCAACTTGTCTACATTCGGGTTCGTGTAACAAGTTAAAATGCCCGATGCCTCTGTGTTCACAGATAAAGCCCTAACTGTTTAAATATGATGATGACATGTATTTTTATTTATTGTCTCACCTGTGTCGCATTGGGACCCTGTGTATCCTCCTGCACATGCACACGTGTAACTATTAACTCCATCAGTGCATGCTCCTCCGTTTAGACAAGGATTGCTTGAACATTCATCGACATCTGTAAAATAAAATCAATATTATGTCTCATCCTGCGCCTGTTTATGAACAAATGGTCCACCGAGTCTGAGTGTACCGTATTTCCTCTAATTAGTGCCGCCCTCTTTTAAGCGCCGCCCTCTAATAAGCGCGCACCTGAGATTGAATGAGCGAAATAAGCGCCGCCCTCTAATAAGCGCCGCACCGGGACCTAAATGCGGCGCTTATTAGAAGCAATGGTAGAAAGTGGATTTTGAAAAGACAGTATGAATTCACAGGTACTCTATTTTCTTTTTTTCTTGAAATGGAAGTATTAAATTTTTGGACTTAAAAATAAGCGCCACCCTCTTATAAGCGCCCCACCTAAAATTGGTTGAGCAAATATGCGCCGCGGCGCTTATTATCACATCTGCAATTGTTACAAAACAATACTCTCAGGTGCCTCATTTCTGAGGGGATTGGAATAGGCGGGGGGTTAGAACTGCAGCCAAGATCTTATTGGCGGGGGGTCGGAATTGATAAACAATGTTTGGTGGCAGCAACGCAAAACGCAGTTTACGGCTGAATGTAATGAAATTTCATGTGTTTCTAATTAACATTTGCTCAGAAAAGGGTGAAGTTTTGCTAGAAAACCTAGTGATTGGGGACCGTAGAGGAGCGGGTGATTGGAAATTTTCATAAAATCACAGGCCTGTCAGAAATTAGGGGGGATGCTGGGAGCCCCCCTCCCCCAAATACTTCTGAAAAAAAAGTATGATGTCTTCAAATCATTATTTCATCAAATACTTTTCAATTGTTTCGCCCCCTCCCCCCCAAATCTGACATTCCTTCCAATGAGCTTTAATCAATAAGTGACGGAATGGGGGCACTTAGGAGTATGCAAGAATAGCGATTGTGCTTAGCTTAAGACCTACTTTGTTCACAGTTTGTTCCTTCCCAGCCTGCTGCACACGTGCATGCATAGCTATTGATGAGATTGTCACAGGTACCTCCATTTTGGCAGGGATTGCTCAAACATTCATCGATTTCTGTAATGAAAAATCAAATTCCTTGGTGTTTAAAGTATAAGATCGCTCTCGCCTGCAGAACAATGCTAATCTAGGTTAGCTAGCATATAGCTTCGGAAACATGTAAACATTACCTACCATTACAAACGTAGCCTTCAAGGTTTTGGCACGTTTCTACACATGAATACCCGGCGTTGCACGTCACCAGTCGACATCGTGGACTTATCTATGGGAGAAATAGCGCAACATGAACAAATTAAAGTGAAAAGCAAAGTCCTCTGTTGTAAACTGGTCGTTGTTAATTTAAGAACAGTTCAGGGGGTGTAGGAAGCTCCTTAAAAGTGGACGAGGGCCAAGGAAAATCTACCAGCTGCCCTGTCTTACTTTGGTCATGGCAAAAGGAAGAATACTGCTGTTTAACTTAAAAGGGGCCTTCTAGTTGAAGCCGCAGGGAGCTGAAAATTAATTTAGTCATCCAACTCTTTAATTTTAGATATTTTTTATTTTGTCCTTTGCTAGACAGGATTAGCTATCTTCTCAAAAGCGGAAAGTCTATGTCCTAGGTAACACAGCATGATTTGGGCGCTAGAATGGTATAGTTGTTCCCTAACAACAGAAAGGCCTAGGACGTCCTGGAGGCAATCCAGGTACTCTCTGAAACTGGAGCTTCAAAAATAACAGGAAAAGGGCGGCGCAAACAAGATTTTTTAAAATTTTGCTTGGACCTACCAACGCTCATTTTGGCCCGTTGCGAGGCAACTAGCTACTACGGCTTATAGGGGTTTCGCGTATAACCTATGACGGAGAATGCCTTTGGATACATCTTGTTCACGCAATCACGTTTTTGATTATGTCCTCGAGTTTATCTACTGTCAGACCTCTTGATACGCTAGCTATTACGAAAAAGTCAGGTCTATTTAATTAACGTATCCTGCGGGAATTTCCATTTACTCGACCACCTCCACTTGGACAAAAGGTTTACTATGCTAATCCTCTGCGCCCGTTCCATGTTTGTATTCTATTCTATATTATTATATTCTTTTCATATCTTTAGATATAGTTTATCAGAATTGGGTATTAGGAACTAGAAATTCGAGGTGTTTGCTGTTACCTGAGAAACCGGCTCATAATGTTTCCATCCGGCTGCTTCTGTGAGCTGGGCAGTTGCGTCAGTTTTAGCTATATCAAGCAATTGACAATTCTTCTCCGTGTTTGATGTTGGCTCTGATTTGTAATTAATTGACCGACAACCTGATGGTTGAATACATGACTTGACACACAGTGGCAAACTATTTACATGACTGGAACCAATTAGATTACTTGCTTGCCCTTGCAGTTTTTTATTTCTGTCCGTCAACTTGAACAAAGCGTCTTTTCTACAACTTGAGCGGTAGATGAAATCACCAGTGCTCATGTGATACAGAGTAAAGCATAGAAGTAAAAACAAAGAAGTATTGTAGTTTGGCATATTTGATAATGCTATCTTCTCTATCCTGTCATGCCTATGGCAATTGAAAGTAAACTCGCGTTGTATTATTACTGTTATATCACACTCTTATGAGCATTATCAATATTCAGTTATTGATTCAGTTTACCGTTGCTTAAGCCCATTCTGATTATGAGTAGCTGAATACAATATGCTCTGATAGGATATGAAGTAAGGTAAACATTTTCTATTAATAAGGTTTAACACGTTAGAGACTTGTTAGTTACTATTTTAAATCGACATTCAATGACCTGCTTCTCTTGCAAAACATATAATAATGGTATTTAACGCAACATGAAATATTCATGCAAGGAGTGACACAAATTTGATCAAATTATATAAGTGCAAGTCGCAATGAGGCCTCTTAAGGGGGTGGGAGGCATTGGTGCGAAATCACGCAATCACGCGCAATTTTTCGACGATTCACGCAGTCGCGCACGATAAAATCCAAATTCACGTGCACACAGTGACAACTGTCAGTGTAGCAAAGACAGGTTTCTTTCTGTTTCAGTGGCAATTAATTCAGTAAAACCAAAATAAATGTGAACAAAAACGGGTAAAACAAAACAAATCAAAGTAAAACATAGGGGCCCTATGGGCATGTTCGAAGAACGACTCTGGTTGAATATAGCTATTTCGGTCAAATGATGAAAGATGTTCATCGGTATGCACAACGATGACGATAATGATTATGATGATAATGGTGGTGGTTATGATGATGATGTTGATGAACACGATGATCATGATGCTGGTTGGTAGGGGTGATTGTGGTTGTATGGTGGGTATGGTGGTGGTGATAGAGGTGGTTGTGGTGCTGAAGGGGTGGTTGTGGTGGTTGTGATAGGGGTGATCGTGGTGATGGTTGTAGGGGTGGTTGTGGTGCTGGTGATAAGGGTGGTCGAGGTGATGGTTGTAGGGCTGGTTGCGGTTGTGGTGACAGGGGTGATCATGATGCTGGTTGGTAGGGGTGATTGTGGTGGTATGGTGGGTGTGGTGGTGGTGGTAGAGGTGGTTGTGGTGCTGAAGGGGTGGTTGTGGTGGTGGTGATAGGGGAGGTCGAGGTGATGGTTGTAGGGTTGGTTGTGGTGGTGGTAGCGTTCCTTTAGATGTTGCACACCGTCAATGGTGGTGATAGTAATCATGATGATGATGATGATGATGATTATCATTATTATTATTATTATGACGATTTTCATCGTGAGGATAATAATAATGATGATTTGTTTTGAAAACTGTTTTGAAATTGCCGCTCTTTGGCAAAACTCTTTGATAAATGTTGAGAATGCCTGAAATGTCATTTACCAAAGCAAGGTGGCAATTTTCCAGTTCCATTTAGTAAACAAGGATGAGTCAATTGTCACATGACCCCAGATTGACAAAAGTGCTTGCAGGCCGAATTGTGAACAACTAACCGCAAATTGCGCATAAATGGCCGATACAATGGCCCTAATGGCATTCTTGACAATGGCCCTATTGTTACACGTTTTCCATTGTTCAAGCGTTGGTTAGTTAGTTAGTTAGTTAGTTAGTTAGTTAGTTAGTTAGTTAGTTAGTTAGTTAGTTAGTTAGTGACACGCCACCCCACACCAATGTGTTCTTCGAACACAAAAACAAAAAAAATCATTGGGCAGCTTTCCAAAAGAAATGGGGTTAAAGTTAGTGTTAAAGGAGGGCATCAATATCAAATGTTAAGACCCCGGCGTTTAAACATTGTTGGTCAAACATCTGAAACTGCTAAAAATGTATGACCGTTTGGCCACGTCACAAAATCTACTCGTCTGATAATTTTGGCCTTTGAGGAGCAGAAAATGGTTTTGAAGTATTATACAAGCACCTTGGCTGCTAAGCAAATTTTGTTTGACAAGCATATTTCAAATGTTTATGCAACAATGTTTGGGGGGGTCAAATTGGGTACGTGTTCCTGTTCCCGATTTTTCAGTTGACGATCGCAAGAAACAAACTTTTTCGGTTAATCAGCGATGGTCGGTGATTATCGCTGAACATCGAAAATTCGAGTTCTCTTGGTCTGCGACATATGTGAACACAGCTTTAGCATGAAGCACCCTCATTTGAGGTAGGCTCGTTCGAGGGAGGTACTCATTTCAAGAAGGTGCTGTGGCGTCGTGGTGTTATCCAGCTGACTTGTGGTGTCAGAAGCTCAGTGTGGTCAGGGTTCGAGCCCAGCCACGGTAGCGTCACGGCCAGGGTCGAGGTCTCGATTAGTTAACCTACTACTGAGATCCTAGCGACTGGTGGTAAAACAAACCATTTCACCTTCACCATTTCCACTTATAGAACGAAAGTGAGGAGCCGTCGTTCGAGGAAGGTGCTCATTTTACTTTTTTAACAGAAAAGAGGGGGGGCTCATTTGAGGGGAGGCGCTCTTTCGAGTAGGGGCGTTATTCTAATGTCAATGGTAGTTTTATTCAACTTGTGAGTGACGCCCGGGGGGCCCTTGATCAAATTTTGTTAGGGACGTACCGCCCAAGCATAAAAAACATACCCAACCTTATAGCAATTTTTCGAAAATGTATACCCGACCTTATACCAATTTTCCATTCTTCAAACACGAAAATCGTGAAAATTGATACCGTTCCGGGCGGCACGTCCCCAGTACCCAAATTATAAAGTGCACCCTCTAGGAAGTGACGAGGAAAATTAAGTTTGTTAATTATTAACCCAAAGATTCAGTGCGTAAGCATTTGTTCCTGAGCCACCGTCATTGCCAAAATCACTTGCTCCATATGACGTGCCTAGCCTTGGAGAATTATCCTCTGTTATTGCTAAACCATGATCGGCTCTGCTGCATGATGACCCGCCTCCACCAATCATGATAACTGCACCATCCCCAGAGTCGTAGTGACACCAGAAGCCTATTTCATTGTCTGATTGTACTGTTCCAGAGCACCCTGCCTGAGCAAACCCTTGCGTGCTGTTATAACTACCTCCGTATACAACTTCACACGACGTTTTGCATCTATCTTTATGACCCCATGGTGCTGCATTTCTGTAAGAGGAAAAGATAATATAGGATTATTCCTATTATTCATTCAAAACTCTTGTAGCTACTGTTTAATCTATTTATAATTGAAACTTTTGCGACCAATGCTACTGCCCGCTATAGAGAGATACAGAGGTTTGATTACGCATCGACGCTTTTGCAGGTAGTCCAAAAAGTCCCCCCTTAAAATTGTGCGATCTCGGTTTGAGCTATCTCGGTTTGTTGTTGGTCTCATTTTGATGAGCGAGATGTGACAGTGACTGTTAAATCTTTAATTTTCTTTATGTTCCTTTGCTGTTCCGAAAAAAAAATGTAATAGGTTTGTACGTAAATCATTCTGATTGGTTGAGAGAGAACAATAGAAAAAATGTAGTTTTCAAAAAAAAAAAATTTTTCCAGAAAGAGGCTGTAAACAAATGGTAGAAGATACTTTGCGATTTTGATGAGCGATAACTGGGAATCGTGTAATAAGTCTAACACCTCAGTAGAAGGTACTAGTAAATTTGGGAAAGCTACTTACCTAAAATTACCAAAAGATGTGATAAAGCTGCGAAAATCTTGTCCTTTTAAACAAGTGGAAGAAGTTGGGTTAAACAGTAATGCTGTATGCATGCTGTCATCTGCTCTTGTGATCTGCAGACGATTTCCTCTGGCATTATGAAAAGCTTTATTGATCATATCGCCATTATGAGAAGTAGAAGCAGTTGAACCATTTTCAATCGTGTCGTACCAGAAGCTACCACTGCTAGCAACCCAGTTGATAGAATCTGCGTTGGAGAATCTTGCTATCAATGTCCATCCGCTCGCCATATTGCAATAAGCCTAAAAGATAAACATTCAGTATCACATTCGTTCAGAATACAATGTCACGAAAAAGCTACCAGAGTAAATTGCGATTTTTATGTCATATGGAAGTAAGCCTTAAATTTGAAAAAGGAGCACAGATAAATGATACATGAATACAGATTGAACCGTGTTTCCACCGCGTAGAACATGTGTGCTGTACCGTCGGAGATGAACGCAGTACCGTGGGGGAGGGGGACGTTCAGTATACGTGGGGAAGCATCTCTGAGTACCGTGACGGATGTTCAGTACCACGAGGAGGTATCCAAGGTACCGTTGGGAAGCACCTTGAGTACCATGGTTAGGTGACATCTTGAGTACCGTAGGGGACGTTCAGTACATGTGGGAAGCATCTCTGAGTACCGTGACGGATGTTCAGTACCGTGAGGAGGTGTCCTGAGTACCGTTGGGAAGCACTTTGAGTACCATGGTGGGTTGGCATCTTGAGTACCGTTGGGGATGTTCAGTACCGTGAGAGATATCATTATTTCTATGGAGAGGCATCGAGTACTGAGTACCGTGGGGGTATTCAGTATTGTGGGGAGGTATCTCGGAGAACCTTGGTGGGTATTCATATTTCATATTTAATTATTTTGACACGAAAAACCTTTCAGCTGAAATATATGTAATACAATAATAGCAAAACAAAAAAAAAATATTCATGAGGATTCCTAATTTACAATTTACATACAGGCCTATATTGATAAAAGTTTAAGCTGATCTTCCAAGGGGTCGTGTTTGTGTTACGTTTCAGCTCGTCAAATAATCCTTTAAATGTTTTTTGAATTGGTGTAAGGTAGGAAGCTCCCTAATGTTCATAGGGATTTCATTCCAAGCCTTTAGAGCTGTGTAAGAGAATCTCTTTTTGGAGTACTCCAGATTATACTTTGGAATTTGAAGATTATTGCAAAATCTGGTATTGTAACTAGAGTAATGCGATCTTCGTTGGAATTTGTTCCAAAGGTTTTCTGGACATAGTCTATTTGTGATTTTATATGTCATAACTGATCGATCAAACGTTACTAGCTGTTGAGTCGTTAAAAGTTTTTTTCGACCAGTGATCCTTTATTATTCAGTACACGGGGACATGCAGTCAGTAGCTACCACGGGGGATATTCAATACTTTGGGGAGGCATCTTGTGAGGAGGCAGTCAGGAGTACCGTGTGGTAGGAGGGGGGGTAGGAGGTAAAGCAGCAGATTAATGATCGAACTTCATATAGTGTTATCAAAACATACATGGTAGGAATAAGAACCAGTTTTGTCGTAGAGTGTATAAACTCCATTCACTGCTTTACCATCAACTTGCTTTAACTGCATACACGACGACACCTTTCTAGCTGCAAAGAAAGTTTATTCAATCATCAGCGCGTAAGATGTGACCAAAGTTTTCTGTTCATAACACAATGTAGCCCCCTGTTACGTACTTGACAAGTTTTATTTATGGGTGCATTATGAGCAAAGTACCTTATGAAGGGGAATTTACACTTGACGAATTTGTAAAGCCCTGTTAGGGGGGGGGGGTGGTTCGATCGGTACGATTTGAAATTTGTCGGTCAAACACAATGTTTGGCTGTTTGGCCACATCACAAAACATTGCTCGTCAAACCTTTTTACTTGCGTCGAGCAAAAATTGTGTTGATAATAAAAATCCTTGCAACTGTTTGTTTCGGCTTGTCAAGCAAATGCTTTGTGACGTTAACCTACATTTTTTGATCGTTTGACCAGGGCCTTATATTCATTTTCAAGCCTCATTTCTGTCAATGATTTTCCATCAAGGACGTTTTGCTATGAAGGTGCTGTGGCATCGTGGTGTAATCCAGCTGACTCGTGGTGTCAGAAGCTCAGTGTGGTCAGGGTTCGAGCCCAGCCACGGTAGCGTCTCGGCCAGGGTCGAGGTCTCGATTAGTTACACCTACTACTGAGATCCTAGCGACTGGCGCTAAAACACCATTTCACCTTCACCTTCACCTGCTATGATTCTTCTACCCGGATAAAGTGGCGAATTGGACGGTGCTTGTGCATATAGCACTCTTTTCCTACTTTGAAAATGCACTAAAATTTAGTCAAAATATCAGCATCCACTATTCTTATGCTAGCAAGGTTGATGTAATTTGCATAATACCTCAGATCAAAATAAAGATGATTTACCTTTGTCGCACTGCAAGCCACCGTAGTGTGATGCGCAAATACAACTGTAGCCACTTCCAGTGTTAAAGCAAGTGCCTCCATGTTGGCAAGGATAGCTTTTGCATGCATCAACTTGTCAAGATAAATGATTAATACTTTTCAGGATCATGTGTATTAGGTACTGTAAAAGCTCCCTCTCTCTTTTTAGCCCCGTCTCTATTAAGCCACCTCTTTTCAAGGGAAAGTTTGAAATAAGCCTCTCCTCTCTTTTAAGCTGCCCCCCACTCTTATTTTGGCTACTTGAAAGTTCAGTAGTAAACGTACGAAAACTGAATGAAATTGAGTTGTAACGTGTTTGATATTCAAAACTTGTGTCTTACAACAACTAATAACTATTTAGTTACTACGAATTTCATGTGATCTAAGGTCATTTGTAAACTTTCATTTATAGTTTATTTTTTAATATCTGTAGCATTCGTCTTGACAAATAAAGAACAAAATATGCTAAATTATTTTTAAGCCCCACTCTCAAATAAGCCCCCCTCTCTAATAAGTCCACTCTCAAAATAAGCCCCCTTGGGGCAGAGCAGAGCTTTTACGATAATCACAATAAGAATTTACTGAACACAGAGGTTCTAAGCTGAAATAAGGCCATGGCAAAACGAGCAAACATTGTGCTTCTCAAACATTTGAAATGGGCTTATCAAACAATATTTGAACGTTTGGCAACGTCACAAACATTATTTGACAAGCAAAATAAAAATGAAACAAAATGTGTTGCGCAATGCTTTTTTGATAAAGTTCAATCAAAATTTTTGTTCAGGGCAGAGAGCGTCTGTTATCAGCGACCTATCAGTTCTAAGGAGCATAACATAGACTTGTATAGCGAGTCTACTTACATATTTCACATCGTTTTCCTAAGTATTGTGAAGTACAAGTGCACGTGTATTTGTTGATTCCATCTGCGCATGTCCCTCCGTTAAGACACGGTGAGCTTGAACATTCATTAATGTCTGCAACGTCAAGAGAGCAATGAAAGTACATTTTATTCAGTTAGGTATAGGTATACAGTAAAGTCCCGCACATAAGAACAAACGTTTTTTAATGCAACCTGTTAAGTATCTTATGTAATAGGTGTGTACCATAATCAGGGTGTACGTTGTTACAATACGGTCTAAAAAATTGCCAAGAAAATAAAAACAAATCATGGTTTGAATTTTAGCAACTTTAAACAGCCAATGCAATGTTTTTGTAGGGGGTGTTTGGGTTTTACGGTAACATACGGTAACACGGTTTTGCCAATATTTTGGCTCGGGGTTTCGATATTTTTCCGATACGCGGTCTTTCGGTTTTGAAAATTTCGTCAGTGAAGGGTTTTACGGCATTTCTGGATAATTTTTCCGGTTTTGATAAAGATTTTGCGTTTTTGGTATTGAATGACGAATCGGTGAAGCTACAGGTTAGACCGCAATGAAAACAAAAATTGTTATGAGAGGAAAACGTCTCAAAAACGTGAAGTGAACAGCAAAAATTTACCAACCTAGGGTTTTAATAGATTCTGTGCAATTTTTATGAAAACGGAAAGCTAACATTGTGCCATACGGTTTAGTTGAAAATCTCGCACGGTTTTACGGTTTTTGAGCAAATTTTGAGCGGTTTTGCTGTTCAAAGACCCCCCACAAAGCACAAACACATCCTCTTTTTGGAGTCCGCGAAAGAGGTTACCTCACACACAAGTTGCATTAAATCCCTGTGAGTGGACTGAAACCCTTTATAAAGAAACTCTTGGGTGTCAGGCTAAAATGTTTCTTATTTATATAGGGAGGTAAATACATCATTTCAAGCTATGGGTTCTTAATAAATGAAGGTTCTTTTGTGCGGGTTTTTACTGTATGAAACTTTACTGCAGTTTGCCGATTCAACATTATTTGTAATTTTTTTTGTTAGTAAATCTATTTGGAAACCAGTTTTTCAATAAAATTTCTATTGTTTTCCAATGTTTTCATAGGTTTTTAAACAAAGTTTCCTGCAGACTTTAGTTTCAAAATTTTTGAGGTTTTAGAACGATTGTTGGTTTTGAAAAAACTATTTCACGAAACATTTCTATCTGTTATTATTTTGACAAACATTTCGAATCATTTCTAGCGTTTGTTAAACTGACTTTTCTAAGATTTCGTAAAAGCAACGTTTTCGATAAACGTTCTCAAACGTTTTAACGCTTTCAAACGTGTTTGCATGTTTGGATAACGGTTTCATCTAGCCTCTTTAAAAATTCTTTGCTTTTTTTCTAACATGATTAAATTCCCAAAGCTTCCAAACATTTCTTTAAAACAATGTTTTCGGTAAATGCTCTCTATCTTTTTGCGCTTCTAACGTTTTGAAATAAAATTTTGGACATGAAAATTTTCGTTTTAAAATTTTCGATTAACGTTTTATTAACGTTTTTTGATGATAGATTTCAAAAAACGCTGTTACTGTTTTTGAACGTTTAAAATGTTTATAAACTTGTTCTAATGTTTGGAGAAATAAAATGTTTTGTTAAACATTGTTTTAAGCATTCGCACCTCAGACGCTCTGGTTACTTGTAGTACACGCTTTTTTTTATAAGGAACCTACCTTAAGGCCTAGTTCTTAAAGTTCCTTATGTTTTGGCCTCTCTTGAGGCAATTGTAGTTCCAAAAGTTCCTTAATAGTTCCCTAATTTGAACTGCACATACAGTGGTCTTAAGAATAAAAGAGAGACATTTGCATGTGAGCAAAGCTCGAGACTACTCAAGGAAACATTTGATACATGCTTAACGTACAATTTATGTGATTTCCGACTGCAAATGAATGGAACCGGCTTTCTAATTCTTGATTATTTGCAGTGATTAAAGTATTCAACATTGAAAAGTTCCTTAATGATTTTCTCTTTAGTAGTATAAGTTCTTTAAATTTTCGGGCCGTCTACATGTAGGTTCCTGATAAAGTGGTTCCTTATAAAAAGAAAGCAATATCTTACTTGTTTCACATTGCAACCCTGTGTATCCTGCTGGGCATGTGCACGTGTAGTTGTTGACTCCATCAGCACATGTTCCGTTCCGACAAGGATTGCTTGCACATTCGTCCACGTCTGCAAAAAAGATCAATCAGTGTTTGTCAAACATTTCAGATGGATCTGCTTAGGAATATTTTGGACAACTTGAGTTCCCCGCAGACTGATATTATAGAACGAATAGATTGTATACTATAATATTTATACAGTAGATAGTCTTACTTGTCTCACAGTGTGACCCTGTGTATCCGGGCACACATGCGCACGTGTAGTTGTTGACTCCATCAGAACATGTTCCGTTCAGACAAGGATTGCTTGCACATTCGTCCACGTCTGCAAAAAAGATCAATCAGTGTTTGTCAAACATTTCAGATGGATCTGCTTAGGAATATTTTGGACAACTTGAGTTCCCCGCAGACTGATATTATAGAACGAATAGATTGAATACTATAATATTTATACAGTAGATAGTCTTACTTGTCTCACAGTGTGACCCTGTGTATCCGGGCACACATGCGCACGTGTAGCTGTTGACTCCATCAGAACATGTTCCGTTCAGACAAGGATTGCTTGCACATTCATTGACATCTGCAAGAAAGATCAAACAGTGTTTGTCAAACATTTGAGATTTACTGGAGTGCCCCGCAGACTGATATTATAGAACGAATAGATTATTAACTATACTATTTATACAGTAGATAGTCTTACTTGTCTCACAGTGTGACCCTGTGTATCCGGGCACACATGCGCACGTGTAGCTGTTGACTCCATCAGAACATGTTCCGTTCAGACAAGGATTGCTTGCACACTCATTGACATCTGCAAGAAAGATCAAACAGTTTTTGTCAAACATTTGAGATTTACTGGAGTGCCCCGCAGACTGATATTATAGAACGAATAGATTATTAACTATACTATTTATACAGTAGATAGTCTTACTTGTCTCACAGTGTGACCCTGTGTATCCGGGCACACATGCGCACGTGTAGCTGTTGACTCCATCAGAACATGTTCCGTTCAGACAAGGATTGCTTGCACATTCATTGACATCTGCAAGAAAGATCAAACAGTGTTTGTCAAACATTTGAGATTTACTGGAGTGCCCCGCAGACTGATATTATAGAACGAATAGATTATTAACTATACTATTTATACAGTAGATAGTCTTACTTGTCTCACAGTGTGACCCTGTGTATCCGGGCACACATGCGCACGTGTAGCTGTTGACTCCATCAGAACATGTTCCGTTCAGACAAGGATTGCTTGCACATTCATTGACATCTGCAAGAAAGATCAATCAATGTTTGTCAAACATTTCAGATGGATCTGCTTAGGAATATTTTGGACAATTTGAGTTCCCCGCAGACTGATATTATAGAACGAATATATTGTATACTATAATATTTATTCAGTAGATAGTCTTACTTGTCTCACAGTGTGACCCTGTGTATCCGGGCACACATGCGCACGTGTAGCTGTTGACTCCATCAGAACATGTTCCGTTCAGACAAGGATTGCTTGCACATTCATTGACATCTGCAAGAAAGATCAAACAGTGTTTGTCAAACATTATATTATAAAACGAATAGATTGTATACTATACTATTTATACAGTAGATAGTCTTACTTGTCTCACAGCGTGACCCTGTGTATCCGGGCACACATGCGCACGTGTAGCTGTTGACTCCATCAGAACATGTTCCGTTCAGACAAGGATTGCTTGCACATTCATTGACATCTGCAAAATTATCATCTTATTACATGAGTCCCCTTTTCGCAAACAACAACAACAACAACAACAACACAGCTGTTTGCTCAGAGTGGAATTGTACTGTAGTTTGAGCGTCCAGCATAGACTTAATAGCGATAACTACGGCTCACGTAATAAGTCTAGGCTCGAGTTATCGGGAGTTTACTGTAGAATTACTACATGAGTCGTAGTTATCGCTATTGAACTAATTGAATTGCTGGACGCTCAAACCACGCTCAAACTAACTAATTTCAACTGCAACAACATCAATTCAATTCAATGTGAGCAAAAGTTAGGATTTGGGAAGCAAGTCTAAGTTTACTGTATCTACATGTTAAGAAGACTCAATGTCCTATTGTCCAACTGGATGGATATCTTGTTGAAATTGAATACAGTTAAATATTATTAACTAAGGGAGAAATTGTAAACAAGTACTCACCTTGATCGCATAAAGTCCCGCTGTATCCACTGCTGCAGGTACAATTGTATTGATTTATGCCATCGTTGCATGTGCCTCCGTTGAGACACGGGTTGCTTTCGCATTCATTGACATCTGCAAAATTATCATCTTGTATCACTATCACTGAGGCTAAGTAGTGTGGGTGTGGTTCAAAAATTCTTAACAAATTAAAGTTAACTGTATTTCGAATTTTTTCAATCTAAAGCCGGCTCTCCGCAAAGGCAAATCATTCGCGCGAAGAGCTTTTGCGACAAAAAATAGAAGGCATTTCTACTTTCTATCATTTTCTGCGAAGAACGGACGAGCAGACAGTGCAGTACTGCGTATTTGTAGCAACGGAATCTTTCTCTTCGCGCCAAGAATATCGTCTAGTTCAGATCCAACTTAATTTTAATGTGGTATTCTCATTCCTATACACTCTAAACGGAAATATCCACAGTTATTTACTTCATGAAACTCGCATAACAATCTTACTTGTCTCGCATTGTTGCCCTGTGTATCCAGCTGCACAGGCACACGTGTAACTGTTCACCCCATCCGTACAAACTCCGCCATTTTGACACGGGTTGCTTCCACATTCATTTATGTCTGCAAGGAATTCGTATTTCAGTAATGCTGATTGTCGGAAATTCTTAGCGAAATTCATAAAAGTTATTACCAGTAATATTTCACCCCCTAACACTATCACAAGTTTATAATTCAATGTCGCAGTACTCCCAGGTACTGGTGCAGGCGATGCAGCCCCGATGCAGACGCCTTACAATTGCAATAGGCCTACCATATTCTCAGTAGGAAAAGGCCATAGAGGATCTTGTTTTTCAGTAGTATCCACTAGACTTATTTTTGAGTACTAGTTATTGTTATACCAGCCTCCCTTTCCGCTCAACCTACAATCATCGCCATAAATGCTGGAAGAAGTAGAATTTTCTCAAAATTCTGTTGGCGAAATTGATGTTGTCAGTTCTAACCCTTTACAGAGCTAGTATTTATAGAGTTTTACATATCATGTGATTTATGGCGTAGTTACAATTTATACGTGCATAAGTAAGCTAATAGAAAGTTCTTAAGTTTGTCACGAGTATTTATTGACGTACATAGATAGAATACACAGAATGTTCATAACGGTATGAAAAAAGATAACATGGCACAGTGTTTACATGAAGTACTTTATTGTTGTTGAAGCTGTTATAATCTTACCTGTGTCGCATTGTGACCCTGTGTATCCTCCTGCACATGCACATGTGTAACTACTGACGCCATCTGTACATGCTCCTCCGTTTTGACAAGGATTGCTTGAACATTCATTCACATCTGTAAAATCGTTAATTGACTAGCTCAGAGGGCACTTTTATCAACGTATGGTCCACCGAACCTTGAGGACCCATGTGCTGCTTCTTTACATTTTGCCTAATAATGGGCTAACATCCCGAAGTCTTCGTAAAGCGTGAACTTAGATTCTCCTGAATTTTCTAGCTTAATTTCCCAATTTCATTAAAAAAGAGGACGTCTTGAATCAAACAAGCCAAGAGACATCGCATGGGCTAACTGTACCATATCCTATATTCTACATCAAACTCCCGATAACTCGAACCCTCGATAATACAAAAATTCGCTATCTCGAACCATTTTTCAATCCCCTTACGGCTATTTCGTCTCGATAACTGTTACTTTTTCATAGTGAGGACAATATAACATCAATATCTGAATCACATTAGTATTTTTCTTTGATAAAATCAAGTTGCTGGTTTAAAATTAATGGACAAATTTGCAGTACAGAACCTTGTATGAACCAATCTTTCAATATTCTGTTTTTGTATTGTAATTTTTCGTTGTTGTTGTTGCTGCTCTTCCAATGCACATGAAAAGCTCCCGATAACTAGAACTTAAGACAATTGTTTTTTAAGTTCGAGTTATCGAGAGCCTCGATTACTCGAACATTTGATAATTCAAACCATTTTTATTGGTCCCTTGAAAATTTGAGTTAGACTTATTACATGAGTCCCACTCTTCGCAAGCAACAACAAAAACAACAACAAGAATACAGCTGTTTGCTCAGAGTGGAATTGTACTGTAGTTTGAGCGTCCAGCATAGACTCAATAGCGATAACTACGGCTCACGTAATAAGTCTAGGCTCGAGTTATCGGGAGTTTACTGTAGAATTACTACATGAGTCGTAGTTATCGCTATTGAACTGAATTGCTGGACGCTCAAACCACGCTCAAAGTAACTCAATTCAACTGCAACAACATCGATTCAATTCAATGTGAGCAAAAGTTAGGATTTGGGAAGCAAGTCTAAGTTTACTGTATCTAGATGTTAAGAAGACTCAATGTCCTATTATCCAACTGGATGGATATCTTGTTGAAATTGAATGAAGTTAAGTATTACTAATGTGAGGGCTCTGCCTACCCCCCCTCCGCTTTTATAAAGAACGTGTTTATAAAAGCGGGGGTGGGCAGAACCCTCACAGAGCCCCCACACTAACTAAGAGAGAAATAGTAAACAAGTACTCACCTTGATCGCATAAAGCCCCGCTGTATCCACTGCTGCAGGTACAATTGTACACTCATTTTTTTTATAAGAAACCGTTTATAAGAAACCGTAGGGCCAGATTTTCAAAACTTAAGAAACTTTGGTAGGAGATTTTGTGTGAACCAAAAAAGTTAAGAAACTTTTCTATTTTTCTTAACGCTACTGTAAGAGAACATTAGCTTCGAACGTGTTTGTTTTTGTTCCTAGTTCAGTTTGGTTACATTTAATAAGATACTTTAGCTGTTTGCAATGAAATTTGCATTTATTTTTGCTTTCCTATATCCAATTCATGTTTGGCAGTGATAGAAAATAAAGAAACGACGGTATATGAAGGAAAATTAGGTTTTTATGTTAAGAAACTTGCTAAGAAACTTTTCGTACCATAATTGGGGTGAAAGCTAAGAAACTCTGGTACGAAGATTTAGCATAGTTTCTTATAAAAAAAAATGAGTGTATTGCTTTGAAAACAGGTCAACATTGCCTACCAGTACAAACGTAGCCTTCAAGGTTTTGGCAAGTTTCTACGCATGAGTAACCGGCGTTGCATGTTACCAGTCGGCATCTTGGACTTATCTAAGAGAGAAATAGCGTAACATGAACGAATACATGGAAAAGTGTAAAAACTAATGCTTTAAGGGGACTTTGGCCCAGAAAATGGGGCACTTTTCACTGATTTTCGGAAAGTGGGGGCTTTGTTCCCTTGGCCTCCTGGGCTCCCGCGCCTTTAATTTGAAGCTACAGCACTTAAGAAAAATTTATTCAATCGTTTTTCATCGCTATTCCCCAATTTACTCTTTAATTTCAGGCGGTTTTTATTTTGTCCTTTGCTAGACAGTATTATCTTCTCAAGCAACACCGCATACCCGAAGGTGGACAGTCGATGTCCTAATCAACACAACCTGATTTGGGTGCTAGTATAATTCCCTCATAGAAACTCCAAGCCCAAGCGACGGCCTGGATGGCCTGGAGCTACTCTCTGAAAACTGGAGCTTCAAATAATAGCAGAAAAGAGGCGGCGCCAAAAAGACTATATATTTTCCCTTACAGCTACCAACGCCCATTGAAGCGAATCGTGTGACTACTACTAAAGTAAGTTGAGTGTCAAGGAATACAATTCAGCAGCGATATAATTAACGAATCCGCGATAATTCTAAGTTCCAAACGTTTATGCTTATGTCCTCTGTTACCTTTCTTTACGGGGCGATGAGAGAATGATAGTTTATTTTACAACCATACTATATGGACCGGAATGGATATCAATTTCCACACTGTTATTCGCTAAAAAAGTGGCCTAGGGAATGGGGCACGGCGCGTGCGGGGGTTTCGTGTAAAACCTAAACTTGACGGAAAATTTCGTTGGGTACATCTTGTTCTAAATTTCACGCAATAATTGTTTTGATCAAGTCTTCTTACTCAACAGTTTTGGACCTCTTGCTACGCTAGCCAAGGCGCGAAAGTCCAGTCTACTTATGGTATTCTGGGGAAACTTCCATTTAGTTGATCGCCTGCACTTGGACAAAGGTGTACTGCACTGAACACCTTTACGCAACGCCGTGCTTCTACTCCATATTCTATTCTATTCTATATTACTTCATTCTATTCTTATAGATAGTTCACCAGCATTGACTATTAGAAGCTAGAAACTCGTTTATTTTGCTATTACCTGAGAAACCGGCTCATAATGTTTCCATCCGACAGCGTCCGTTAGTTGAGCAGTTGGATCACTTTTAGTGATATCAAGCAGCTGACAATTCTTGTCCGTTTTGATGTCGGTTCCGATTTGTAATTAATTGACCGACAACCTGATGGTTGAATACATGACTTGACACACAGTGGCAAACTTTTTACGTAACTGGAACCGATAAGATTACTGCCTTGCCCTTGCAGCTTTTTATTTCTGTCCGTCAACTTGAACAAAGCGTCCCTTCTGCAACTTGAACGGTAGATGAAATTAGCGCTGCTAAGGTGCTGCAGTGCGAAGAATACTAGTAAGAATAAAGTAGTGTAACAGTACGACATGTTTGATAACGCCAACTTCTCTATTCTGTCATTCCTATTGCATCTGAATGAATCGAGCGTTGTCTTATTACTTTTATATCAAACTCATATAACCATGATCAATATTAATTGTATTGTTGCCTCAACCCACTCATATTCTGAGTCGCTGAATACAGTCACGGAAGGGGGGGTCTTGCTCTTGGAAAAATTTTGAGTACGGGTGTGCCCGCCAGCATATTCAAAATGGTACCGTTGGTTGGTTGGCTAGACAAACTTCTATTATTATTATTATTATTATTAATTTATTTACAGTAGGTTCTAGGAAATAATAGCTAAGAGCTAACATAGCTAATTGAAACCTACTACGAGAAAAATGGTACCCTTTGCTAGACTAGAAGGCCGAAAACGTTTACCCTCTAGCGTGGTACATCCCCGGGTACCTTTACTATGAAAGAACCCCCCCCCCCTCGTAAATATAATATGTTGTGTCAGGGCATAAACATAAGATAACGTATTCTATTTCGATGGAAATAAATTAGTTACTGTCATAAGTCAAGATTCAATAACCTGCTCCTCTGGAAAAACATACTATATTATATTATTAAACGCAGCCTGAAGTATTCATGCAGGAATGACATAAATCATATTGAATTATATAAGTTTCAAGTCGTAATTAATTTGCTATCCTCTTTGCAGAAATTAAAAACGGGTAAAAACAAAACAAACCCTGTTTCAAAAACAAAACACGGCTGGTAAAGCCAAAATAAAAATGACTTAATTAAAAACGGGTAAAAAGAAATAAAACTAGTAGCTTTGGCATCGTAAATGTTAAGCTATTGCTAAACTAGGATTGGAGACTTGTTGCGCGCGACACTGTATTCGGCGTGTCTCCCAGGGTGGCTAAACATGCGAGTGACAAGCGAGCAACTTGTCTCCCGAGTCATTTGCATGTCGCGGAGACAAGAAATGTTTCTGTTGTCTCCCAGAAACATTTGCGTGTCTTTTGCTACATATTTTGTCGTGCGTTGCAAAGTTTCAGAGATGGCTAAACTGGGAGACACCGAGGGGACATCAATGTCGCGCGCGATATGTCTCCTGGTATACCCTGCCTTATTAGTCACAGAGCCTCACAGAGGTCTGGTAACGACATCCCAAATGGCGCCAATTTTGTTAATGATATTTGCGCCATCCCGCAATGTTTTGAATCATTTTCAATAAATACCTAAGCATGGTCGTCAATGAGGTATAGACTAAACTTGCTAAAATCTAATTGAAACACCCTTTGATTACTGATATTATGGTAGAATTTCTCGAGATTGAAACTTTGGAACATCAATTTCCTGCTAACCTGGTTAGGTAGGCCCTAGGCCTGCTTGCTTGCTATGGAGAATGATTTTGCATGGGTGCAGTGCGAAGATTCGAAATGTCTAAAATGGAGAAAAATTCCAAAGGGCATGTTGGAATCTGTCCGTAGCATTTCTTGGTATTGTCGAATGAATCCAGACAAAGCAAAAGCATTTTGTGATTATCAACAAGAAGAAATGAAGAGTGGCAAAGGGGAGCAATTCGTCTACAGCGTTTTGGAAGAAGGAACTCTTGTCTGGGCAAAGCTTTCAGGGTTTCCAGGGTAAAAATTGCTTGCTTGAACTCTAACTATTTAAGTAACGAAATCGATAGCTAGAATATGGATAGTTCAATGGGCAGATTTCCACAAGAAATAGGACGGTCTATCATTGTCAATTGTTAGTCCCTGGCCAAACGTTGAAGCGTTGTTGGTCAAACATCTGAGTCTGCTTGTCAAAGCAAAGTGTTTGACCGTTTAACCAAATCGCAGATAATTTCTCTTCTGTACTATTTGCTTATGAGGAGCAGAAAATTGTAATAAAGTATTGAAAATGAAAACACCATGGTTGCTAATCAGATTTTGCATGTCAACATTGTTTTTGTGACGTGGCCAAACAGTCAAACATTTTGCTTGACTCCCTACCATATTTCAAAAGTTTTGCCAACAGTGAACAGTGATTGATTGTATCACCAGGGCCTTGCTCAGGGTTAGCGTTTGCTTTAAAAGGGTTTTTGAACTTTATCAACGGCACTCTTTCTCGCAAGGTGAAGGTGAAGGTGAAATTGTGTTTTAGCGCCAGTCGCTAGGATCTCAGTAGGGTTAATTAATCGATACCTCGACCCCGGCTGTGACGCTACAGTTGCTGGATTCGAACCTTGACCACAGCTCCTGACACCACAAGTCAGTGCACCTTCACCTCGGGTTTGCCTGACAAACAAGTTTCAGATGCTTGACAAAAATTTTTATCTTTTGGCTACTACCTAAGTGTTAGGGCCAGGGCTCGCGTTACCATTAGAACATGCTATGTATGGCAAGTGTTAGCGTAAGGGTTAGTAAAGTCTAAGGTATCTTTTAGGACTAGCTTTTGCACGCTAGCAATTTATACGCACTACTGTGGTGGTACGCACTACTGTGGTGGGTTATTATGCTTGATGTGGTGGGTTATTATGCATGATGTGTCGACCCACCACAGTAGTGCTTATCCACCACAGTACGCAAAAAAACTACAGTACGCAAAGTATACCACCACTGTAGTGCGTATCCACCACAGTGCGTATAGATTCGTTAGCATGATTTGGATTTAGCATAAGTGATAGCATGGTCAACCGTGTGAAACTTTGCTGTGATTAGATATAGCGAAAGCTCCAAAGAGTTCATAGAAGCCTAAGATGTTACCTTCTTTCTTCAAAATACACAACCGCATTCTCTTGACTTTCAGTTGGCCTGCTATAATATGCAGTGATTTGATACCAGACAATTTTGCTTCTTATGATCACGATGGTGACTTGAAACATTATCATGTCGAGTACTTTGGAGAACCAAGGTCGCATTCTTGGGTTTTGGCAAGAAACGTCGAAATGTATGGTTCGGGAAGTGCTCCTGCTCCTTCAGTTCTGGCTAGCAGCAAAGGAATGGCTTCTGCTCGTGCAAGAAAATCATTCGAAAAGCAGTTATTCAAGCGGATGGTATGACAAGTTTGAAACCAAAAGAACGATTGAAATATTGTACGTTCAAAGCAATGCCTGATCAAACCCAGCTAAAGCGTTATACTGAAAGTAAGTGTTGTTATGAGGTATATAGTCATCATACATAGCTACATACCAAGAAATTACATTTTAGTTCCTGAACGAATAAGAAATAAGCGGACGTAAAGAAACTTATCACTTCTCTAAGTGGTCTTCCAAAAGTGGTTTTCGCTCCCCCTAATTTTCGTGCACCAAGTGAAAAAGGTAAAACGTTTCCCTCAAATGGAAATGTTGGCACTTAAAGTCACTCATGGTCCCTTACTTATCGCCTGGTTGCTTATCACCAATGTAGCATTTTATTATGTCTCTTACATCCAAAATCATCCTATAAATTATCTGTGAAGGTGCTATTGCGTCATGGTGTAATCCAGCTGACTCGTGTGCCAGGCGCCCAGCGAGGTCAGGATTCGAGCCTAGCCACGGTAGCGTCACAGCCAGGTCGAAGTCTCGATTAGTTAATGGAGTTGGTCGCCAAGCTTCTCAGTCAGCTCCTTCTAGACAGCTTAAGTTAAGCTTGGTCGTGTGAGATCAGCATCTTGATGGGTGACTTGCTAGATGGATGACTAAACAATTCACTCTGTCGTCATTCATAAGGAACGTTAAGCTAGGGTCCTATGCCTGGATGTGGCATGCATAGTAGGTCTAAATTAGCTGAAAAGCTAGGAATAACAGCCTACTCAAAATAAAGCAACAACAACATTAGTTAACCTACTACTTGAGATCCTAGTGACTGGCGCTAAAACACCATTTCACCTTTACCTTCGCCTGCTAAAACATCCTTCGAAATCTCGTATATAACTACAAGATTCACGAAGCAAGATGGACTGTTTAATATATATCTATTTTTTCTATTATTTCTCCTTCTTTTTTCGTGTCTCTTTCGTCTCATGAAGTTTTTACTTCTTGCAATATTTCCTTAAACACCTGTCTTGCGTGATTTATTTGCAGGCAATACAGGGGAAGAAACACCAATAAAAGATATAACAAATAAGATCAAGCAGGCTCTGGAAGGACAACGTTCCTTAAAAAGACGCTCCTTGGATAGCCAACTTGATTGCTGTTCTTGTAGTAAGGTGACAGATCAAGCAGCTGGGAAAGGCAAAAGGCGCAGAGGCAGAAGGAAAAAGAATGTGAAGACACTGCCTTCTGTGATTGATGAGAAGTTAGCGTCTAGCTTCAATGCATCTGCCAATACAGACACAGCTACCAATAAAAATTTGTCTTGTGTGGCAAGGGAAGAATCTCTTAACATTCGCTCTATTGCAACGAGCAAGTCATGCCCTAGTTCTTCCTTGTCAAACACAGAAGATATATCTAAGAAGGTGTCATCCAATGATACTGCAGTCAATTCAAACAACGCATCTAACACTGCTAATGCTTTTGCTAACTGCTTATCGATCTCGGCAAATGGTTCAGCTTCTAATCGATTGGCACCTGGATCAATAGTATATGTACCAAGCTCTTCTTTAATGTTATATAGTATCAGCACGAAGAAAGATGTCCCTTTGTTAAATATGAATCAACAGATTATTCCCGTAGCTATACCTTACAACAAAAACTGCAACGCGAATCTGCATAGCATTTTTAGTGCGCTTTATAAGCAAGACTGCAGTATTAAAGAACATAGAAAAAACTCACGTGAAATGAGTGCATCACTTTCAACTTTTTCAAGTGACTCATCGAGGACTAAAGACGGCTGCAGAGCAATTAATGAACGCACTGCTGTTGCCAGGTCTCAAATCTCCGCTCAAAAACCTACTCGTGATACGATGGCAGCCAAAGAACCTACCCGTAGCACGATTGCCGACAATACAGCTAGTCTTTGTATGGTATCCACTAACCAACTGACTAGCAGAACGTTGTTTACAAAAGAGCCTAACAGTCGTACGATTCCCGTTAATAAACCTACTCATTGCATGATCGGCGCTAAAGAACCTAATCATAGCATGGTTCCCAATAAAGAAATTAATCGCGGTACGACTTCCGCTAAAGAACTTAATCGTGGTTCGATCTCTACAAAAGAACCCAATCGCGGTAAAATTTGTGATAAAGTACCTGATCGCAGTAGGATCCCTGCTAAAGAACCTACATGTGGTACGACTGCCTCTAAAGAACTAGCTGAAGGATCAATCTCAAAACAGCCTACTGGAATGATAGCGACCAAAGACGCTCTCTGTAGTACGGTCTCCACCATCGCTAAAGAATCAAATTGTAGTAGAATCTCAACTGCAAAACCTACTTCTCCTGCTTCCAAAAACACAAGTACAAAATTCGCGAACTCAGATAATAAGCAACGTTCACGCCAAAAGGGCGAAAATAGCAATACTGAAAAAACTGGCAAGATAAATAGCGGTTGCAAGGAAAATACCAAGGAAAGCAGTGATAAGCTTCCAAGCATAAAATATGAAACGAAACACAGTCTGCATAATAGTAGCTGTCCTGGTGCCAATCAAACTTTGAATCCAGAGAATCATAGTGCAACTTTGGAAGAAAGAAAACATACGGCAGAAGGTAACACTTTTTCTATCTGTTTGACGTTTTGACAACGTTAAGGGATGAATGAATGAATGAATAAAAATGACATTGCAACTTGCTTTACATTTCATTAATATGCTCTGAATTGGGTTCCGTTATAGCTTTTAGCTTCTTCATGCAAAGATCGTTGCCATCGCAGTTTGTAGCTTTGGCACTCTGGCTATGGGCATATTATAGGCAGGGAATTTTCCATAACAATTTGACATTCAGCCTAACTTTGATTACGCATTCCGATAAGGGGATAAGGGGATAAGTGGATAAGGGGATAAGTGGATAAGGGGACAAGGGGATAAGTGGAAAGTGGATAAGGGGATAAGTGGATAAGGGGATAAGTGGATAAGGGGATAAGTGGATAAGGGGATAAGTGGATAAGGGGATAAGTGGATAAGGGGATAAGTGGATAAGGGGATAAGTGGATAAGGGATAAGGGGATAAGTGGATAAGGGGATAAAGGGATAAGTTGATAAGGGGATAAGGGGATAAATGGGTAAGGGGATAAGGGAATAAGGGGATAAGGGGATAAGTGGATAAGGGGATAAGTGGATAAGGGGATAAGGGGATAAGGGGATAAGGGTATAAGTGGATAAGTGGATAAGGGGATAAGGGGATAAGTGGATAAGTGGATAAGTTAATAAGGGGATAAGTGAATAAGGGGATAAGGGGATAATTATCCACTTAACGTGGACGTTACTGATTACTGAATGATATAGGGGGATAAGGGGATAATTATCCACTTAACGTGGACGTTACTGATTACTGAATGATAACCCTCCAAGATACTTCGAATGTTCGTGTCCTTTTCTGTAAGTGCTGATGAAAACCCTGCATAATACTTCAGATGATATACGTTAATACATCCTTTGTGGCTATGCATATGCAATAGCTTTGCTATCCCCATGGGCACAGAGGTCTGTAAACCTTATCGCTTCCATGAAAGACCGTCTGAGATTAAGTGGTTAATGCTTCAGGCAAACTTTAGCTTGTGGTTGAAATTCCTGGAATTTATGAATGATATTTTCTTGCTTTTTAGCCTATGAGGAATTTGATGTTTGCCTGGGTGAGTTGGAAGAGCTTCAAAAGGAGATCAAAGATGCCGAAAGATCACTCTGCATAACTGAAGGTTTGTCATTGATTTATTTCCTGTTTCTTTACAGCAGTACTGCATTCACACTACCAAGGGCGCCGGAAGCAATGCAGGGCGGCCCCCACTACCCCCGTACTTCCGGCGCCCCTGCACACTGCAAATTCAACCAGATAGTTTATACTACACCAGTTTTACAAATATTGCGATCTTATTGGCTAATGCAGTAAATCGAATGGCTCTGATTGGTCGAAATTAAATCTCTGATTGGTTTGATTAGAAGCTGGTTGGTTTAAGCCAATATAACACAAGAGAACTCTTAGCGAGCTCTATACGGCTCAGTGGAAATGTCGTTTGCTCTCTGATCATGCCGTCCATGTTCGATTTCCATCTATTGTGGTATTCCACTTGTGGAAAAATCTATCCCAATGTTCGCCATTCATGACAAATAAGAGAACTCTTATTTTATCTTGTTTAAACGTATACAGTAAGTGCGAATTGAGTATAGTATTAGGCTGCAGTGCAATGACTGACCACCAAGCAGACTCTTCTACTAACCCTGAACATGGAGTACCTCCACCTGATTCTGCTGTAAACATTGCCCTAAAACATGACATGTAGCCCTTCTTTTTGGATAAGCTGCACTGAGTGCCCCGAGAGTACCCTTACCATTGTGTATTCTTAGTCAGTCGCTTGAATTGCAGAATTAAACGAAGTGCAACGAGGGGCAATTCACTCCGTGAAAATCTCGTACACCTTTGCTGGAAGTCCTATTGTCTTCTCGGAAGTCCCTTGAAAGTCCTTTTGTTTAAATGGAAATCTCGTACGCCTTTTTGCAGAGTGAAATGCCCCTCGAGCGAGACCTCGACCATGGGCACTGTTTTTTGAGCCTCAACCTCAACCGTACTGAGCTCCTGACACCATGAGCTTGCTGGATTTCACCAAGACGCCACTACGCCTCCACAGCACTAAGCCCCGTTCGAGACAGAGAGCGTGAGGCAGTCTGACATGCTGCCTTGGTTAGTGCTTTCAGAGTTTATATGTCATAATCAGAGTCAGGAAAAAGTTTCGGTCACACGGTCATTGACCGGAGGAAGGTCCATAAGAACAATAGAAAATATTTTGCCACACCCAAAACACGCCTATTTCTTATTGTTAAGTGAGGAAGGTTTCCAGCTAGGGGTATTTTTGTCTGGAGGAAGGTTGAACACTTTCTGGACTCTGGTCATAATATAGACAACAAAATAGAAGGTTTTTACTTAAACACTGAATTTTTTCATAGCATCGTCTAAAGATGAAGTTGTCATGCCTGCGGATTCCAGGTAGCTACATGATTTAAGCCTCTCTTTTTATGCCGTTGCTTAGTTGCTGTTATAGTTGTTGTATTGTGTTGTGCCATTTTTTCTTGTAACAAAACTTGCTTTCTTTTTCAAGTCGAAGCGAAGTCATCAACGTTGCTGACGATATCTTAAAAGAGCTAGAAGAAGTGGAAGGTTCGTCATTTAGCTACGTATCCTCTGATATAAACGCATGCGTTAAAGAACTGACTTAGCTGAAATGAGTGTTATGAAGCTTTTCCATCGATGCTTTGTTTAAGCTAAATTGCAGCTCTGCTAACAGCTAAGTATTAAGCATTAGCTTGTTTCAAATTGATAACTAGTTTCAAGAAAAACATGCTGTAAAAGGTTTAAAATGGAATGTAAGCTGTACAATTTCACCGGCCAGTCTGCTTACCTTGGGAGGGGGGAGCATAGAGGGACGTGTTCCAAATGAGATTTTGAATAGCTACAATTGAAAAATTTCCACTTTCGCTCCAAAAAGTGTCCAAGTTTCCGTAAAATTTCGTACCAAGCTAGTTTTAAGATTCTTCCAACGTCTCTTGTCAGATAGTCACTCCTCCCTGGTTCAGTACCTAAATTTTAAGGCCCTTTCTATTGCTTCTTAGCTGTCTTTGACTGAGCTTGTAGCTGTGGCGACCGTATAAAGATATTTGATAACGTCACTTCTTGTTGGTCACCGTTCTTATAAAACAAGTGAATATGCTAATTTGATGTATCATACTTTTAGGATCCATTGCAAAACTATCACAGATGCTATAGCAAATCGTACTTATGGACAAGGCAAGAATATGTTTGCTTCAGATCATGACTGCGTAAGCAACTATATATAAAATTTTCAATCTGAATAAATTATATTGGTTTTTATCACGTTCCACTTTATGTTGAAGCTTTGCATGTAAAACATTCCTCTTGGTTTCGCTGATTCAAAATCGCTTAATCTCTAATACGTTTTTTCTTTAAAATGAGAGTTAACTATAAAGAAAAAAGTTGGCGTTCTGGCTTCCAGCATCTTTGTCTTAAGAGAAGACATCTTGTTGCACTAGAATTTTGGCGCCTAAAATTTCCCGCCAAATTAGGCTCGAAAATCTACGCTCGGTTACATTGGTTTTCCTATTGACGTCGGCTGCTGTTTCTAGGGCTTGCTTTGGATGTGAAGTAATCAGGACAACAACTTCGGTCTGGAAATTCTAATATCTATATGCCTAATATTAAAGAAATTTTAATTTGTTTTTTACTTGGAGTTGAAAGGATCTACAGAGGTACAAAAGGACCTGGAACGACACGACAAATTGCTGTGAAAGCCTACTTGACAAGTATAATCAGAGTACAGTTCTGTCGTGCGTAGTATCTGTTTAATTGGAGGCGCAGTTATAAACTTGCTTATGATTCAAAATTAAAACATATCTGAATAGTCAGCTGATTATCCCACACAGGCTTTGATGGATATATGAATATTCAATGTACAGGTTTGCTAATTATATCTCCAGCTAGATCCCCTAACACAATAGAGATTAGGAGACATGTTACAGATTTGTGTTGCGCATACATACCTGTTTGGTTTGCAGGAATAGAATAAACAAAACATAGTTTGATCACATAGAAAGATAATTCATGAAATTTTTCGCAAAATTTCTATTGAGTTTTCTCCTTGTTTTAGGGGGGGGGGGTCCTTGTTGAAATACGATAGATTTGCAAGATAATCCATAAAAGACCAATAACTTAGTCATAAAATTACTGTTCAATACTAGCTTAGCTGGAACTCAGACTGTAGCAGCATGCCTTTAAATCACTCTGTTTGGATAACAGTTTGGCTGCTGGGTTTTGTATCAACAGAAAAGATGAAACTCAAAATGTATTAAGATTTCCTTGCGATTTTCAACTTAGCTGTAGTATTGATCTCTGGTCTTTGATGATGAAATATTGAATTCGACCATGCTATCTTCAGTGTCTGATCATCCTCATAATCATCAACCTAATCATACCATCAATCATGATCAACATCATCGTCATTATCATCATTATCATCATCATCATCATCATCATCATCATCATCATCAACATCATTATCATCATCATAATCAACATCATCATCATCATCTTTATCAGCATCAGCATCACCATCATTTTCATCATCATGATTAGTCCTATCCTGTGTCGTTACAATCATCGTCACCATCATCGTCACCATCATCGTCGGGCATCGTCGCCATCGTCATCAAATCGTCATCATCATCGTCATCTTTCTCCGCATTATCGTCATCGTCATCTGCGTCTTGTAATAATCCTCCTCGCAATCACGATTCTCTTTGCCCTTGATCTTGATCGATCTTTCGCATCTTAGAACTTAAAACGAAATATTTCAAAATATTGACTTCTTTCTTCCGAAGGAAACCATGCCTTCCTTTATCTGCTTCTTGTTTTGCACTGGAGAGATATGGTTAAACCTTGTTCAAAGCAGATTGGCAGACCAAGTTTCCGTAGTAAAAACTAATGTTTGCCACTTTACGCTACTTCAATTTTCTACAATTAAAGCTATGAAATGACCTCATTATTACTACTGTACTAAGAACGTGAATAGTTTCGTTCAAGCTCAGGATGGGAGCCCGAGTCTACGATTACACGTCTTTCTTTTAAAGTGGTTTATGAGAAAGTAGTGCTCAACACCTTAAAAACTTAAAGTTCTTCAAAACTGGATTCTGTTTCGTTTCACTTTTAATGTTCTGGATGTTATTTTAGCTTTTCTGTTCAGTCGTCACATGGTCGTTAACTGTGCATTCGCAGAAACACTAGTCTGCGCCAGACTCTCTGTATCAGAGAGTCCGCACGCAGGCTTACTGCATTCCAAAATTCTTGCCAAGAAAGTCACAAGAAGGTTTTGGTACTAAAAAGTAGGACATATCTAATAAAGTTTCAATACCTTAATTGTATTAATTTTCGCGCGCAACTAAATTTCGATTAATTTTCGCGCAACCTCAGAAAAGTTGTATAATTTTCTCGGCGTTTGAAAGGATCAGTTAGAAAAAAATGAAAGGAAACATTTGATTGGTGTCTGCGCTTCGTGGAATTTATTGATTTCACAAGGATTAATTTTCGCGCACCCTACTACAGATGAGCTGCGCGAAATTTAATACACGCTTTTTTTATAAGGAACCTACCTCAAGGCTTAGTCCCTAAATTTCCTTATTTTGGACCTCTTTTGAGGCAATTGTAGTTCAAAAAATTCCTTAATAGTTCCTTAATTTTAACTGCACGCACAGTGGTTTTAACAATAAAAGAGAGACACTTGCATGTGAGCAAAGCTCGAGACTATTCAAGAAAATATTTGATACATGTGTAACGTACAATTTATGTGATTTTCAACTGCAGATGAATGGAACCGGCTTTCTAATTCGTGGTTATTTGCAGTGATAAAAGCATTCAACATTGAGAAGTTCCTTAACGATGTTCTCTTAAGTAGTATAAGTTCTTTAAATTTATTGGGCCTTCTACATGTAGGTTCCTTATAAAGTGGTTCTTTATAAAAAAAAACGTGTACCGCGCGAAAATTATACAATTAAGGTACTGGCCCCAAAAAGACTTCCTTTTAAATAAAAAATGTGTAGTCCACATCCTACACGACTAGATTATCAATTCCTTTCCTTGTTATGAGGTACGATGTGATTAGTTTTAAGCTGAAGTCTGGTCTTATTCAAGCTTCATCAATTACTTCTAACCGTCCAATTCATGGTAGATTTATCAATAAGTAATAATGTTTTAAAAATCGTCTTTGTATTCCATATATACCACCAGTTTATCAAAATCGGTTAGCGCGATTAGTAAATCAGAAAATATCTGTTTAAAACAAATATCAGTAAACATGTGATTTTAATTGCTCGAAAAAATTCTATATTAATCCCTGTTTTAGGTTTTAGTATTTTTCAATTCGTAAACTGTCTGTGTGTAAAATCTGCCATCGACAAATTTTCTTCCACGGGCTTCCACGGCTGAACCTTCTGGTGAAACAGTAAAGATAGCTAAGATAGAAGTAGCTGCAGATAATTTGTAAACCATTAAGTTTTAAGCCAGAATCCATACCTTTGGTGCCAGCAGGGCCCTCGAGAGGCAGAGGGAACGGCTCCCGAGGTAATGTACAGTAATCGTACCGGGCCTTGACCCGGACCTCTGACCCTGCTGGACCCCTCCCGCCCCCCGTCTCGACGGTACTGTGCGAGATCCGAGAAGAGAGACAATTATTTTTGAGAGACAATAAGTTTCTTACGACCTTGCTGAATCCTGAAATGGGTTCTGGGTTCAGTACCAGACCTTTACGTCCGAGTTAGAGAAAGGATAAAAGGGGAAATCGAGAGAGTGAAGGGAGGAGGAGAAATATGTTTTCCTTTCTCGTCTTTCTTTCTTCTTTTGTCATTTTCGTCACCCTCTGGCTCTGAACCTCTAATTTTCAGGATATAAATCCTATTGTTCTTCAGTAAAAAATCTTTTAGACACCCTTTTCATTCTAATAGGAAAAGTTTGGGTGTTGCAGAAGAGGTGGTGTGGCCGAATGGCCAAGTTTGGGAATCGGCAGGTCATGAGTTCGAATCTTTTCAGGACCACTTGCCTATAGTCAACTCAGCTGTAGTGTCCATCCTTCCCTGGTCGGTATGTATTGCGAGTATCCATTGGTTCTAGCATAGAAATCTGGGGCCCCAAGCAGCAGGTCCACATCATGTGTATAGCTATCAGGGGTTATCATAGACCTGCGCTTGAGTTACCAAAGAAGAATAATTGCTTTGCTTGAGTGAGATGCCCCTCGACATCATCATTATTAGGAGAAAAAAGAGAAAACGAGAAAAGGCGAAGACAAACGAAACCTAAAAGAACCTGAAGAGAAGAACAGTTCCCTCAGGCGAGAAAACGCACAAAACAGTCCAAGCCCTGGTTGAGTTGTCTCGTGTGATGGGCCTCAGAAGAATTTGTTCGCATCCATTTTCCGCATTGTGTATATGCCAATGTAATGACTGGAATTGCCACAAAAGCGTCACTAATCTTAATCTTTTAGCTAATCTGCAGTTAGTATTCCCGTTAATAAGTAGACGTAACTTATTTTGCTTTAGTTTTTTTACAAACTTTAAAGAAAGTATATACACACTTTTTTTTTTATAAGAATACAGTCTATAAGAATATTCAGGCTCAAAATTGCTGAAATTTAAGAATTATTTAAGAATAATCTGAGGCTCAAGCTTGACGAGGATAATTTTTATTTCTCTGCGTTTTTTGCACTGCACAATAAGTGTGATTGTCAGGCAACTGTATTTGTTTTGAAATGCATACATCCTGTCTGACTCTAACTCTTTCTATTAATAAAATAACAAATGAAAAAGATTTGACTTATTTCTCTTGATCTTCAGGCCAATTTACAACATTGATGATGATTAAGAATAATTCAAGAATATTTTCAGGCTCAAAATCGAATGAGCTTAAGAATAATCGAGGCTCGGCAGAAAATAAGGTATTCTTATAAAAAAAAAAGTGTGTAAGGTTGGTACCTGGCCTAAGGTACCGAAACGCATGCAGTTTAAAGAAAGTAATTTTTAAAAAAACTTGGGAATTTCGGTCTTTGCTGACGTCATAAGTCACAACACACTGTATAATCCGAATTTTCTGTCTGTTTACGTCATATTTTGAAGAAAAAAGATTTGAATTGTATCAATTTGCATTCTTGACATTGCTGAAAGCTTTTCACATGAAAAAGCCGCACATTGTAGATTTCATTGTAGATTTTTTTTATAAGAATATTGTTTATAAGAATATTGAGGCTCAGAATCATCCAATTTTTAAGAATATTGTAAGAATATGCTCAGCCTCAGCTTGCATTATTTGTGTCTCATTTTTCAGAAGTTGCCTGTTTTGCAATGTTAAAACGAAACTTCATGATTGTTAACAACATACTTATTGTTATAATAGTTGTATTTTTCTTTCGTTCGACCATTTTAACTAGATATCTTTGTTCCCCTGAAACCATATCAGGTTTGAAAAAATCAGAATACTTAAGAATATATTCAGGCTCAAAACGGACTTTCTTAAGAATATTGAGGCTGGACAAAATTTATAGTTTTCTTATAAAAAAAAGAGTGTTGGGTAAGAGTGAATATGCATCTGGATTCACAGAATTCGTCTTGAGATAAGATTCATGGGGGCGGTCCTCGAAAGTCCTCAGACATTTCATTTGGAAAAGATATCTCTGGAAAAGCAATCTTAAACCAGACAACCTTTTACCCTCGAGAAACACCCAAGCGAGGGCAGTTTACTCCTTCACTTGGCTCCATTAACCTTAGTTCACTGGAAGGTTACAAGCCTCGTTCATCTCTTATCTGGACATCACATGCATTTTTTATGAAGAAATACCTCTGAAAAATGACTTTCGTAGAGTCTTTTCTAACGTAACGCAACGTATTGTGACGTCATGCAACGCTACGCAAGGTATAAATTTCTGCCCCACTCCAAACACGAGTATCATTCTTTGTCTTTTGGGGCTATGGGGTTGGGGGCTTTGATCTTTTTGTACGAGCTCGATGACATGTAAACGTGGTATATTTAATCATATCATCATTCATCAAAGGTTTTCCTGATTGCAGGGTTTAGGATGGGAGGATAGGGAAGCTTGGAGAAGAGATTATGTTTGTGTACATTTTATTTATTTATTCGATGCGATAGCCTTCGTTGATAGAAGAGGTTTATATTCTGATGTGTATTGTAAACTTTGAGCATCTGATTGTGTTGCGGAAAGTCTGTCTAATCCTTTGCTTGAATGGCTTGATATGAAAGACAAAGCGGATTGATCATTTGTTGTTAACATAACGACGCCTGCTTTTTCTGAGCATGCCTGTTGATTATCGCCGAAAATTTCATGCCTTGTTAGTGTCGTGGTGTCATCAAACTGTGAAAGTCAGAGGACGATTTTGATCCAGTAGTAGACAAGAGATTTTTGGAGATGGATTATTTTACACTATTAATATTTAAAAGATTTGATAAGATTTCAGCTTGAATTTTTTTGGAGAATCGTCACTCATCATGTTAGATATTCCAAGCAAAGAAGAGGTACGTGATAATCAAAGTTTTTTTCGATCTCTTGAATTTCCATTTTGTCTGTCAAAATACTGCTCTTCTCTTTCTTTATTTATTATTTAGTCATGTATTTATTTGATTTTTAGGCTATAACCTAAGTTCTTTATGATGGGAAGGGTAGTTCTAAATTACTGAAATTCTCGATGTTTTTGTTTCTGTTGGTTTTGCAATGTACACAAGAAAATTTCGACATCGATCGCTCGATCTGCAAAGGTCAATTTCTGTCTGGCCTAGCATGACCAAAAGTTGGCAAATTTCATTTCGTGTCGTTTCGTTCGAGTTTCATTCAGACGTTTAATACGCTTAATCGTGGATCACGAATGACACAGTGTCATATCAAGATCAAAGTGCTGCGGTTACTTTAATTTATGATTCAGGTATACTGTACTTTGTCGAAAATCAGAATTAAAATTTGCAGTTCGAGTTGTGGCCTACATAAAACGGCGACCGGCCTAGCTCGAGGCCTAGTACCGAAGCACACCTTCTGCTGGATAACTGCATGCCTTTTCCAGCATTTGCTTCGCTCAGCTTTTAATAGTTTTCATAGTAGACAATAAAGTAGTGTATCAGAAAATTTATTCATAAATTCAACTGCTAGATTTCGCAAGCAGATCCTAGTTATCTTGCTTACAAAGGCCCCCCCTCTGTTAAGTTTGTAATCGTCCTTGTCCGGCCGATCAGTGACCTGTGACACGAAATACCATTGATATAAATACTGCTGACGACAGTCAATAAGATTTTGTAAGTTTACGAATTTGCTTTCGGTTTTTTCAAGCATTTAGGCCGAACAATATCTCCGTGTATTCAGGTACATATTCGCAGTAACATGTTATACGTAGATGGCACCAATGCATTGTTTTCGAATTAATCCCGTCGCACCTTTATGCGGAATACTATGTACTACAGTTTGTTGCCTCCCTTCAGGATCTTTTATTGAGGTGTTAAAATCAGATTTGCTTGTCGTAATCTGTTGATGTAATACAGAGATAATGGTTTCCTTCTTTGAAAGATCATTATTTTCTCGGATTTTCGCATTTTCACTTTCCCTTCAATCAAAAATCTCAAACAGCAGCTTCTCTAGGGACACTGTTCCATGATGGGATAAAAAAGAATCCAGTCATTTAATGGATAGATATTAGAGAGGATATTAGCTACTACGCTGTACACTCCCAACCGCTCCCAACAACATGCTCCGTCAGATTTTCGATAGCTGAGCTGTGCTATGTTGCTCTGGATGTATTTTATAACTGAATCTGGGGTTTATGCCCACGAGACAACTTCTTGCTTCCATGCAAATTAATTGAACTTTTGCGGAATGTAAAGTTCACGAATGGTTGTCTTCATCAACCCTTGATTGAGGGTCTTTGCTGTGGGTGAGCTCCATTAACACATACATTTTATGCGAGGGGCGATTCGGTCTTCAAAAAGGTGTACGACATTTTTATGAAAACAAAAGGATTTCCAAGGAATTTCTGTGAAAACAATAATTTTTTAGTCTAGTTTAGTTTCCGTTCCTCCACCACCCTGATACCCCGCTACAACTACCGACACTGGGTCTCAAGTCTAGGGTATACCAGATTTTCAAGGAGTGAATCCGCCCCTCGGATTTATGTTGGTTACAGGTCTTTAAGTTTTGAAGGAAACGAGGAGTCACCCTCGCTTATCCATTAAAGGGTGATACGACTTATTACATCCGTAATCCACGACTTTTTCTCAGGCTTAAAAGTCATGGATCAGGGTCATGGGAAATAAGAATACAAAGGAAGGATCAAAATTGAAATAACACAGTATACACTCTTTTTTTTTATAAGAAACTAAGATTTTTGGTCAGTACTCAAAGTTTCTTAGTTTTGGGACAAATTTGGTACTGAAAGTTTCTTAGCAGTTTCTTAGAATCAAAATTTTTAAGTGCCAAAACGGGCAATTGACACTTAAATTCTACAAATAGAAGAAGCAATACAATTCACGTTTACATCAGCTGTTTTTTCTGTAAAAATAGACACTTATGGTGCAACAGAAGTTTGTTTCTCGATGCTTTATTTCTATTTCTAAAGATTCTTGAGACCTGCGAGTTTCTTACCATTTTTGATCGAGTACTGAAAGTTTCTTAACCAATATTGATCTCAGTACTGAGTTTCTTATAAATGGGTTTCTTATAAAAAAAATGAGATCACCATCACCTACAGTAATGAAGTTGATCGGTCTTGAAAGAAGTCGAGTTTCCAAAAATAAAAAGGCGAATCCGAAAAGAAAATAGTTTTAAGACGGATTCCAAAGCAGTTTAAGAGGATTTGTAAGGACGTAATTTTTGTTGGATTTTTCACAAAGAAGAGATTAATAAAGAGTCTTGATATAAAGGCGAAAACAGTTAAAACGTGGAGCCCTCTGGATAGCTTAGTAGTTTCGGTTTATTAGTAGCCATGTGACAGTTACTGGCTGTGCTCTCTACTGTTTACATTATATCACTTCATGTTGTCACCTTGAAAACGTTTTTGCTTTTCCTTTCATATGGTGCAACATCAACAATAAACTATTTAACATTATAAGAATAATATTTTCATATCGTAATGGAGAGAGTTGGAAATCAAAAGTCCTCTGTCTATAAATCAATTATTCTTGTGGTTAATATCCTTGAATTTTCCTGGGCAAGCGTTGCCGATAAGGTTCCTTTTCACAGAAAAACAGCAAAGCGTAACAAAGTTCAACAAAGTCGATGTTTCCCTAATCGTGATCTACCCTTGCGGTTGAACAATCAGTTAATTTTTTATGCTTTACAAAATTTGCATTTTCATCCAAACTAACAAGTCTGACAATTTTCCCCCATTTCCTCGCTCGGAAGGGACTGCTGATTTCTTAATTTCGTTGAGTGTGTGATGAATATCCTGTAGTATTCATCGAATATGGAAGTCGGGTTTAAGAGTTGAAATCCCTCATATCCTCTTTAGTCTGGTTCATGCGGGAGGCCGTTTATAGTGGTGTATACTTTTTTATGTCCGAAGGACATATTATTAAAGGTACCCATTAGCCATGTTTGAAGAATGAGATCAGCTAAGATCAGCCTGAGATAAGACTAAACATTGCAGCTTGCAGTGTGGATAAATCTCCACAATTGTTCCCTGTGATTCTAGCTGTTTCAGGCTTTGTTCCTGCTTTCCCCCGCAATCGTCATTGATCCCCATTTAGTTTCAATTTGCTCTCGCTTGTTTGCGGTAATTTCCTTTTTTCTGAGTTGTTCCTCCATCTTCTTCAGTGATTCCCTGTTTGTTCCACCTTGTCACCTCTCGTTCTCATTTATTCCCACCGATTTCTACTTTGTCCCTTTTGTTCCCTCCGATTCCAAGTTATTCCCACTTTGTTTCAGCATACCTACAATGGTTCCATTCAGTTCTCCCACTCATTCCACGAGTTCCCAGCTTTTCTGTTTGTTCCAGATTTTAACGCATGCTGGCTAATGGTTTCCTAATGAGTTTGTTGTTCAAACTGATGCCAAATTTCGAAGACTCGGATCAACCTCTTCGATTGTTTTGATTGTATGCATTTGAATTGCAATTAAAATAATTAATCAACTCAATGATTGTTTAAATTGTGTGCACAGAGAATAGAAATTCCGATCTTATTGTTACAACATTCCTGATTCCTATCTATCTATCTATCTATCTAGGTAGGTATATTTCTTCCGGTTTGCCGAAAACCCCTAAATCATGTTTTCATTCTTCAAACATAAAAATAGCAACGCTGTAGCAATGTCCGAAGGACGCTGATGATTATGATAATAATGATGAAGATAATGTTAATAATGACGAAGATGACGAAGAAGAAGACAACGATGATGAGAATGATGATTATGTTGGTGATGATGATGATGATGATGATGATGATGATGATGATGATGATGATGATGATGATGATGATGATGATGATGATGACTTTGAAGAGGATGATAATGACCATAATGATCATGCTAGAGACGATCATGATGATGATTATGATGCTCGACGACGACGACAACGATGATGATCACGTTGAAGACGAAAATGATGATCACCGTCTTCATTATGTTGAAGACAATGATTGGTGATTGTGATGATGATGGTGATGATGATAATGATCCATTACGATGATGATGCGATTGTTGACAATGTGATCAGATGAATATTTCCTGGAAGAATCCCAAAACTTTGAATCGAAAATAGAAAACCTCTAGTAACGTATATTTACTAATAAATTTGAACTCATAGGTTAACTGTGTAACAAATAACTCCCTTCAGTGCACCGAAACCTGTAATCTTCGCCACAAATGATGAATTTAATTCTAGAATCTCCAAAAGCTATCATAAGAATTCGCATACTATGCAGATGACTATATTCGATAATTAATAGCACTTTGAAGAATTGATTGCCAACTTTGAACCATTTATTTTGAAATGGTTCATTTATTCAGATGATTTTTGAAGCCGCAAACTGTTTTGAAAAAATTTCTTCTGTCTAACTTGGCAACAATTTCTACTGCGCCACAATCTCCTCCTCTTTTCACACGAAAGTACCTTGCATGTAATAGGACTTCTAGAAACCTCTTAGAATAACAACCCAATCAAAAATTGTATGAAAGTATTTAAAATAAAAAATAAAATCAAATTAGATTTGAGCAACATTTTGCAATATTGTAGTCAAACTTTTTTTTGAAACCCGACCGAGCCGGCTTTTTTGCGAGAAAATCTTGGTGTCAAATTTTAGTTTCCTGCATCGTGGATCGAGCTCACAACCCTTAGCGCCAGAAACAAGCGCATTATTCCACTGCGCTACACTAACAGTTGATACTAATTGATGTTTTTTGGCAAGCAATTGCATTTTGTTAATTATGCCCACTAACGACAACACTTAACGGCGATTTCAAAGTTTAATTCCTATCATTTGTGGTTTTATCTTTTGAGGTTTGGCAGGAAAAAGCGTCTATATGCCTATCTACCTATCTATTTTCTATGCGTACATGCGTTCCACGACACCGTTTTTATGTCCGAAGGACATATTAAGAGGGTGTCGTGGAACTATACGCAGAAAATGATAGGTAGCCTATATAGACGCTTTTTTGCCAAACCGCCTAAAACCACAAATGATAGGAATTAAACTAAATCTTTCATAACAATCTAATTACAGGGGTTGTCAAAGTTCTGAAAACGGTTTTGTGATCCTTACCCACTGGAGAATCCGAATCCGCCAGATACCAATCAAGATTTTGCTTCCGGTCAGGTGACCATTGGATAGTCCAATTAACGGTCACAAGAAAATGAAAATTGAGATAGAGGCAATCTGAACCCGCCATTCCAAAGATAGCCAAAAAAGATTAAATATATTCTAAAACATCAATGCTCTAGCGTTTTTTGTCTTCGAGATACGGACTATCAAAGTTGTACTGATGACGTCATCAGTGAAACATATTTCTGCTTTGCACGTCGAGATATCTTTGAAAATTCGTTGGTATGATACATTTTTAACTTCAAAACGTTTGTGTAAGTTGTTAAATAGTGACAATATACAGCTATTTTCCATTCACTTGGTTCAATACCCAAGATAAATGCGTATGATCATCAAAATAAGCGGACATTTAAAGGTTCGCTGATGACGTCACTATTAATAACACCAACATTACACGCTGTTTAAAACAAATGAAATCGCCTGAAACAGCCTGCTTTGCTTGTATTTTATTGGCTTCTAGAAGAGAAGCAAGATTAAGAGGGACACTTGGGCGCATTCGTATTGTATTTCGTTGTCAGAGATGAGATTCTTGGATTTACGAAAGACGAACAACTAGGAAAGCATTAGCCAAGAATTTTCTCGTTAATCAAGAATTGGTTTATGTGAAGTGGCTTGAAGACTGTCAGAGACTGACCTAGTTCTAACTATAAGGTGCCGAACAGGGATCAGCGGACGTTATTTTCTGACCCCGTGGGCATCTTATAGAAAACCTAAGCTCATGGGTTCCCGGGGAAGTATCGTTGCAAAGTTGAAACCAGGGCGCTCCCTGGTTAAAACTTAAAGAATTGACGGAAGAGCACCATCAGAAGTGGATCCCGCGGCTTGATTCGACTCAAAGTGGGAAAACTCACTGGTAAGGATTAACAGATTGAGAGCTCTTTCTATGGGTGGTAATGCATGGCCGTTCTTGGTTGGTGGAGTGATTTGTCCGCTTAATTCCGTTAACAAACGAGACGTTAACCTGCTAAATAGTCACATGAATCTTGCTTCATGCCTGACTTCTGAAAGGGACTGTTGGTGTTATCCATCGTGACGAACGCAATCACAGGTCTGTGATGCCCTTAGATCTTCTGGGCCGCGCGCGCGCTGCACTGACGATAGCGCGAGTCTTAACCTTCGCCTGTACGTGTGGGTAATCTTGTCAAATATCGTCGTGATGGGCATAGAACATTGCAAGTATTGATCTTGAACGACGAGTTCCTAGTAAGCAGGATCGCGTTGACTACGTCTCTGCTTTTGTACACACAGCCCGTCGCTGTTACCGATTGAATTGTCTTGCAAGACATGGATTGGTACAGCTTTGTCCGGCAACGACTGAGGTGGATCACCGAGGACATGTTTAATTTAGAGGATGTCGTAACAAGGTTGTCAGTAAATGTCTGGGTAGTGGGTGTGACAATGTGTGGTCATGTGGCATCACTCGATAATTACCCACACGTACAGGCGAAGGTTAAGACTCGCGCTATCGTCAGTGCAGCGCGCGCGATCTCACGATGGATAACACCAACAGTCCCTTTCAGAAGTCAAGCATGAAGCAAGATTCATGTGACTATTTAGCAGGTTAACGTCTCGTTTGTTAACGGAATTAAGCGGACAAATCACTCCACCAACCAAGAACGGCCATGCATTACCACCCATAGAAAGAGCTCTCAATCTGTTAATCCTTACCAGTGAGTTTTCCCACTTTGAGTCGAATCAAGCCGCGGGATCCACTTCTGATGGTGCTCTTCCGTCAATTCTTTAAGTTTTAACCAGGGAGCGCCCTGGTTTCAACTTTGCAACGATACTTCCCCGGGAACCCATGAGCTTAGGTTTTCTATAAGATGCCCACGGGGTCAGAAAATAACGTCCGCTGATCCCTGTTCGGCACCTTATAGTTAGAACTAGGTCAGTCTCTGACAGTCTTCAAGCCACTTCACATAAACCAATTCTTGATTAACGAGAAAATTCTTGGCTAATGCTTTCCTAGTTGTTCGTCTTTCGTAAATCCAAGAATCTCATCTCTGACAACGAAATACAATACGAATGCGCCCAAGTGTCCCTCTTAATCTTGCTTCTCTTCTAGAAGCCAATAAAATACAAGCAAAGCAGGCTGTTTCAGGCGATTTCATTTGTTTTAAACAGCGTGTAATGTTGGTGTTATTAATAGAAATATGACGTCATCAGCGAACCTTTAAATGTCCGCTTATTTTGATGATCATACGCATTTATCTTGGGTATTGAACCAAGTGAATGGAAAATAGCTGTATATTGTCACTATTTAACAACTTACACAAACGTTTTGAAGTTAAAAATGTATCATACCAACGAATTTTCAAAGATATCTCGACGTGCAAAGCAGAAATATGTTTCACTGATGACGTCATCAGTACAACTTTGATAGTCCGTATCTCGAAGACAAAAAACGCTAGAGCATTGATGTTTTAGAATATATTTAATCTTTTTTGGCTATCTTTGGAATGGCGGGTTCAGATTGCCTCTATCTCAATTTTCATTTTCTTGTGACCGTTAATTGGACTATCCAATGGTCACCTGACCGGAAGCAAAATCTTGATTGGTATCTGGCGGATTCGGATTCTCCAGTGGGTAAGGATCACAAAACCGTTTTCAGAACTTTGACAACCCCTGTAATTAGATTGTTATGGTTTTTTCCCTGTCTATAACGGCGATTTCAAAGTTTAATTCCTATCATTTGTGGTTTTATCTTTTGTTACGAGGTTTGGCAGGAAAAAGCGTCTATATGCCTATCTACCTATCTATTTTCTATGCGTACATGCGTTCCACGACACCGTTTTTATGTCCGAAGGACATATTAAGAGGGTGTCGTGGAACGCATGTACGCACAGAAAATAGATAGGTAGCTACATAGGCATATAGACGCTTTTTCGTGCCAAACCGCGTAACAAAAGATAAAACCACAAATGATAGGAATTAAACTTTGAAATCGCCGTTAAGTGTTGTCGTTAGTGGGCATAATTAACAAAATGCAATTGCTTGCCAAAAACATCAATTAGTATAAACTGTTAGTGTAGCGCAGTGGAATAATGCGCTTGATTTTTGGGCTAGGGTTGTGAGTTCGATCCACTATGCAGGAACATTCTAACATCAAGATTTTCGAAACTAAAAATTTGACACCATGATTTTCTCGCAAAAAGCCGGCTCGGTCGAGCTTAGAAAAAGGTTTGACTACAATATTGCAAAATGTTGCTCGAATCTAATTTGATTTGATTTTTTGTTTTGAAATATTTTCATACAATTTGATTGGGTTGTTATTGTCAGAAGTTTCTAGAAGTCGTCTCAGGTATAAGATATTTTCGTGCTAAAGAGAGGAGGAGATTGTGGCGCAGTAGAAATTGTGGCCAAGTTAAACAGAAGAATTTTTTGCAAAACAGTTTGCGGCTTCGAGAATCATCTGAAAATGAATGACTCAAAGTTGGCAATCAATTCTTCTAAGTGCTACTTATGATCGAATATAGTCATCTGCATAGTATGCGAATTCTTATGATAGCCTTTGAAGGTTCTAGAATTTAATTCATCATTTGAAACGAAGATTACAGGCTTCGGTGCACTGAACGGACTCATTTGTTACATACACAGTTTAACCGATGAGTTCGAATTGATTAGTACAGTATACGTAACTACAGAATTTCGATTTTCGATTCAAAGTTTTGGGATTCTTCCAGGAAAGGTTCATCTGATCATCAATGTCATCATTCGCATTATCATCATTATGGATCACCATCATCATCATCATCATCATCATCATCATCATCATCACCATCACCAGTCATCGTCTTCAAAATGATCATCATTGTTTAAGAAGATGATGATCGTGTTGAAGACGATGATGATCATGTTGAAGACGGTAATCATCATTGTCCTCCTAAACATGACCACGTATCATCATCATCATTATCATCAACATCATTATCATCATCATCATCGTCATAGCCATGAACATAATCATCATTCTTATCATTTTTATCTTCTTCTTCGTCATCTTCGTCATTATTATCATCATCTTCATCGTTATTATCATCATCATCAGCGTCCTTCGGACATTGCTACAGCGTTGCTATTTTTTTAATAAGCAACCGCTCAATAAGCAACTAGGGCTGAACTGACATTAAGCAACTTGTGGGCTCAATTGAATTACTGTAAGCAACTAAGAAGTCAAGCAACCAAGCTTATTCTCTTTCTTGTGTTAGGAAATTGTTCTTCGTTCTTATGTTTTGCATGTTGAAGTTCGTTAGCTAACGTTTTTCCACTTACTGTCTCCCAAAAGTCATGTTGTAGGCCTAACAGATGGCGATTTTGACCCGCGAAGTCAGGGGTGGTTAGTAGGAACAAAAAATGTTAAGCAACGTTTAAGCAAATTTGAGGGCTGAACTGAAATGTGTAAAATTTTAAGCAACTTTGAGGGCTGGACGAAAGTCAAGTTGCTTATTAAAAAAAAGTGTATAGTGGTGCATACACTCTGTAAGAAAACTAAATGCCTCTTATTCTTCATGCTTATAATAGTGCTCTTGTGAATACAGTTCTGTTCTTCCTACCTTTCAGAAAACCAGGCAGTATCAATAGGATTTCCCTTTCTCAGTGAAAGCGAGATGCAAGATCATTCATTAGCAAAGCCTAATGTGATGTGATCATCACATGGTTTAAGTGGGAGCGCGTGGAAAAGGGTGTATGATGTGCTTCAGATGCAATAATTGGTGACTCAATGTTGTCAATATCACATTGGAGCCACCTATTTGCAGAAGTAGGGTCAAAAATTGAATGTCGATGCTGACGATGATGATGATAATGATGATCATGATCATGATCATGATGATGATTATTATTATGATGATGATGATGATGATGATGATGATGATGATGCTGATGATGATGATGATGATGATGATAAGAATGATAATGATAATGATAATGATGATGATGATGATGATGATGATGATGATGATGATGATTATAATGATGATAACTAAGGTGTTGATAATGACGACGATCATGATGATGATGGTGATGATGATGATGATGATGATGATGATGATGCTGCTACTGGTGCATGTGAGCAATGTCAACGATCAGCTGACAAGGAAGTGTCACAGTGTAAATTTGACTTAAAATTAAACTTGATCAAAAGCAGTATGATAGCTGTGTGTTGATGTGAGCAACTGTTTATTCGTGTCATAAAACAAATGGTTTTCAATATCTATAATCTCATAATTATGTTTTGACTTTTTTCTAAAAAAAATGCTCCCCTTTCTGGCATACCGTAAAAACCAGACCCTAGGACGTGAGACCCCTGAGACCTTTAGGACCATTATGTACTGACATCAAAAAGGACCGTTAACACCAGAGGGTATTCGCCTTCTAAGGACAATAGAAGATCGCAGTAGGCTGTCAGTCCGGGTTTTCTTAGTAGTGGTACTTCCGCTAGTTGGCTGCCTGCCCTCTCTTGTGTCTCTCAGTAGTCAATATTTTTAATGATTGATTTTTTGTTGTTTGATTGAATACCTCACTGTCTTAGAGCTATGGCCCAACAAAAACATTTATTTTCAGGTTAATGCATTTTTTTAAGTTTTGATAGATGTCTGTTATTTTAGCGCTCGTTTTGGCTGTCTGCCTTCAGGTGTTTCGGTCTCAATTTATATCAATTTCCCTTTATTTGCCTTTATTGCAGCGAAGCCATTTCTTGGGATTTCTTGTTTGGCTAAAACAATGTTTTATAGCGACCAAAACAAAATAAGTTTTAAGAGAAGAGATTTGCTGTTGACTTCTATTCATTACAGCATGATTAGAGCCAGAGCGCATGTCGAAAATTTTCACGTTTCAAAAAGATTTTTACTAAGACAACAGGACTTCCAAAGATTTCCGTGAAAACGATAGCTTTCAAGCAAGGATGTACGAGATTTTCAAGGACTGAATCGCCCCTCTGTTCGATTTCTTAAAATGCGTAAGATAATTTATACGAAACATAGGTATCGTGAATTGTCGACGTAAAGTAGAGGTGCGATGCTGCAATGCAGAACTGGACAAGATTTATTAAATTTTCACAAAAGAACAAAGCAAGTTTCGAAAAACTGTTTCAAGATTTTTTGTTTCAAAATCAGGATTTTCTCAAAAGCAAACCAGACCAAAACAAGACTTTGTTGGGTGATTCTTCGTTTGGCCTCGCGATGCAATATGTAAGTTTGTGGATTTGAATGAAAAGCGGCTACGACAGCTGCACACCTTGATAATATCTCAAGAACCCAGAATCTAGTTTTAAGGCATCTATCGATGCTTAAAATTGCATTAAACTGAAAAGAATGTTTTTATTTGGGCCGACAGATATTCAAACAACAAAGATTAATTAATAAAAAGTATTGACTGAGAGACGCACGAGAAGGCAAGCAGCCAAATAGCGGAAGAACCATTACTAAGAAAACCCGGACTGACAGCCTACTGCGATCTTCTATTGTTCTTAGAAGGCGAATACCCTCTGGTGTTAACGGTCCTTTTTGATGTCAGTACTTAATGGTCCTAAAGGTCTCAGGGGTCTCACGTCCTAGGGTCTGGTTTTTACGGTATGCCCCCCTTTCTTTCCTTAACTCTGTAAGGGTGACCCTTATATCCGCTGTTAAAAAGTGTGGGAAAATCATCTGCGAACAAGTTGTGGATATCGTGATTAATCTTGATCATTTTCTTCTGTTAAAATCTTTTCAAAATAGAACAGTGAATTCAAGGCTACTGCTCTCACTATGCTAACAGTATTGATAAATAACATGCACGCCACTGTAGATCTTCTGCTTGCTTGTCCCGTCTGCAATCTGACTGAATGTGCAAAATTTTGGAAGAAACATCGGGTCCCCTGTGTTTTGGGCAAAAAAGTCATGCGCAGTAGTAGAATAGTTAAACTGTTTTTGTTTAGCCATAGCTAAAACAAAACATTGTTTTTCAAACATTTCAGATTTGCTTTACAAGCAATGTTTCATCGTTTGGCCACGTCTCATAAAACATTGCTTGACAAATGGCTCAATTTGTTGCACAATGTTTTTGAAACAGTTCAAGAACATTTACAGGTTATGTTTTGCGGCCTGGCAAAAAGGTTAAACCGGATAAAACATTTTCCTTGACAAATAAATTCAAAATGTTTGACAATGTTTGATCGTTTGGGCAAGGTTTTCGTTTACTTCTTAGGCCCTTGGCAAACGATCAAACTCTGTTTGTTAAACATTCAAAATTTGCTTATCATTTAATGTTTGAACGTTTGCCCACGTAACAAAACATTGTTTGACAAGCAAACCTACAAACAAAATTCGTTACGCAATGTTTCTGATAAAGTTCAGAATCACTCGATTTTTGCTTGACGCAGACAAAATTGTTAGCCAAGCAATTTTGTGCGAAGTGTCGCATATTTCAAATCTTAGAAAAATACAAAAAATGTTGGATGGTTCGAACTATCCCTGGGCAATAGCAATTAACAACGTCTAATATGCAACGTTTAAAGAGAAAGCTGCTTTGCACGCAAAGGCAGCACACTGGCCTGTGTTGAACTCGATGTTGTTTCTCTTCCATCTAATATATTTATTCCGGAACACAGCCTAAACACAGCAACATGTCTCATATCTTAGTGTTTCTCTCAGATTCAAGCCTGAGGCTTGCTTTCATTATCAATGAATCTGTCATTTTTCTCATCTGTCTGTATATTCGATAATTTGTTAGCTTTTTCCGATAATGGATTGATTTTTCATCCTCTTATTTCATTATTTTGATGCAATTTTGCGTTGTTCTTTCATTTCACTCCTCGAAAAAGCGTACGAGATTTCCATGAAAACAAACGGATTTCTAGCAATGGTGTACGAGACTTCCAAGGAGTGATTTGCCCCTATTTTACTTAGGTGAGGAAAGCAATGATTTAACGTAAAATAGAACCCCACGCGGCCAATAAAGTTCTCGTCGGTTGAAACGTTGTTTCGTTTTTACACATTACTAGACTTACTACAGTCGTAGTTTTCGCTGCCTGCACCTCAATGCAATTCATTCAAAAAAGTAAAATTTAAAATAGTTGTTGCTGTTGTTTATGGTGGCAACTATGAGCGGGCTGTGTTGCGCAGGTGACGGGGAGTGGGAGCGAATCTTTGACATTTGGTAGTGAGTCTAGACGATAACCGAAAAGATGGCGCCGCAGGGAATTTTCCATGATGCATTGCGTTAAAACAAAGTTTCTTTAGACAACAGTATAGAATTATTATAAACTCAACTGCGCCGTAGAGCGTAGTGCGTGTTGATCGTATGCCCTCGACGCCATGTTTTCCGTAAACATCTATAAAAACACCAGTTCCTATTTTCCTATGGCTAAGCATTATCGAGAATAAAGAGAAGTTAAATTTTTTCATAATAAGCGTGTTTCTTTTTTGAATAACAATCCTTTACAATCTAGCTTAGTCCAGCTGTATTTTCTACGTTTTTCATTGCACAATATTCTGTTTTTCTAAGTTTTCCCCGAGTTTTTCCTAAGCATCTGATTTTCATTTTATTTCATTTCCAGCCTTACGTTCGAATAGAAGTTAGAAACCCTCGAACTCACATAAGCAGAGAAAAAGCCTTATATACTGACTATGAGATTACGGTTAAGGTATGTGTTTTACAGTTATTGCTTTGCAAATACTTTGCCTTAGCACTTGTATTTTCCAGACAGAACTACAGAACAACCACACAGGACCACATCCTAGGTTGCGAAGGAATGATTTATTTCGTTTCGTTACATGCACGTATCGGCGAATGCTCAATTTTCAATTGTTTTTTTGCCTCGACATAGGCCCTGGCCAAACGATCAAACATTGTTGGTCCAACCTTTGAGATTTGCTTCTCAAGCAAAATGTTTGACCGTTTGGTCACGTCCAAAAACATTGCTTTTCCAACCTTTTTGTTTGCATCAAGCAAAAAATGTTTCTGAACTTTTTAAATGTTGGACCAATAATGATGGATCGTTTTGCCAGGGCCTTAAAACAGAAGGAATATTGGGCTGGTGTTATTCAGTCTATAACAAAACTAGTAGGGTAGAAGATGAAATCCAACAATTTTAACAGCAATCATCCAAGGGCAAATTGCTCCAGAAAAGGTGAAAAGGTTGTTGCTGCGCTCACATTGAATGAAACTGATATTGTTGTTGTTCGCTACAGTTAGTTTGAGCATACAGCAATTCAATTCAATAGCGATAACTCGACTCGTGTTGTAAGTCTACCTGTAGCCCTGTTTTTCGGTCCGCGTCTGCCACATCGCTTTCTTTGCCCTCCAATTGTCAAGAATGCTATCGGATTATTTAATGACGTCACTCTTCCCGCTGCTGGGATTTTGCATCCATGACAACAGTAGGCCACCTTCAGCATAATAAGGACGCACACTGAAATCTTTTGGTTAATCTCTATGGTATCTAAGAGCTAGAGAATCTTGTTAAGCAAATTTGTAAAAGATCGGACTAATTTCTGAAGGTTAGAAGTTGGAATACCGCAGGCGGAGAATGAATACTTTATAAAGAAGCGAGTCAGTGAAAATCAATTTCTTGTGGAAGCAAAAAGTAACTGAGCTCGGAAAACTAAAATGGTTTTTTCAGAGAGCTACCAACATTTAAGCAAATGGCTGTACTGTAATGAGGTTTCTCCGTCAGATTTGGATAACTGATCAGAAACTCGTAGTATTCCATCACATTATTCTTACCATCTAGGGGTTTTGTCAGCAAAAATTAGCCCACTGGACAAAACTGCAAGGGCTACATCCAATCATGCCACATAGCCGGCATATTCGTGATGCAAACTCCCCTTTCAGGCGGCTATCGGCGGCTCTTTGCGCAATAAGGGGCAGTTTTCCTGGAGTTCTATCTTCTAATAGTTATAACGGTTTAATCACGAGCCAATGCAATCATATAGAGCAGTTAGGCCAAACGATCAAACAGTTTTGTCAACATTTGAGATTTGAGATTTGCTTGTGAAGCACAATGTTTAACCGTTTGGCCACGTGAAAACTGATAGCCCAACGAAGCATTTTTGCTTGACACAAGCACAGTGTTTTTGGTGTTTTTCAAAAACATTGCTGAAGGAATTCAGCTTGTCAAGCAATGTTTTGCAACGTGACCAAATGTTCAAACATTGATTGTAAAGCGAAATCTCCAACGTTTGACCAACAATGTTTGATCATTTGGCTAGGGCCCTAAGACGGTTTTATTTTTTACCGATTAGGAATATTTGGCGTGCGCAAAGCTCATTCATCCCAGTAGCACTGGATCTTGCTAATCACAAATTTTTGGAGTGAATAACGTGATGATGCATTAATTTGATAGCTTTAAATTCTTGTGAAAATGTATGAAATACAGCGGAATGCTAGTTAAGCTCTATATATAACCAAAATCACCCATCATGAAGGTTATTCGTTTCAAAAACAAAATCATACATCAATTTAACGTCAATTTATATTTGGATCCATAACTGAATCCTCAAAATCCTGTTTTTGTGGTTTCTAGGTTGTTCTAATTGTTTCATCTTCCTTAGTAAATACAAATAAAATACAAATAAATTACGTGACTAATCATTGTCAATGAGTAACAAGCAAGAAATCATAAATACTAACGGTGCTGACTATATTGCCTTACTTGGATTTCCTGGCCGTGCATTAACATAGCCCATCTATGCATTAAAATAGCTTGATCAATATCTTCATGTAACTTTGTATTGCCTTCATTCTTTAGCAATATTTTCGCCAAGTTAGCTATATCCGAATTGCACGCGGAATTGCGGGCGGCGTTGCGGAAGCTTTTTTGTTGGCCTCTCGATTTGGTCTAATCAATCTAATTGATTAGGTTTCCGTGATTTCCAGGTAATGGCTTTGGCTTCCCCTTTGCCTCAAGTACATATTGGGCTATGCATGTCCCACAATAGCCAGCTTCTGGGAGTCAAGGAATCAAATTTCAATGCAACTCAATCCCGCAAAGGAAACAAACAATAGAGTCAGACTAGTCTCACAATCATCGACGCTGGGCAGGAGCGCGACAGTTAGGCTCTGTTTATATGAAAATGTGAAGCCACTGAAGCCCCTATATTACTACCCCTCGCAACAGGCTTTCATGCATCCTCCCATTGGAGATTACTGATGATGTCCCTTCACATTACAGATGGTACCCCTCCAAATTACTGAAAGATAGCCCTCCACATTTCTGCACACCCTCCACATAACTGAAAGATAGTTCTCCACATTACTGACCATCCTCCACATTATTGCAAAAATCCCTCCACATAACTGAATATATCCCTCCACGCAACTGAACATTCTCCACATTACTGCAAAATCCCTTCACATTACTGATTATATCCCTCCACACAACTGAACAGCCTTCACATTACTGCAAAAATCCTCCACATTACTACACATGCTCCACTATACTGCGCACGCATTACATAGGGTGATACGTATGTTGTGTTTTGTTGATATGATGTGTTTATTCTGGGTTCATCGTTCTCAAGAAACTGACAGTTTTGGGTGCATAATGATTCTTTTGGACGAACCTTCCTTTCCTGAATGTGAGGTTTCTCCCATTTCATTCTTGGTCCTGCTGCCTTAATTGATTTTTCAGAGACTTCTCAGAACTGAATGATAATGTAGCGCTAGTCTATAGCACTAGCTTATCGTTGTGCACAATTAATTTGTTTACTTCAATTGTTTCTTTTAGACCAATAGCATTGCCTTCTCGTGCAACGAGTCCTGCGTTCGTCGAAGATACTCAGATTTCCAATGGTTGAAAAAGAGGCTGATCACCTTATATAAATGGGTCACGTAAGTTAACTATTTCTTTGGCTTTTAGAATTACAGAATGCCATTATCACCTTTGCAATGGTAGCTTTTGCATCATCAAATCTGGAACTTACAACAGACACTGGTCTGACCAATATTATTGTCTGTCTTAGAGTGATGTCCACTCTGTTGAGTTTTGCCTTTGCAAAATGACCAGTGCAGTGACACAATCAAAAATCAAGTATTAATCGATGTGATCAAACGGCAAGTCAGAGTACTTTGTTAGATTGTGAATCGACGTGACGTTTGTCTTCTGCCCAACCACACAGCTTTCAGACTTGCCCAAGTCTATTTCTCAATATCCTCCTAAGGTCCAACATTTTCTCTCACTCTTCTTTGTTTTCACGGAATGGTGGACCTTCAGAGAACGATATTGAGAAATAGACTTGGGGCAAGTCTACACAGCTTTGAGTAATTCGTGCAACAATGTTCCATACTGATTTCGCTAAATGCCTCGGATGAATGCCTGTCCTGTGATTCGACAGACCTTTGAGCCGCCACTTAGGGACAAAGGGCAGAGGTTTATTTCTCAAGGCCCAATTTCCCCTCGCTAAGAACAAACTGAGGATGGTTGCAGTGAAAGGGGTCGGTATCAGAATTCTAAATGTCGTACAGTATCGTACAGTATCTTGACAGCAATTCTATAAGCTAAAATTGGTTCCATTTTGTCCAGTCTAAATCCCAAATCATTTCAAAAGTTGTCATTCCGATCCAGGACTTATTTTTGGAAATCACAAAGAATCTCCAAAATTAGATTACAAGGGTTAAAAGCGTGGAATGTTATTTCTGATAAATAAATAAATAATCGAGGCAGATAATTACAATCTAGAACAATAATTGTATTCCAGCAATGATTAAGGCATTATTTTTAATATTGAAAAGTTATTTAATCTTATTTCGTGAAGAAGTTGTGTTTTGATCTAACAAACAGGTTCTAAACTGCTCAACACTGATGATGGCGTAAAAATTTCCAAAAAAGTAAAATTCCCGATTTCTAATTCTTTCGAATTAGTGAGCTAGTACAAGGCCTAGAGATTGCCTGTTACGGCAAACGTTACTTGCTAATCTTGTAATTACATCAAATTGCTATTTCTAGATTTGTTTAATTGTTTTGACGAGGCTCATCCCCCTCGGAGACTTGAATAATCTCGATTAAATTGTTTTTGAATGAATCGGAAAAACGTAAGATAAAGTAAAAGGCAATATTTTAATTCTGTGGTCTTTGTTATTTCTTCAATGCCTGTGATGCCTGTGAGGTATTGTCATGGTGTTAAGTCTCCTGTGCTTTGCATGTTGGTTGACAACCAACATGCCCAACTTTGATTATAATTAAAAGGGGGTGCAGAGGCAAGTCACTTGTTGTTGTTGTTGTTGTTGTTTTTGTTGTTGTTGTTGTTGTTGTTTTTGTTGTTGTTGTTTTTGTTGCTTTTGTTGTTGTTGTTGTTACTATATTTTGAGTTGGCTGTTATTTCTAGCTTTTCAGCTAATTTAGGCCTACTTTGCATGCTGCATCCAGGCATCGGACCCCTAGTTTAACGTCCCTTCAAAGGATGGCAGAGTGAGTTGTTTAATCATCCATCTGGAAAGTCACCCATCCAAATGCTAACCTCACACGACCAAGCTTAACTCCAACTGTCTAACGACAACTGACTGAGAAGCTTGGTCACTCTCTAATAAATCTCGTACACCTCTGCAGGAAATCCTTGGGATTTTCAGGGATTCTCGCTGGAAAAATCCCTGTAGAATCCTTTCATGAAAATATCTTGCACTTTTCGAAGTACCAAATCTTCTCGCGTTAAAAACCAATAAACGCAGAACTACAGTAAGAAGGTATGGGTATTCTTGTGTGTGCAGTCGTAAGCATTGGCCAGGGAATTGTTACAACCAAATGGGACATTCACAACCAAGTGGGCCGGACAAAGAGCAGAGCAAACAGTAAGAATACTGTATGGATGCTAACAGTACCTTGATCGAGGAGCGTTGAACTCTTCAAAATGGTGTGCGAGATTTCTGCTAAAACAAAAAGATTTCCAATGGATTCCAATTCAAATAATTGGCTTTCAAGCAAAGGTATACGAGATTTCCAATGAATGAATTGCCCCTCGACCTAAGTAGCAGGACATCCAGGGGCATGCATTGGCAGTCTTATGGGAACACGACAGCGTCCAAACATTTTTGTATGAGTGTATGATGGTATCCTGTAGCTACCTGCAGCAGTGCATCATACAATAGTTTCTCGGTGGATACGGCCATCTTCTCACATTTTTTTACATTGTATGCTTCTCTAAACTATAAAACTATAGAGTCTACATTTTGCGTTTTCGACTTTCTTCGTGCTAAAATGTACTCCACTTTTAATCATCGCTGTAGCAAAAGATAATTGATGAAATTTTGAATTTTTTCTAGTTCGCCACCTGAGCTACCACCAAAGCGTCTCTTTGGGAGATTCCAGAGACAATTTCTAAAACGAAGGCAACAAGGCTTGCAGAACTTTCTTGAAAGGTAACTATAATTTTTTCCAATTTTAATGCATTTTCTTATTCTTTGTCAGCATTCCTGTTGGCCTGTCGTTGAATCCAAAAGAAATTTTATAAAACAGCGCTCAGTGCACGCTGTAGCCCATGTGCGTAGCGTGTGCAGCGTCAAACTTGCACGCAGGCTAGCTTTGTGGTCATCGAAATGATAACGGCACATTTCCACTTCGTTCGCATTCGTTGTTTGCTAGCGAATTTGCAGTTCGACGCTCGCTTGCGAACAGGATACAGCCTTCGTGACCAATTTTAGGCCCTAACAAAAGTAGAACTTTTGTGAAAGCTTGAGCTTGACTTGCAGCTGAAATCAAAATTGCTTCGCGTTCGCCTTTTTTTGATGGCTAGCGAACAGCGAACAGCGAATGAACGAAGTGAAAAAATGGGTCTTTAGAGTGAATGTTAGCTGAACGCTGCAAAGGGGGTTATTTCCTTAGGGCAATGACTCGACGGTTAATCGACCGTCGTGCATGCAGGAGAGGGGCATACAGTATTTTGCACTGCAAGCCTTGTACATAAGCGATTGATAATTAATCTTGTTCCTCCAATAAAATTGCCCTCTTTTTAGATAGGGGATGAGATGCTTCAACGGGGTTGGGGCTATAGCTCTCCTTTTCTATCACCTAAAAATGCAATAGTCTCGTCGACCCTAACTAACTGCGGCCAAGAAGTGTGTCTTTCCAGTTGAAGCAACAATTAGTATAATGTCTCGTCACGGAAATGTGAAAGAAACACTTCAATGTGATGATACTAAACTGTAGACTGACCCCTGGAACATAATTACGAATTGATTTTCCAGGCATAAAGCTCTATTCCGGTTTTGCAAAGATTTGGCAATCTGAAATTTCCAAATAGAATTAAAGATAAATTTAGATTAACCAGTTAATCCTAAGAGCAAGATAAACCAGAAAAATTAATCAAGAGAAAATAAGCCTGAAAATTAATCCATAGATCTTATTAACAGAATTGCTAAGCCAAACATCTTTCGTGCTCAGTTCTTGAAAGCCTTGTCTATTATTAACTCGAAAGCGGCTTTGCGAAAGAACAAGCTATGTATAAACCTTGCAATTTTTTTGATGCGTCTTATTCTATTCCTATCAAATGTCAGACAGTGGATTTATTTCCAAATGCCTGCTTGCTGTATGCGTCTACACCAGGCTACATTCCTGTCTGAAAGCACTGGGATATGCAGCATTAGACTCATTACATAAGTCCCACTACTTCGCTCGATGTTGTTGTTGTTATTTTCTACAATTGCTCAGTGTGGTGACAAATCAAAATAAGGGGAGCGTAAACTAGAGACTCGTGTCGTGAGTCTAATGCAACATTTGGTACAGTACATGCTTGTCTATGACAAACCTTGTTCAAGGCCTGTTTCCAAAGTTCCTTTTTTCTACCTCTTTATCAAATTGTAGTACCAAAAGTTCCTAAATAGATCGTTAATTCTAACTGCATATTTAGTGTTATGAAAATAGCACAGACTCAAGAAGAACTTAGTGCAATTCTGAATTTTTTTTTAACTATTACTAAAGAACAAGGCCAAAACACAAAACAGGCAAGAAAAAGGTTTAATGTCCATGCACGTCGCCAATCCAAAACCAAATGATACTTTTGCTTTAAGCCGATTGCTCTCGTGTGCGCGTAGCATCAGCTATATTGGTGCTGAACTGCTTGTCGTTTCTCCTTCAAAGGGACTTTCTTTCCAAGTAACCCAGACTCAGCTTAATTCTATAGCTGCAAATCTACTCTTTGGTACCCAGTATTTGAAAATTGATCAATGTTATCCTTTCTGCACAAGACACCTAAGAATACCTTCTTAGTGATCATCTCAGTGTGGCTTTGTCTAACTTCCTCCAGAAAATTAGAAATTATAGAGTGGAGAAAAATCGCCAATATGTTTGGAAACAGAATTTTGAAATACAGTTTCTTTTACAGAATTGTTGAAGACAACCAATATCTTTCCGACGTAGCGATTCATCTATTTCTTCAAAGTAATTTATCAGTGAAAGAAATTGAGCGCCATCTTGATGGTATGACAAGCGATGGCGACATTTTGGATTCATTGCAGTCACAGGGAAAAGGGAAGGCAATCTGCTCTTTCGAGAAGTATGACAGAGATGCCTCTTAATGAAATAGAGGCTTGCTTAGAACATGACAGTGGTTGCTGCTACAGTACAACAAGTTCTATCAACGATTTGAGTAAGTTTTTGTACTGAAGATAACATTTTTCACTTTTCTCGCATCTTTCCTGCAATTGCTTCCCAAATTCGTTATTTTTTACATATTCGTATGAGCTTTCATGTAGCAATCATATTAACATAGCCTTTGCTAGATATTTGTGTTGCCCAAAAGGTTTCATTTCGCTGTGAAAGGTTTGCAAAGTACTGTTCTTTTTTATTATATGTTGTAGATATGAAAAAAGTAATCATTTTTCAATGGAATATGGTGTACATTAGATGTCGATTGACCCAAATAAGAATAGTAAGAGGACGTCAATTGACAAAGGTGACCTCGCTCTGCTAGTGACAGGGAGGCAATCTTAATTAATCCAAAATTTATCGGAAGCTTCTTAATTTTGCCATAATCTTGGCACAGTTCTCCTGTGTCTTAATGGCCTATACCTTTTTGAGTGTGCGAGATGGTTGTTCTCTTCACAGAAAAAATTGCCGGTAGCTCTTTGCGATTACGTAAGAAAGCTTGCGTAATGTTTTCTCTTTGTCTTAGAAATCATACTTATATGCCCCTTTCTATTGCAGTTCATACGCCAGTTTGCAAAACACGAGACGATTGGAGATATTACATGTCCCTTCCAGCTAATCTTGATAAAGTAGACGTCAATGAATGTGAAAATAAAACTTTGCAGCAAGAGCCACGTCGTGGAGTACTTTCGCAAGTCGATTCAGGACATCTTACATCTGGCAGCCATCAGTCGTTAAACAAACCAACTCGTACGTCTGAAAGTGATTGTGATTTCATGCTGTCCATGGATTATGATGCTGATTATGAAAGTAATATTGATGACGAATGCGCATTTGAATTACAAGGCAGTACGTATTCTCTTTTGAGCTTGGCAAACGCTTTCGATTGGAACAAGCTCTCGAATTACTCAGATCACGACCTAAAATTTCAGAGCGAATTCTGATGAGTGACAATGACTCTGATGAGGAATTTCACGAATCAGAGTATGACGTAATAGAGTCTCATGATGAAAACGAGGCTGATACATTGAAACGGAAACATTCGATAAATAAGAAGAAAATTGGTCGTTCGTTATCCGACGCTGTAAAACCAAAACGAAAAATTACCCGCCGTGAATCACAATCATTTAATAACAAAACAGATCAAAATAAGAATCAAGACAGATTTCAATCAATGCCTAATATTCGTGCGCATGCTCCGTTGAGGCTGACAAAAAGTGCATCCGACGCGAATAGATCTCTCGCTGC
>JACTAT010000002.1:2296697-2459644 GCA_014526335.1 Chrysaora quinquecirrha | reverse complement strand
AGGGTTTTTCTTTTGCCTCTTTTGGCCTAAATGAGCATTGTTGTAGCCTATTAAACTGATTCAAATGGCTTAATAGACCCTTTGAATGCTATTTTTTATGATTTGGAAAGATTTGGGAACCCTCGATTTTGGCCGATTTTTGCCTATTTTGCCTTAGTATAGCCTTGCCTTTTTGGCCAAAAATGGGCGATTTTCAGGGTTTTTCTTTTGCCTATTTTTGCCTAAATGAGCATTGTTGTAGCCTATTAAACTGATTCAAATGGCTTAATAGACCCTTTGAAGGCTATTTTTTATGATTTGAAAAGATTTGGGAACCCTCGATTTTGACTGACTTTTACCCATTTGCTTTAGTATAGCCTTGCCTTTTCGACCAAAAAAGGGCGATTTTCAGGATTTTTCATTTTTGCCTATTTTTGCTTTAATGAGCAATGTTATAGCCTATTAAAATGATTCGAATGGCTAAATAGACCCTTGGAAGGCTATTTTTGATGATTTGGGAAGATTTGGGAACCCTCGATCTTTCCCGATTTTTGCCCATTTTGCCTTAGTATAGCCTCGCCTTTTTGGACAAAAATGGGCGATCTTCAGGGTTTTTCCATTGCCTATTTTTGCCTTAATGACCATTATTACAGCCTATTTAACTGATTCGAATGGCTAAATAGACCCTTTGAAGGCTATTGTTGATGATTTGGGAAGATTTGGGAACCCTCGATTTTGGCCGATTTTTGCCCATTTTGCCTTAGTATAGCCTTGCCTTTTGGCCAAAAATGGGCGATTTTCAGGGTTTTTCTTTTGCCTATTTTGGCCTTGAATTGAGCATTAAACTGATTCAAATGGCTTAATAGACCCTAATGCTATTTTTATGATTTGGAAAGATTTGGGAACCCTCGATTTTGCCCGATTTTTGCCTATTTTGCCTTAGTATATAGCCTTGCCAAAAATGGGCGATTTTCAGGGTTTTTCTTTTGCCTATTTTTGCCTAAATGAGCTTGTTGTAGCCTATTAAACTGATTCAAATGATTTTGAAGGCTATTTTTATGATTTGAAAAGATTTGGGAACCCTCGATTTTGACTGACTTTTACCCATTTGCTTTAGTATAGCCTTGCCTTTTCGACCAAAAAGGGCGATTTTCAGCATTTTGCCTATTTTTGCTTTAATGAGCAATGTTATAGCCTATTAAAATGATTCGAATGGCTAAATAGACCCTTGGAAGGCTATTTTTGATGATTTGGGAAGATTTGGGAACCCTCGATCTTTCCCGATTTTTGCCCATTTTGCCTTAGTATAGCCTCGCCTTTTTGGACAAAAATGGGCGATCTTCAGGGTTTTTCCATTGCCTATTTTTGCCTTAATGACCATTATTACAGCCTATTTAACTGATTCGAATGGCTAAATAGACCCTTTGAAGGCTATTGTTGATGATTTGGGAAGATTTGGGAACCCTCGATTTTGGCCGATTTTTGCCCATTTCGCCTTAGTATAGCCTTGCCTTTTTGGCCAAAAATGTGCGATTTTCAGGATTTTTATTTTGCCTATTTTGGCCTTAATGAGCATTTTTATAGCCTATTAAACTGATTCAAATTGCTAAATATACCCTTTGAAGGCTATTTTTTATGATTTGGAAAGATTTGGGAACCCTCGATTTTGGCCGATTTTTGCCCATTTTGCCTTAGTATAGCCTTGCCTTTTCTGCCAAAAAAGGGCGATTTTCAGGGTTTTTCTTTTGCCTATTTTTGCCTTAATGACCATTATTACAGCCTATTTAACTGATTCGAATTGCTAAATAGACCCTTTGAAGGCTATTTTGATGATTTGGGAAGATTTGGGAACCCTCGACTTGGGCCGATTTCTTCCCATTTTACCATAGTATAGCCTTGCCTTTTTGGCCAAAAATGGGCGATTTTTAGGGTTTTTCTATTGCCTATTTTTGCCTTAATGACCATTATTGAAGCCTATTTAACTTACTCGAATGGCTAAATAGACCCTTTGAAGGCTTTCTTTGATGATTTGGGAAGATTTGGGAACACTCGATTTTGGCCGATTTTTGCCCGTTTTGCCTTAGTATAGCCTTGCCTTTTTGGCCAAAAATGGGCGATTTTCAGGGTTTTTCTTTTGCCTCTTTTGGCCTAAATGAGCATTGTTGTAGCCTATTAAACTGATTCAAATGGCTTAATAGACCCTTTGAATGCTATTTTTTATGATTTGGAAAGATTTGGGAACCCTCGATTTTGGCCGATTTTTGCCTATTTTGCCTTAGTATAGCCTTGCCTTTTTGGCCAAAAATGGGCGATTTTCAGGGTTTTTCTTTTGCCTATTTTTGCCTAAATGAGCATTGTTGTAGCCTATTAAACTGATTCAAATGGCTTATTAGACCCTTTGAAGGCTATTTTTTATGATTTGGAAAGATTTGGGAACCCTCGATTTTGACTGATTTTACCCATTTGCTTTAGTATAGCCTTGCCCTTTCGACCAAAAATGGGCGATTTTCAGGATTTTTCATTTTTGCCTATTTTTGCTTTAATGAGCAATGTTATAGCCTATTAAAATGATTCGAATGGCTAAATAGACCCTTGAAAGGCTATTTTTGATGATTTGGGAAGACTTGGGAACCCTCGATTTTGGCCGATTTTGGCCCATTTTGCCTTAGTATAGCCTTGCCTTTTCTGCCAAAAAAGGGCGATATTCAGAGTTTTTCTTTTGCCTATTTTTGCCTTAATGACCATTATTACAGCCTATTTCACTGATTCGAATGGCTAAATAGACCCTTTGAAGGCTATTTTTGATGATTTGGGAAGACTTGAGAACCCTCGATTTTGACTGATTCTTGCCCATTCGCCTTAGTATAGCCTTGCCTTTCCGACCAAAAAAGGGCGATTTTCAGGATTTTTCATTTGCCTATTTTTGCCTTAATGACCATTATTACAGCCTATTAAACTGATTCGAATGGCTAAATAGACCCTTTGAAGGCTATTTTTGATGATTTGGGAAGATTTGGGAACCCTCGATTTTGGCCGATTTTTGCCCATTTTGCCTTAGTATAGCCTTGCCTTTTTGGCCAAAAATGCGCGATTTTCAGGGGTTTTCCATTGCCTAGTTTTGCCTTAATGACCATTATTACAGCTTATTTAACTGATTCGAATAGCTAAATAGACCCTTTGAAGGCTATTTTTGATGATTTGGGAAGATTTGGGAACTCTCGACTTGGGCCGATTTCTTCCCATTTTGCCTTAGTATAGCCTTGCCTTTTTGGCCAAAAATGGGCGATTTTCAGGGTTTTTCTATTGCCTATTTTTGCCTTAATGACCATTATTGAAGCCTATTTAACTTACTCGAATGGCTAAATAGACCCTTTGAAGGCTTTCTTTGATGATTTGGGAAGATTTGGGAACACTCGATTTTGGCCGATTTTTGCCCGTTTTGCCTTAGTATAGCCTTGCCTTTTTGGCCAAAAATGGGCGATTTTCAGGGTTTTTCTTTTGCCTCTTTTGGCCTAAATGAGCATTGTTGTAGCCTATTAAACTGATTCAAATGGCTTAATAGACCCTTTGAATGCTATTTTTTATGATTTGGAAAGATTTGGGAACCCTCGATTTTGGCCGATTTTTGCCTATTTTGCCTTAGTATAGCCTTGCCTTTTTGGCCAAAAATGGGCGATTTTCAGGGTTTTTCTTTTGCCTATTTTTGCCTAAATGAGCATTGTTGTAGCCCATTAAACTGATTCAAATGGCTTAATAGACCCTTTGAAGGCTATTTTTTATGATTTGGAAAGATTTGGGAACCCTCGATTTTGACTGATTTTTACCCATTTGCTTTAGTATAGCCTTGCCCTTTCGACCAAAAAAGGGCGATTTTCAGGATTTTTCATTTTTGCCTACTTTTGCTTTAATGAGCAATGTTATAGCCTATTAAAATGATTCGAATGGCTAAATAGACCCTTGAAAGGCTATTTTTGATGATTTGGGAAGATTTGGGAACCCTCGATTTTGGCCGATTTTTGCCCATTTTGCCTTAGTATAGCCTCGCCTTTTTGGACAAAAATGGGCGATTTTCAGGGTTTTTCCATTGCCTATTTTTGCCTTAATGACCATTATTACAGCCTATTTAACTGATTCGAATGGCTAAATAGACCCTTTGAAGGCTATTTTTGATGATTTGGGAAGATTTGGGAACCCTCGATTTTGGCCGACTTTTGGCCATTTTGCCTTAGTATAGCCTTGCCTTTTTGGCCATGAATGGGCGATTTTCAAGGTTTTTCTTTTGTCTATTTTTGCTTTAATGAGCATTGTTATAGCCTATTAAACTGATTCGAATGGCTAAATAGACCCTTTAAAGGTTATGTTTGATGATTTGGGAAGATTTGGGAACCCTCGATTTTGGCCAATTTTTGGCCATTTTGCCTTAGTATAGCCTTGCCTTTTTGGCCAAAAATGGGCGATTTTCAGGGTTTTTATTTTGCCTATTTTGGCCTAAATGAGCATTGTTGTATCCTATTAAGCTGATTCAAATGGCTTAATAGACCCTTTGAAGGCTATTTTTTATGATTTGGAAAGATTTGGGAACCCTCGATTTTGGCCGATTTTTGCCCATTTTGCCTTAGTATAGCCTTGCCTTTTCTGCCAAAAAAGGGCGATTTTCAGGGTTTTTCTTTACCTATTTTTGCCTTAATGACCATTATTGAAGCCTTTTTAACTGATTCGAATGGCTAAATAGACCCGTTGAAGGCTATTTTTGATGATTTGGGAAGATTTGGGAACCCTCGATTTTGGCCGATTTTTGCCAATTTTGCCTTAGTATAGCCTTGCCTTTTTGGCCAAAAATGGGCGATTTTCAGGGTTTTTCCATTGCCTATTTTTGCCTTAATGACCATTATTACAGCCTATTTAACTGATTCGAATGGCTAAATAGACCCTTTGAAGGCTATTTTTGATGATTTGGGAAGATTTGGGAACCCTCGATTTTGGCCAATTTTTGCCCATTTTGCCTTAGTATAGCCTTGCCTTTTTGGCCAAAAAAGGGCGATTTTCAGGGTTTTTCTTTTGCCCATTTTTGCCTTAATGACCATTATTACAGCCTATTTCACTGATTCGAATGGCTAAATAGACCTTTTAAAGGCTATTTTTGAGGATTTGGGAAGATTTGGGAACCCTCGATTTTGGCCGATTTTTGCCCATTTTGCCCTAGTATAAGCCTTGACTTTTCGCTCAATTGACTTATTACTTTCCTCCTACTCTTTTGCAAACAGCTTCTAACAACAACAACAACATATAGCTGTTTCTTCAGAGTGTACTACGAAGCAAACGGCAACCTGTTGTTGTGGTTGTTCGGTTTATTGTTGGTTGTTGTTCGCGAATAGTACGATCCGTTCAACAAGTCTAGTGGCTCAAATTAGTTTGAGCGTCCAGCAATTCAACTCAAAAGCGATATAATAGCTACGACTCAGGGAATAATACTGTGTTATGTTGAGTTACTAAATTTATTTTAAAATACTAAAATTTGTGTATAACTGCATACATCCATACAAATTTCTAGGTGAATAATGAATAAAATTGCTGGTAAAATTGACTAAAATATTAATTCCAAGACATAAATAAAGCGAAATTCTTCATAAATTATTACTATTTTCTACCTTATATATTCTTATGCTGTAAGCAACAATAGGAAAAAGTAAATTGTAACAGAAAAAGAGGTTTCCACAAAAGATGGTGGCCGTTTCTGTCAACCCCTTGTTTTTCTTAAGGTTTCTCGAAGGGAATTCTGGGAATAATTTCCTTAGTTACGAATTCAACGTCTGCAGCTATGTAAAATATGTAACTAAGGAAATTATTCCCAGAATTCCTTTCGAAAATCCTCAATAAAAACATTAGGCAAAAACGGCGGCCATCTTTTGCGGAAGTGTCTATTGTTTTCATAATCCAGCGATAGCTACAGTCTACTGGAACCGGCCTATTAGAGTGTCATAGGTGATTGTGAAGTTTGGAATATCAACATGCGGGTGTGAGTGTTGGCCAACAATATTGGCACGGTTTGCGCCCGTCTAAAACATTTCTGTGGGTCGCTAGTGCCTGACAATAAAATAATAGAATAACAAGTGCTCTAACATTGGGATTACGAAAAGATTCTAAAAAAACGTTCTGAAAAGTTTGTTAGCAAGTTGTCCCTCTATTTTTGCCATCGATCTTAGGCCAACATGCAAAAGAGTGGTGATTATGTTTATTAAAAAAATAATTTAATTTAATGGAGTTAGTAGATTGCTTTATAAATATGTCATTTCATTCTCTTCTAAGTTGTCCTGTGTTAATTTTGATAAGAAAAATTTCTTGAAAATTGCCATTAAATGGAAGCATTACAAAAATGTTTTCGTTACCCATACACCATACACGTTTTTTTTATAACAACACAGTATATAAGAACATAAGGCTTCAGAGGCTAAAAAGTTAAGAACATGCTAAGAACATTACAAGGCTTTGTGAAGCTAGAAACAAATTAGAATTTACTATCTTTTTGCGCTGTCCTGTTCTCAACTTTAGAAAACAGGTGAACTATCAATCATTGTGAATATATGTGATATTTTTACATACGCGTCCCTTTTTTTAGCAATTACCAACTAATTTGAAGAAGAACAGCTTTTTAAAAAGCAAGAAAATTAAGAACATGTTAAGAACATTTTGAGCCTTCAAATCGGAAAAATTAAGAACATTGCATGGCTTTCTTCAATTTCAGTGTTCTTATAAAAAAAAAAACGTGTACTAATTCACAAAAATGCAGGTTCATAAATGTATGTGTTAATTGAATTTTACCTGTTACAAAAATCCTAGTTACAATCGCAAAGCTTTCATGTACATTATAGCACTGCATTGAATTGGATGGAGCAATACCAGATAAAAAAATCTAAATATCGCTTTCGTTCGATCTCTAGGTCACGTGTCATGTGTCTGTATCCTGACTTCAATGGGTAAACCGGCTTCTGCTCTATTATTCATCTGCAGTTTACTACAAAGTGATGATGATAACTGTGATTGAGTTGGGCATTGAACGAACATTGAATTGAGCGAGTATTGCATTCAATGGTCGTCAACATTATTATCAGCAGGTTCAATTCTTACCATTCGGTGCCATCTTGTGACACACTCACCCGACTCAAACACAAGTATTGCATGGAATGACATTGGATTGAACGAGTATTGCATTCAATGTGTTGTGCATTGTGAAGCTTGGTCCTTCTTCTCAGTCGTCAACATTATGAGCAGGTTCAATTCTTACCATTCGGTGCCATCTTGTAACACACTCACCCGACTCAAACACAAGTATTGCATGGAATGACATTGGATTGAACGAGTATTGCATTCAATGTGTTGTGCATTGTGAAGGTTGGTCCTTCATCTCAGTCGTCAACATTATTATCAGCAGGTTCAATTCGTACCATTCGATGCCATCTTGTGACACACTCACCCGATTCAAGCATATCAGTCCAATGCGCAGCCTCGCTTCCCTGTGCGTTATGCCCCACGCATAATATAGCAAACGTACGATCTCTTGATATTTCACTATGATGTCGAACTTTGATTACCAGCGTACACATTTCGATGTCGGATTTCGAGACGTCGTAAATAAGACTTTTGCCGAAGGTTGGATTCGGATCATGTTTTACCACTGATGTTCTCTGTTTCTTCAAGGTTTTGCCTTGCTTTCGCAGTGTAACCGCTATATAGTGGTGGTCTAGAAACAAGACAATAGTTTTATAAGTTGTCTAAAATAGGCTGAAGCTGGACATATAGAGAAAATCTTTGGTAAAAGACTAAAGGCCTGGCTTAACTAGGAGACATGTCGCGGGCGACATTATTGTCGCGGGCGACATTATCGCGAGTGAAATGTCCCCTCGATGTCTCCCAGTTCAGCCACCTTGGCAACTCTGTAGCACGCGACAAAATTCTTAGCGAGACACGCAAATGTTTCTAGGAGTCAACAGAAAAAATTCGAGTCTCCACGACTCGGGGTGCATGCTTGTCACTTGCATATTTAGCAACCCTAGAAGACACGCCAAATACGATGTCTCGCGCGACATGTCTTCTAGTTTCGCAAGCGCTCAAGAGAGGGCTCAATGGCAGACTGGCAAAAATGAGGGGCCTACAAAAAGCGGAATATAAAAAGTGCAGCCATTTTACTATTGCATTTCCTCCAATAAGCGCCCTCCCTAAAATAAACGCCTCATTCGGACTAAGCTGCCCAGGTTGGTCCCAGATACTCTTTTGATAGTGTATGTACAAGCTATCGATGGGAAAAATCAAGATACACCTTTTGCAAGTTGCTGCAAACGTCCATTTATTCGTAAATTTTAAATAACGGCATTAAATCGAGGAAATATGCATATAAACTCAGGATACGAAAAATTAAAAGTATATAAAAACAATCCTGAAAACTTCATACCAAGCCTTCCTTTTCTGTCAGCTAGTGGTAAATTCCTTGCTCTGTTGATAGAGACAGTCAGTCGTTCTGCCACTTTGAGATAAGTCAAAGACAAGAGGATCAACATTGAATTGTCATCCGCTGCTATGCTTTCTTTTTCTTTTGATAATGTAAGCTTCAGGGCTAGTTTCCTTTCTGCGTGTTCAGGCTGTGTGAGACAAAGATGTTTTTAAAAACAGTAACAATGATGGAGAGCCACGTTGGAAGATATGAAATATTATGTTACCAATGGACATATGCATGAAAATGATACAAGTGGATTCGAATTTTAAACTACCGCATTTCCTTGAATATGCGCCCTCCCTCGAATAAGCGTCCTCCCTCGAATAAGCGTCCTCTATGGTTGAAGCTGCCTATCAGGTTGGTGTCTGACACCTCTTATATTTTGCATGTGCAAGGTAATTAGGGGACGGTATCGGAGAACAAACGACCTTTACACGAAGCAAGAGCTCAATGAAATTGTCGATTAACTCTCTCCTGGATGGAGAGTTAATTGCTGCAGAATTCAAAAGTGCAAGGTCTTGATATGAATCAGGAGACAAATTTTGCCAGTTGCTGCAAACCTTAATTATCTATAGAAAACAGAACTTTTCAAATAATTGCTCCTCAGACGTATTCTTAAATGAGAGCCCCGGAAGCTAAAACAAGAAAAAACGGTATTGGACAACCGACGATCTTTAAACGAAGCAAAAGAGCTCGATGAAATTGCTGAGTAATTCTATTCTTGATAAAGAGTTGAAATGTTGCAGTCCTCAATGTGATTTACAACGAGCATGTTTGCACAAAATATCTTGTAAGTACTGAAAACACATAAGGAAATACGTTTACGCGTAATATGTAATGTGTCGGCCATACATGGAAAATTCAGATCAAAAAGTTAATAATCAATAACTTAAAACTTAAAAATTCGTTGACAGAGAAAGCAGTATATGCGAACACTTCGTCGGCGACGATCGGAGATTTTCACCGACTGCCTCTGCGATCAGGTTTTTGAAATAGGGGAACCAGGCTTAAGGCAATATGTGTAAAACTGGGCAATACGTGTAGGCAACACACGACAATACACAGCAATATTTGAATAATCAGTACGGTACGTTATACCTTAACAATCCTTTGCCAAAGAATGAATTCTTTACCAGCTTTCAATGCATCACTGTCCATCGATGCAACATCATAAACAACAGTCCCAATTGTATTGTGATTAAGTTGTTGGCTGAAATCTAAAACTGTAAACTGGATCTGTTGACTTCTAATTTCATAAGGAGGAACTTCAAATTCAAATGACTGATTGAATACAGGATTAAGAGTCTTCTGATGCACTTCGGAGTGATTACGTCTTTTATAATAAGGCAGAAGTTGTATATCAACAAATGGGTCAACACATTCGCCATCTTTTCTCGCCGGCAATCCCTCAGCTTTTATTACTAGTACCATGAGAAGAGCTCTAAAGAAAAGGAAGTCAAATTACTCATAACTATGAAGGAAACCATAACCCAAATATACCCATATCAATTAGCTTGAATGTTAGAGCTGTGCTTCTTAAGAGTTCAGGGGCACGTCAAATAAGTAGACAGACATTGGTTAAAAGCCAACAAAATATCAAAGATCTATTCCGCCGCCCAGGCCTCAAAGTCTGTATCTACTTAAAAAGGGAGGTGTAGTTGGGGTACATAGCTGTTACTAGATCTTTTAGATTGCATCGCTTTTTCAACTCCACAAGATAAGCAGCAAAAGTCGGTCTAGGTGCAAAGTTTCACTGTCATAGCAATTGATGTATGATTTTATGAGCCCTTAAAGTTCCCGATTTTATATGGGCGGCACTTGAGGTGAAGCTTCTCACCCCGACTCGTTTGAGGAGGAGAGCAGTGAATGAATGGACTTTTGGTAGCAGACTGTACAGACTGCGAAGGAACTTAACTACATCTTCAGTATAAGGCAAATTTTATTGCACGAAAGATACAAAAATAAAGAACAACGCAACTTACCTATCCTGTTTGTATTGCAAAGAAAAGTTCAGCATTCCTCTGTAATCATCGCTGACAAGTCTCGCCTTTTGTAATCCATTGTATCTGTTTTGTAAACTTGAACGACGTCGACCTGTAGATTCACTTTCGAATACCTAGAAAGAAAAACAAGCAATAACTTTACATATACATCCAATGACCACGAACAAATTACAGACCAAAGACTGATTTCAATCTTCTGGAAAAGAGCCGCTAGAAGTATAGTCCCCAGCTACCAGGAGTCAGATAAGCATCACTGATCAAATCACTCCGATGCAAACAACTAAGTGACACTGAAGTAAGAAAGCAAGCCAACAGTCTGCATTTGAAAAAACGCAGGTCAGGTGAAAGAAGCTCTACAGCTGATGTGGATCTGGACTTATACCCAAAGACTTGACATTTTAATAATCTAACGCCAATACCCTGGGTATTCTTAACCGAGCATTTATCAATCTCGGAAGAAAGGACAGTTCAGCAGTTATCTTAAAGATACCCAAACAGGCACCGTTTTGACCATGAGTCGAACATTTTGATCAATAAGCCATAACAGTATCAATAAGAGTCAGGGTTTCTTTTAAGAAAAATTTAGAACTGCACAGTATCCTTATAGTCCAATAGGTGAAAAAAATAGAATTTACGGAGGTAGACGTAAACATAACTCAATTCACTCAGTTAGGGTGTATAGATATGCTCTCCGAGAAAATTTTTAAATTTTATGGGTCTAGAATCGCTCTGGTGGTCATTTCGTGATTAAAATATGCAAAATCTAACCATAACCAGGCCATTTTGCAAAAAATATACCGCCGGTTATTTAGTATAGGGCAACAAGTACATAAAGTAATGTGAATTATGTTTTATGCCAGTTTCTCAACTGCACAATTTATCTTTTAGAACTGAACAATTTGTGTAGAACTGCACGTTAAAAAAACCTTGTTAAGAGTAGCTACGTTAATTGCAAACGAAGAAAAAATCAATAGCGAAAAAAGCAATTACATCATTCTCTGCAGCTTGCAAATAAGACGTGTCTTGTGTTCGTGAATAAATCTCTCTATCCAGTGTTGACTGCATACGACTAACTTTTCGTGGGGGTGTTTGGTTTGGCTGGATGATCGAAGAGTAAACTTCAGGCACCCAGAATTGAGAGTCTTGTAATATAGGCACCTGGAAGGAAAAGGAATAGTTATTACGTCATCTATAAGTCATTACGTCATAAAGAGATACAATTTTGTGTACACAACACATGGGTTTCTGGTCAACTCGCCACACTTCCAACTCGCAACACGACCAAGTCCAAGCCACCGCACATCACGCTGATAGGGATCGACTAGTTCAGTTACATGTGGCGAGTCGTCTTTTCAAGAGGCGAGTTGACCAAATGTGAGGTGACTTGACTGTGCCGAGTTGGCAGTGTGGCGAGTTGACCTGTTACCAACACATGTACATGTCGCGAGAAACAACGCAAACATCTCTCGACATACTTATTAACCAAGTAATAAAAAATAATAAAAGCTTATAAAAAAGTTATTTCGCCTGAAACTCTCCAGGGTATGACGAGTATATCAAGAGATGTTTTCGCTGTTTCTTGCAATATTGAAATTTGTTGTACCACTCAAAAACTATTTAACATGTATAAGTGTATGTTCTACCCCTTGGCGCAGGGCCTTAGACTGGACGTAAAGCTATCTCACAATTGGTCCAGGAACTCAAAACATGCTCACTGGAGCTCCGACTGAATGGCGCGAAACTTCTCGAGCTTGGAATCGTATTAAATTACACGACCTACGTAAGGTTGTTGCCAGGCAAGAAGTAGCTTAATAGAAGTAACCTTACAGAATTAACAACATAATAATCATTTTTGTTCATATAACCCGTAAAGAGAAACGTCATAGGCCCTTCCTTTTCCTGAAAATCGGGTTGTAGTGATGTACTAGGTAACACTAGTACCCAGGACTCTAGAGACATGAACTTTGGTAGTTTTGATCATTATATTTAGTTATTGTAGATTATCGCTGAGCTGCTATCGCCGTGTGTTGCATTCGTGTGTATTCCTATTGTTATTAGAATATTGCACGGGTTTGAAGTGGTGCAGCCGTTATTTTACGCTTCAGCAGGCACGGAGTTGAGGGCCTAGATTTCACTGACAAAAGCCTCCTCGCGAATTCCGTGAAGGAAATTGGTTTGGGTAGGATTTCTGTCTGAATATATTCAAATACTGTGACGTCGTAGTCAGCTGCCTCTTGATGTCAGAAGCTCAGCGAGGTAGGGATTTGAGCCCCATCTACGGTAGCGTCACACTAGGATCTAGGTATCGATATTAGCTAACCTACTACTGAGATCCTAGCGACTTGCGCTAAATACACCATTTCACCTTTATTTTCACCTAAATTTGCGGTAATTGGTAATAAGGGAAAAAAATTGTTTATTGGCCCCTTGTATAAAAGAATTCTAGAGTGCTTAGCGATGTTATCAAGAGTCTGTGTGGTATTTTTCGCAATTAAAATGTTCTCTCTCATAGCAGGAAGGGGGCGAGAAAATCAAGAAACTCTTGGAATGACAGGAATTTCACCCAGATGAGATTTAGCTGTAGCCATAGAGTTTGGGTTTTAGGAGAAACTGAAAGACAGAATAATAAGCTACGGGAGTCTTTGTGTAGTAGAAATTCAACAATCCAAATCTTCTAGAATTAATGAGAAGCTTTTAATTTGCTTCCAAACAGATTAGGGATTTACTTGGTCGGCGGTACCAATATATTTTTCTCTATCTTTTCTGTAAGGTCTTGTTTATTTCGACATTAAATTCTCAAATTTAACTGCGTTTTACAACAAGCCTATTTATTGAGATGCAAAAGACTGAAATTTTGTAGCTACAAGAGGTACAAAATCAGATAAATATAGCCTTGAATTAAATACTATAAATATAAGGCTGCCACGCAGACGATGCACGATGCTCCGCAGCAATATTTTCGATATAGCGAAATCTCCAGCAATATTGGCAATATCAATATAAATTTCAATATCAATATCAATATCAATATCAATATCAATATCAATATCAATATCAATATCAATATCAATATCAATATCAATATCAAAATCAATGTCAATGTCAATGTCAATGTTAATGTCAATATCAATATCAATATCAATATCAATATCAATATCAATGTCAATATCAATATCAATGTCGATATCAATATCAATATCAATATCAATATCAAATCAATATCAATATCAGTATCAATAACAATATTAATGTCAATAACAAAGATAGCAATATCAATGTTCGTGTCAATATAAGTATCAATATCAATCGCAAAACCATTATCAATATCAGCAATATCATTATCCATATGTACCTGTTTTTCAGCGACAGGTGCATTCTTTTTACTCTTTCGCGTACTGCTTCTTTTGAAACTACTTCCACTCTTTGCACGAGACATTGGTTCCAGTACTTGCTCCATGGACTTGCTTAATTTACGTTTTCTGTAGTACAGGAATATCACAACAGCCAAAACTGTCAACATCACTGCAAGTACAGATGTCATTGCGATTGGTAATACAATACCACTCATCTTTCTTTAGTCTCCACAACCAATGCTGCAACCTAAAAGATTCAAGTATCAATATGAGAAAAGTGTTTTTGCAGAAGCTTTGTTGCTTACGAGTCTTTCAATGCTTACGAATATAAATGTCTTACGGTGTGATCTGAAAACACCTACGCAGAGGCAAATCTCGAAAATGCCACGCATGACTGCGTATCACGCTCATGTTGAACAGTAAAACGAATGTTTAATACAGCCGAACTTCGATACCTTGACTACCATTTTATTTAAGTTCCTCGATGACTCGAATACTTTTCTATCTCCCCTGATGTGACTAGCTTTTTGTATGAGCAGGACCAAGCGAAGCTAAGCACAAAGTGACTAATCTTAAGATTCTTAAGACGGTTTTAATCAAGCAACGGTATCACTTCTTCTTAAAGTAAGTCAAACTCTTGTTGAAAATTAATTTAACATTTGCAATTAGGTTTTTGACCTGCTTTTTAGGTAGTTGCTACAAATTAATTAGGTAGTTGCCCAATATTATACACAATAATAATGAATACCCAGAACACAAATATTTAATAAAGCTAATTAATAAGGAAACAAATATTTCAAGAAATATAAGACTTATAAGAGCCCATACCTTCACTGTATCTGAGTCTAGAGAGAGTGCTAACAATAACTGATTCTATGGCACACAAAGTCAATAAGAAACACATCGACAAACGTTCTAGAACTGCACAAGAACCACAAACCTAAACTTATTAGGAAAGCAGGGCTTTTAACTTCTTGTAGGAAGAAATCAAATTAAATCAACGTGGGTACATTTTGAAAAGATCAGCTGATAGAATCGGACGACAGGAGTCAAAACAATATCTGCTAATTCTCAGCGAGGCAGTTTATCTTTAAACGCCCACAAAAGGCAGCTGCATCAGTATGCTGTTTAGAAGGTATGATGTTTACTGCACAGTTTGTTCCTTGGTATTATCAATGTATGGAACATTGGAATGGTGGAATGAACCAATGAACAAGGAAGACTCTAGGAACTCATGAACAACGTAACGTGAAACGTCGGCTTTAACGACAAAAACATAGCAGCCAAGCCCAAGATGAATAATAAAAAGAAAACTGAACAAAATAATGGATATAAAAGTGTAACAATTGGAATTGAACACTGGGCTTTGATCAAATAGAATGCAAGAATGCTGGATGATTCACATTTTGCCTGATTCCAGATAGCAATCAGCTTTGATAATGATGATGCTGATGAAGATCATAATACTAATGACGATTATAATGGTACTGATGATGATGATGATGAAGATGATCATCGATGATCATGATCATGATCATGATGATCACGATGATGATTATGACGGTTATGATGATTAAGAAGTTGACAATGACATTGAAAGGACGATAGTGATACTGATGATGATTATGATGACGATGGTGGTGTTGGTGATGATGAAGATTATGACGACGATGATGAAGATGATTGTTGATGATCATTATCAAGATGATCACGATGATGATTATGATTTTGATCATGATCATGATGCTGATGATGATCATCATGATTTTTATTATGATTATGATGGCGGTTGTGGTGGTGGAGACGAAGACGATGGAGGTGATTATAATGATGATGATGATGATAATGATAATGAGATGAAGATTATCATAATGCTGATCATCATGATTATGATTATGGTGATGATGGCGATGAAGATAATGATAATTATGATTATAATAGTGGTGATGATAATGAAAACAACGATAACGAAGGCTTCCTTGGTCTCCTACATAAAACGCAAAAGATATAAAGAATCCGTGAAAGGTCATGAGAAAGGTTGAACATCTATTCACCATAGAATGAGATCCTCATTCCATGATTCCATGTTTTAGCAATACCATTTTCACGGAGCTGTGAATGCAGTGATTGCCTTGGTTGCAGATTCTGGAGTTTTGCCTTATAAGAGAGCTAATTCAATACATACAACAGTCAATTCGAAACAACAACATAAAACAGACCAGGACACCTTCAGAAAGTTTGAGAAAACAGATGGTTTACGTTTCTCTGCACTGCACGGCGCCCTTGGACTAGCATAAAGAGCATTCCAAAGCGCATTGAAAGCCTGAGCGGGACAACCTCGCGGACAATGATAAAAGACCGTTAGTAGGAAATTTGGGTTGAAATATCTGTTGAAGAAAAGAGTAAACAACGGCGAGCAGCACGAGCAATGCAGTAACGAAATAATTAGACATTAAATGCAGTAATGATAGGAACCATAAAAGATATTATTCTCAATCGCCCTACAGAAGTCCTGTATGGCAGGAGGAATAGTCTTGCCTTGTGTCTTTCCACAATACCACAATAGCTCTGTTTGGGATATCATAAGAGCTGGAGCGAAGGCTCATTCAAATTGAGAGATTTCTAAGGGTGGGAGGGTTGCTAGGCTGGACAGGTGAGGCTTCTTTAAGAACACTGCTGCTTGTCCAGCAGTCCGACGTTATAGACGTAAAAGATCAATAAAATGAGGAAATCAACCTTAAAATACACGAAACTACTAATTTATAGAGATCTAACGTTGAGACATCAAATACGATCACAAAATTCTGAATTTCATTTTGTACTATTACAGTACTTCCAAGCCTGAGGGGCAATTTACTCCTTGGAAATCTCATACACCTTTGCTAGAAATCTTATTGTTTTCACGGAAATACCTTGGAACTCCTTTTGTTTTCATGGAAATCTAAAAGTTTTTTGGAGAATGAAATGCCTCTCTTCTAAATCAGTGGCTGGCCATGATAGGAAGGTCTCATGAATAGAGGGGCTGATTTTCATTTAAAATCTTGGGGTTGATAAAACGGATAGAGAGTAAGGACTGGACTAAACAGGTTCAAGGGATAGATAGATGTGTGCCAAACAAAACACGGAGTGTTCCATTATATTAGGCGATAATAGCAGCAAAATTGAGAGGTGCTTAATAAAGTCCTTATAGTCGATTGTATAACTGCACGATTTCAGGTTCAGAAATATTCCTAAAGACTTCAAAGAAGTGAACGTTCGAAGACACTTCATAAGATGTTCAAGATATTACTTTTTGAGGTTATAAGACAAAAAGGCCACGAAAGTTTAAAAAAACTTACCAAAATTAGCGAATAAATGAACAGAGAACAGGAATACCCAGAAGAAACAACCTGCGATTATTTCATTCATCAACAAGATGGTCTAAACCACGTGCATAGAATATAACCAATCATTGCTTATTAACAGGTTGAAATAACATTGAACAAATGGTAACTCTGCTTAACAAACACTGTATTTTCTTGACAGATGTTTTTTCGTAATTTAGACGTGTTAAAATAACAAAACAAGCATGGAAAATCAGTTTTTTTGCAGCGAAATTGCGCTTCCTCTAGTACTACACGCTTTTTTATAAGGAACCACTTTATAAGGAACCTACATGTAGAAGGCCCGAAAATTTAAAGAACTTATACTACTAAAGCGAAAATCATTAAGGAACTATTGAATGTTGAATACTTTTATCACTGCAAATAATCAAGAATTAGAAAGCCGGTGCCATTCATTTGCAGTCAAAAATCAAATAAATTGTCGTTAAGCATGTATCCAATGTTTCTTTGAGTAGTCTCGAGCTTTGCTCACATGCAAATGTCTCTCTTTTATTGCTAAGACCATTGTATGTGCAGTTAAAATTAAGGAACTATTAAGGAACTTTTGGAACTACAATTGCCTCAAAAGAGGCCCAAAAATAAGGAACTTTAAGAACTAGGCCTTGAAGTAGGTTCCTTATAAAAAAAAGCGTGTACAGGCCCTTACAGCTAATTAATTGTAGGTTGTCTGTCTTTTGGACATCGACTTTTCGCGAATGAGACCACTTTGGCTTAGAAAAACCCCATGAGGGCAGGCTAAGTGGGAGCATACATGTTTTTTTTATAAGAAACCGGTTTATAAGAAACCTAGAACTAGACACCCAAAAAGTTAAGAAACTTTTAGAACTAGGAGGAAGAAGTTAAGAAACTGTAGAAATTTTTGCGTCCGTTTTCCAACATACTGACTCACATTTGTGGAGGTAGTAATTAGTTCCCAAGCATTTCCATGCGATTTCTCGCACCAGCGTGGCTAATTTCGTGCGATTTCTCGCATTTGTCGTTTTTACTGCAATTTATAATTTATGACTTATGATTAATCAAGAAACTGTTAAGAAACTTTTAGAACTAACTTTGGGCAAAAAATTAAGAAACTTTTAGAACTAGGCCCCGAGCTAGGTTTCTTATAAAAACAAAAACGTGTACTCTTCTTTTATAAGAACCAGGTAATTTTTTCCGAGGCTCGATGTCCTTAATATTTGAAGAATTTGAGTGTTCTTAATTGTGTTCTTATTTCAACATTGATTTTTTCCATTGGAACAACATATTAAAAATTCACTTTTACGGCGACGGAAAAATGGTAGAAAATATGTTTTCCAAAGTAATCAACACAACGCTCTTTTGAATGATAAACAAACAAGTATTAAAAAGCATGAAAAATCAATTAAATTCACCGCAAATCATATCCAATAAGGTAATTGAAAGGGCTTATCTTAATCTGTTTGATTATTTTCAAGTACTTTAAGACAGTCTGCCGGGCATACCGTAAAAACCAGACCCTAGGACGTGAGACCCCTGAGACCTTTAGGACCATTAAGTACTGACATCAAAAAGGACCGTTAACACCAGAGGGTATTCGCCAAAAAGGGCGCTAAAATAACAGACATCTATCGAAACTTAAAAAATTGCATTAGCTTGAAAAGAAGTGTTTTTGTTTGGGCCATAGCTCTAAGAAAGACAGTGAGGTATTCAATCAAACAACAAAAATCAATAATTAATATTATTGACTACTGAAAGACGTAAGAGAAGGCAAGCAGCCAAATAGCGGAAGAACCACTATTAAGAAAACCCGGACTGACAGCCTACTGCGATCTTCTTTTGTTCTTAGAAGGCGAATACCCTCTGGTGTTAACGGTCCTTTTTGATGTCAGTACTTAATGGTCCTAAAGGTCTCAGGGGTCTCAGGTCCTAGTGTCTGGTTTTTACGGTATGCCCAGTCTGCCGTCCCTAACAGAACAAATATTTTTTCAAGATAAAATCAACCAACAGACTCACTCGATTTTTCGACTTGCGAATTTTCTCCTCACTTCAGTCGACTTCAGTAACACAAAATACAACTGTTTCTCACAAGAAGCTGCGTTATCGCTGTGTTATAAACATAGAGCGTGCGAGAGAAATGAAAATGATACACTAAGCTTTTCTTGTTTGATGAAATAATAAGTTTATTTGTTTAGGCTTTCTTATTGAAACCATTGTATGAAAATAAGTTTATACAATACTTATTAAAACATTGTTGCTGTTATTCACTAACCTGTACTAAAAGCCTATCAATTTTATGACGTCAATGAATTCTGTTAAAAATTTTCTCAGATATTTCAAGATTTTCCTCAGTGTTTCTGACTTTTCAATTTTTCATAAAACATATTAACTAACCTTTCTTAATCTTATACTTACGATAGAATTATATTCCAAGGTTTCCTATTTTCAACTTTCGACGATTGCATAGAAAGTCTAACGTTTACACAAATGCTACCCTACCCTAAAGGAGATGATTTTCATTTTAATCCCAAACTATTTTGCATGACAATTCTTAGTTAAAACATTCACAAAATGATCTGCGATATAATGAGAACAATTTACGGTTGGAGGGCTCAAAATATTTTCTCTTTTCACAAATTATTTTGATTTATTTTATTTCTATGGAATCTATTTTTGATCTTTTCAGAGATATAATTAACTTTGTGACTTAATAACTAAATAATTACGCTAATAGCTTTTCAGAAATAGATTTTGCATTCGGCTTCTCAGCATTTCAGATTTCAATTTCTAAAGCAAATGGATTTTTAGGGATGTTTTGGGTGCCTTCTCAGGAACAATAGGATTTCTTCCAAAAATGTTCAAGAATTTTCCTTCTAATGAAGGATTGACTTGTGGTTAATAAAATATAGAAATATCTATAGAAACATTTACATAAAAACAAAACAAATTAAATTTTCGGAATAAAAAAATGCATGTTTTGGTATGGTACTTTTGTCTGTGACGTCACGGCATACAGAAAGGATCACCGCGAATCATAAATTTTATCTTGATTTTTTACTTTCTCTCAAAGATCAAAATTTAATAGACTACAGTAGGCCAACTATAGAAACGAAAACATGAATTTAATGTCCAAAGAGCTTGACTAGATTATATTGGCAAAGTCTTTGTGTTTGTCGATGTTTAGGACTCGATTCAAGAGACATTTAGGCCCATTTTTAGGCCAGAAAATGAAATTCAGATAAAACAGCACAACACTTGCTTACCTTCACTTGTTTGTTACTGTCACTGTAAATTTACAGAAACTGCAAACATTTTCATTTCTAAGCTCTAAAAGATTAGTTATAAGTAGCCTGTCGACCAGGAAATATCTTGGTTTCACGCCACAGAAAAGAATTTTGTAAATAATCACGGTGCACCATCATTTCCTTTTCTCCTCTTTCTCTTGTTGTGGGCCTATTCATAAATCCAGCTCTAATCTCACGAATGAAATTGTATCATTTTTCACCTGGAGGCCGCTTCTGGTGATAAATACATTTTGCTATCAAATTTCACGTTGACGTACAGGAATGGATGAAGAAAATATAAATAAAGGCTATATTATATTATAGTATGTACACACTTTTTTTTATAAGAATATCCTAATTTTTGCCGAGGCTCCAACTTTTCCATTGTTATTCTTAAATTTCCATTGTTCTCTGGCAATTTTGAGCCTGAATATTCTTATAGACTGTATTCTAATTAAAAAAAAGTTTCTATGTATTTGTTATATATAATAAAAGATCACTTCCACCCTCGCGTGATGTCTTCAGACGAGGTATTTTCATTGTTCTTGCAGTGCTCTACACAGTGCCAAATAAACGGGGACGCTTATCAATTTTTCAAAAATTTCCCCACCCTCCCGACGACCCTCCGTTTTGCCCAGGGAGCATAAAGAATATTTTGCCCTTGGTGCACCCTGATTTTCCCGATTTTCAATCTGAGCGAGATCTTTTCTAATCGTCGAGCATATTCTTGTCATTCTGGTCACCTCCAAATTTGATTTGGGGGCCCCTATACTCTGCAAGAAAACAGCCTGCTGACTGAAACATCACAAATTCTGTTGCTCCCTGTTCCACAATGAAGGAAACTTCTTTCGATTCTCAGCATTCCAAATTTCAAAAACTTTCAAGGGCCATCAAGTCCCAAAGTACTTGGGCGTTGTGCGTTGGTTTCGGAAACTTTTGCACAACTTTCTGCAGATCAGCTAAATGATATTATAGATAAAATCAGTAACGCTCCCAGAACTGATCCTTGGGGAACATGCTTACATACAGGAGTTGATGTGCCACGACAGACGTTGAGATAAGATGGAACAACCTGAGGCGACACACTACAGTTCAAATCTCTTTCAACTATGGTGTCAAATTCAATGATAAAATGAAGGGTTAGCTTGCAGAAATCGACTAAATTTTGCTCCTATCCAAAGAAGAATTCTCTGACCTTTCTTTTGATAACCGCGCGATACTTTTCGAACGTAGGTGTACATGATATGTCGAATGAAGCACGAAACCCCTTGCTTCTGCTTCAATATGAAATGAATCTTGAACACTTTTGATAAGGGGCGGGGGGGGGGGGGTGGGGTAAAGAAGGCTATTCCTGCCACAGATAGAGTAGTCTATGTCGAGGCTATGACGACAAGGCAAGTATGACGGATGGCGGAAAGCTAATTAACTTAGTGCCACAGCATTTTTTCTCCGTTACCAGCTAAAGCTTCTTGCGTAGAGCTTAACCTATTTCGTGAAGAAAAATCCACCCAAGGACCAGATATCTTTGGTTATGATGACAACGGATAGATGAATGATATGAACGGTCTGATATAGTTATTTGTGGCAAGTGGCATTGCAAGTTCCAGATATTACAACACAGTGTAAAGGAAAAATGACGATCAGCACAAGCTTGCTCAGCCATTCCAACGATTTCGTCCTACCTAGAGTGAGGCGCAAATAAGGCTTTGAAAACAAGCGATCGATGAATGATATCAACGGTCCGGAAGTTGTGTTGTCGCATTGCAAGTTGCCAGAGATTACAAGAGACATGTTTTATTTTATAGAACACTTGGTTCCTATTTCAAATCCCATTTCCACTTCGTTCGCATTCGCCGATCGCTTGCGAACAGAATACAGCCTTCGTGATCAATTTTAGGCGATAAAAAAAGTAAATTTTTTGCGCAAGCTTTTTACCTTGACTTGCAGCGGAAATCAAAATCGCTTCGCGATCGCTATTTTCTGATGGCTAGCGAACAGCGAATGCGAACGAAGTAGAAATGGGCCTTCAGCCTGCATGTTTCTTATTTTCAAGCCGTTTTCACCGACTTATCACCCAGTACCCTTCTAAAAAAGGTCAAAATATGTTTCTGGGCAAGAGCTTCACGCTGGTGAACTTTGCCGGTGCTTATCTCAAATATTTTCAGCATGGTGCTGATAAAAGTTTTTCTTTTAAAAAAAGACGCGCTGTTAAGGAAAAATATCGGTCAGCATAATCTCAGTCTTTCCAGCGATTTCTTTTACAAATGCTTCATTTCGTAACTTTTCCTACAGTTCAGCGGTTAACCTATCGCTTCGTAGCTACCCGAAAGCAATGAAATAAAATAGGAGATTTAAATAGCATCGTGTCGTCCCAGCTCCAAAACAACGAGTTTTCTCCCGTCGGGACTTCAGAAATCGTTATTCACTCTGCTTCAAAAGATACAGCCTAAGCCATGCTATACGAAGACATCACACAAGAAAAACGACAAATTTCAATTTTTTTCTAATTTAATAAAGCGCGCGCGTGGAAAGGACCATAAAATACAGTGGGTGTAGGGTCTACTAAAAATTACAAAAAATACTTAAAAAACAAAAAATTACCAAATACAAAACATTATATTTTGTTCTGTTTGAAAAACGTGGCTAACATACAGTTACAAAGTAACTTCTTAGACAAAGCAGACTGGACCAACTTCCAATCCAAAGCTAGATTCTTTACCAGATGCATCAGCAACTGCGAAATCCATAATTGGCAGATTGACAATTTTTCTTGCTTCGAATTTGAAGACAGATTTGTCCCATTTGTTGCTTCTAGAAGAGCATCCATCTTCAACCTTTCTTGGTTGGAATTTCAAGGCAGAGTTGGCGTCAAACAACTGACCGTTCATTCCTGAAACAAAAAAAGCTTCATCAGTCTTTGAAAATTCACGCAAGCAAGCAAGCAAGCAAGCAAGCAAACAAGCCAGCAGCAGACAAGCAAGCAAGCAAGCAAGCAAGCCAGCGAGCACTTTTATTCTAATTTGGAGTTGCAGGTTGTGCCCAAAGACGGATGTTCTGGAACCAATACCCTGCTGGTTACTCATTTATGATGGACAGCTGATTTGAATGTAGGCCAATTGCTGCTTCCAAAAAAGAGCGCACCCTTCTTCAGGCCAGTGAACCAAAACTTCAACATAAACCTTACTCATTAAACAAAGGAAACTATGTGGTTTGGTCGTGTCAAAACATATTCATGCGAGAATATATTCATCTAGTGTGTATACTAATTTAATAATTCGTGTTTTAATGATAAAGCTGTTATATTTTACACGTTTAAGACAGGAAAGACAGGTTTTCAGTCGTATTCAGTCGCATTTCATCGGAATTCGTAGAGTGTCGATGCTTACTCTAACAGCAAAATTTAAAAAAAAACAGCAAGCGTGATTCTTCGGAATTTTACGTCTGATCGCATCCTATTTCATCGGGATAAAAAACTCTTCGGGATGAATTGAGACGAATAGCAACGAATTAGGGACGGGTTACAATCAACTTGGACAATATAAGTTCTTTGCATAATCTAGCTGGTTTTCATATGTCCTTATTGATCATAAATCCGGTACACGAAATCCTTAAAAAAACTGATTGTGAATGCTCTTATCGTAATTTTCAATGAAAACCCAAGCACGCAAACCTTTAAATTTCATTGCCTTCTTGTGGTTGTTAGCAGAAGCATCGTGCCATGCAACAGAGTTCTTACAATGGTATGTGACAGTCTGGTAAGCAGCCTTGCTTAAGTGGCCCAAGAAAGCCAATTGAGATTCAGCAGCGTTGTAGCTCATCTAGAAAATTAAAGGTAAAGGTAAAGGTCATGGCTTTTATATAGCGCCGTTATCTACCACTGGACATATTCCACAGCGCTTTAAAATGATTACCCCCTTACCTCGGGCCATTGTTTTTTCATTTTCCATTTTTTTTGCTATACTCCCTGGGGAGTATATATCGACTCGCTTGCAGCCATACAGTAGGCGCTACGAGGGTTTTAAGGCCTTCATCAGTAAGGTACCAATTTTACACCTTGGTGCGGTGTCAGAGAGAGCAAGGTTTTTACACCTTGTAAATTTTTGCTCCCTAGCCTGGATTTGATTCACAGACCTTGAGCCCAAATGGCGCAAGTGCAAACCACTACGAAACGCTGCTCTCAAATTTAAAAAAAGTTATCCGTACAACGTTTTGCTGCTTTGTCAATAATTAGTTTCAGATCCATCTATTGTCCGTTTAGTCCATTAATCAAGATAAAATAAGAGCACCAAGAAAGTCCAGTTGAGCCCTTTTCTATTCTTGCTTCTTGAATGTTTTGAGAGAATATTTTTACACAACTACTGATAATTTCATGAGTCCATAAACTCCATATATTTATGATTCTTTCAATGCAAAATTTTAATAGCTGATTCAAAATAAAATGAAATTTCTGCTTCTAATTATCAGGGTTTTTTTAATACCTTATAGAGTTGGTTTTGCAGTTGATGTGCCGGGACCAAATTGCAATAAAAACCTATAGGAGTGCTGTTATTGCAAAAATAGAACTCCGTAACATTGCCACTTTGTCTAGGCAACTGTGCAAGCCAGCGAGCGAATCTCATAATGTAGAGCATAGTAAATCAAACGCATGTTCCCTGTAAATTCTTTGGAATAAAACAAGGCTAAACCAATATATATCACGACAATGTGCTTTTTAACTCAAAAGATACAGTTAATAATTGACGTTGTTAATGATCATACTTACTGTAGCAAGTTCAAGGTCTTCACTGAACCATTTCTGGGCAGTTGTTCTCATTTTCTTTCCCCATGGTGCTTTTGCAACCATCTAAAAAGGTGAAGATAAATACTGTGATAGATACACCATACAAAATACATGTACAAAGCACATTTCCTTCAATAGTTAACAAAAGGAGTGATTTCTCCGCTGCAAGAATACCACCGCTGAAGATACTTGAATGCTAATGGCGGTTGGAGGGAGAAAATCTCGTTTATACACAGCCAAAGGCTTTCTTTCAATCTCTCTTTAATGTTTTGGCTATAACACGCTAGCGAAGCGAATCTATAATCACTACTGTGGTGGATAATCACTACTGTGGTGGTACTATTTGCGTACTGTGGTGGTAGTTTCTGCGTACTGTGGTGGATAATCACTACTTGTGGTGGGTTATTATGCTTGCGGTGGTGGCAGTTTTGGCGTACTGTGGTGGATAATCGCTACTTGTGGTGGGTTACTATGCTTGCAGTGGTGGCAGTTTTAGCGTACTGTGGTGGATAATCACTACTTGTGGTGGGTTATAATGCTTTATGTGGTGAATACGAAATCATAGCAAAACTCTATAGATCAAGCAAGAAAAACCACAAAATCCACCATAGTACGCCAAAACTGCCACCACCGCAAGCATAGTAACCCAGCACAAGTAGAGATTATCCACCACAGTACGCAAATAATACCACCACAGTAGTGATTATCCACCACAGTAGCGATTATAGATTCGCTAGCGTGTATAAGCAATTATCGTTTCCAGATAAGAGCATAGCCCTGGAAAGACTGCCGGCCATTTCACTGAGCTCTTCAGAACAATGGAATGGTCTTCCACTCTCAAATGCAGTTAAGATTAGGGTTCCTCAAGCAATTGTGGGAAACTATATAAAGTATGAATGAAAACCACGTATAAAGACACAGTCTGCATGCAAATAGTCATCCGATGCACAGAAATTAAATATCTACCTAAGATTGCTATTTCAGATTGGGTCCCTAAGTGGTACACATGATAGCAAAAAGAACAGCAAACATGTTACGGTTGCATATGAATCATATTGAATTAAATCATGGTTAAATTTTTAATTTAAGCAACGTTAATGTTGAAAGAAACTGTTATAATTATAATAAAAGTAGGCCCGTGTTAAGTTTGAATGAACAGAGGGCCTTGCAATGTTTTGCTTCTCTAATCCCCTTGTTTTCGGTAGAAGTATAATGCTGGATGCTGTCCAGGTCAATGGACGTCAGGAGATGAGTAAGGCTATATTTGTAGAACCCTTAAGGTGCCGCTCGCCTTAAGCGTCTTTGAGGCTTCCTTTATGACAGCCTATCAGTCTAGAAATCCCTACGGTATCTGGCTGATCTCCAGGAAATCCCTGCATGTATTTAGCTGTGTTTTTCTTGAAGCGAGTTTCATTCGAAATCAACCACCGATAAGACAACTGGTCTAAATTCACGAAAATTTCTTGGTGGTGTTAGAAAGTGCGTTCTTGTTTTTCCTGCGTTGGAAATTCTCATTGATCATTGCTGTTGTTTGCCGTCAGTCTTTCAAGTGCCTCGTCAAGAGTTGTATAAAGCCGGTGATTAAGGACACGCGGTGAGATTGTTCTTGTTTTTATATCATAAAGTAACTCATTATTCGTCATAAAATTCTCGTAAAATATCAGAATGGCAGCTGAAAATACTAGTGGTCAAAATTTGGAGGGGCTAGATACTAACACCCGCCTTACCTCACTTGAAACGTCGCTGTCAAGCATTGAAGACACCCTTAAAAAGCTGCTTGCAGCACAAGATAACAGTAAAAACCGAGAGAACGCGGATAGTGATCACTCACAATCTGCAGCAAGTGCAGGTATGTCCATGACCAAACAGGGAGGGCAGGTGGCCTTCGGACAAGCTCCAAGTTTTTTAAAAGTTTCGACCAGCACGCTTCCTGCACTCACTACTACCGAACAAACGAGCAAAACAGCACCCATGCAAGGTTTTACAATTCCTACCTTGCCGCCCGTGGACTTCCCTCTTCAAAATTTGACCGATGTTGCATCTAGTGCTTGGGGAATTCAGCCTCAACAATGGCTAGCACAACGATCTTTGCCTGCCATCTCAGTAATGGGTGGTCTTACTCCAGTTCCAGGCTATCTGGTGTCCATGATTGAAAAGAACGAATTTGTAGATTTTGCTCTGTTACGTTTAAACAATCTAAAAGATTTGCCTACACTAACGCCATCCAGCTTGCAGCTTGAGCGTCTGCTCAAAAACAAATTAGAGCCGATTCGTGTGTTTGCTGACTGGGCAGAGGCTTGGGCTGTCTTTGCGTCGGTGGTTGCTAAGCATAAGCCAGATAAGCTCCCCTCGCTCCTCGCTTACTTTTTGATTATCGCGAAAGCCCATCGTGATGTTCCTGGTACAGGATGGCTGTCGTACGATTCAGCGTTTCGAAAGCAAGCTGCTAACCGCATCGATACGCATTGGTCTGTTGTAGACCCCACTCTTTATATGTCTACAGTCTTAACTGCGGGAGTTCAAAAAACGGGGCAAGAAACGAAAGCTGTTTCGCCATCCGCCAAAAGAAAAACCCCTTGCTTCGCGTGGAATAAGAAAATCTGCAAATTTGCGAAGAATTGCGTATATTTGCACGTTTGCTTGGCCTGTGGAGGTGATCATAAAGTGCTAGATTGCCCCACGGAGTCCGCAGAAAAGAATCCTGTAGCTAATAAAAGACGAAGATCTCCTTCACCGGAAATCATTAAAAAACGTACAAAATGACTAGATGCCGAGACATTGAACGATTGTAATAATTCTTTTACTTTTCCTGTTCCTTGTGTTATAACACCATTGAAACTTTGCGTGTGGCGTGATTTTTTGCAGTCTTCTCCTCATCCGGATGCAAAATGGGTACTCCAGGGTCTTACCTACGGCTTCAATATTGGACTCGAAGGAGGCCCCCCTCGTTCTGCAAAAAGAAATTGTGCGTCTGCCTTTAGAAAGCCGGAGATAATCGACTCCTATTTAGCGGAAGAAATACAGCAAGGGACAATGGCGGGACCATTCTCGGAGTCTCCACTACCCGACTTGATTATAAATCGTTTTGGGGTAATCCCAAAATCAACAGTTGGGAAATGGCGTCTTATAACTGACTTATCATACCCCCCAAAAGAGAGTGTGAATCACTTCATCCCAGATGAAAGGGCAGAAGTTTCGTACTCTGGTATTCCGGAAGCCATAGCCAAGATCATGCTTCTTGGAAAAGGGACTCGCGTGTATAAGCAATTATCGTTTCCAGATAAGAGCATAGCCCTGGAAAGACTGCCGGCCATTTCACTGAGCTCTTCAGAACAATGGAATGGTCTTCCACTCTCAAATGCAGTTAAGATTAGGGTTCCTCAAGCAATTGTGGGAAACTATATAAAGTATGAATGAAAACCACGTATAAAGACACAGTCTGCATGCAAATAGTCATCCGATGCACAGAAATTAAATATCTACCTAAGATTGCTATTTCAGATTGGGTCCCTAAGTGGTGGAGTGAGTGGCCAAGCTTCTCAGTCAGTTCTCGTTAGACAGCTGAAGTTAAGCTTGGTCGTGTGAGGTCAGCATCTGGATGGGTGACTTTCCAGATGGATGACTAAACAACTCACTCTGCCGTCCTTCGGAAGGACGTTAAACTAGGGGTCCCATGCCTGGATGCGGCATGCATAGTAGGCCTAAATTAGCTGAAAAGCTAGAAATAACAGCCTACTCAAAATAAAGTAACAACAACAACAACATCATCATAGGTTACAGCATTTCTGCCGTCCGCCGCCGTCATGCCTCCACGATAGTAACATCTATATGGGGATCTCGGGATTTCAGTCATTAATAGGATCAAATGGTTTCCATTTGTATTTGTGATCTGGTGATGATCCTGCGACCGAGGACCACATGGATCGAGGAACTCATAATCTAAAAACTACTGAAACATCCCCAAAAAGTAATCTTGTGGAAGCTTATGAATGTTCACCCGATGACGTTTCAGCTTAAATAAATGACAATCAATACATACCACTCTTGAAAGTTGGTTGATATGCAAACAGATCACGGCATGTACGAGCTGGGTAATCTTCACTTCCATCAGGCTTTTCTGATCGGTCAATCATAGCTTTGATCTTGTTCATTCTTGCTTGGAATTTACCACCGTACTTATGAAGATCATCAGTGGTTGGCTTGTCCTTCTTTTCACTGGAGTAGTATCTGTAGATCTGGAGGAATGGATTGACTGCAGGTGGAAGTTCTTCCTCTTCACCCTCTCCTTCACCTTCTCCTTCTGTTGGTCCCTTCCTTGAGCCTTGAGCCAAATGACCTCCAGCCCATGGTGCCTGGATAGCAATGATAATAACAAGATTACACAGGCGGTATTCAACAAAATCTGATGAAATATTAAAATCTGTACGCCTGATAACATACAATCATTCTTGTGTATTTAACTACTAAAGCATGGTCTTCAGCTGACAGCTATATAAAGTATATTAACACTGAATCTTACCTGGAAAGCTGGTCCTGGTTGTCCCTATGGAAAGAGAAATAGCATATAAGAGCAATGTAGCATGTGTGTACATTATGCAAGTGACTTATTGTAAACGCAAATTCATAAATCAAAGCTCCTGAATCAATTTCCAGCAAATATTCAAGGTCTTATAGGAGTGGTGTACCAAAATTACTGAGATTTGAACCTGGAATGCATGATCAGAGAGCCAACGATAATTCTACTCTGAATCAAAATAGCGCAGAGAAATCGTTGATTGAGGGGGTCATTGGGCATGACGGTTTGCGGTTTTTCGACAATTTGAGAGCGGTTTTACGGTTTTTACCTTCAAGAAGTACGGTTTTATGGATTCTTCAACTTGCGATTTCGGTGTGGTTTTATGGTTTTAAGGAAAAACATGTACGTTTGTACGGGTCTTTGGCTAAAAAATTTGCGGTTTTACGGTTTTTTGACCCTCCCTATGACCCCACCTTGATTAACTTTTAAAGTCATACAGCCCAAGGCTCTCCTACTGTTTGGCCTGTTAGGCCTCCAGTACCATACATTTACAATTTTTTCCATTCACGAAAAATATTATGTCTGCTAGTATAGTGAAATTATTACAGCTTAAGAATACTAGCAACTGTACAAGTCATATTGATGACAAAATGACTAAAAATTCCTGTCGCATTCACATCTTGGAGCAAAACTTGGAAAATAAGAAAAATAAGCACTAACAACGAAGAAAAATAAAAGTACTTACAGGAACTCCTGGGGGTCCGGCAGGTCCCTGCAGAAAAAATTGATACCATTTCAAAAACAAGAAACAAAGCTTGCACATGAAAATCATTGTAGAAAGTAGAAAATTGAGAATCTTATACATGCACAACAAAGTCATGCACATTATTTGAAAGGCCAAGATTCAATCTTTGATAGAAAAAGGATTTAAACAACTTACTGGAACACCATCTTTGCCCTAAAAATAAAGAGATAAAAGAAAATATTAAAGAATCGTCTAAGCTATAAGAAATGCTTTTACGTTAGAACATTTGGCTTCATTCTTCTGTTGATACAGAATGAGAAACGACTTGAACTAGCCTGTCTACAGACTGGAACTCTTATCAACGAAAGCTTATATTTTGGATGGGAAAGAATTAAATCTGTGTGCAGTCAAGTGAACTAAGTCAAGTTAATCAAGTTAACTGAGTCAAGTAAACTTGAACCGAAAAGTAGTACAGATAAGAGTCAGCAAGATCTTATGACAAACACTGGAATTCTGGAAAACCCCGGAACTCCCAGCTGAAAACTCTGGTCTGTACGATTTTTCACCGATGAAGGGACAGCAGAATTTTGTGTTATATATAATTTTTCACTAAGATTTTACTAGTCACTGTGTTAACACTTCCTTCTATCCACATCTTTTCCATTTTTTTCATAAGAAAATTATTTGAATTTTACATCTATTTAGTAACGGTGATTATCTATCAATTTTCAAAATTGGGAAAGCAATTTGAGAGGAGATCATGAAACTATATTGAAAGTAAATTTAAGTAAATTTCAAAGTGCAACTGGGCGTGCAATATTATTGCATCAAAATCCCTTACCGGAAATCCTTTAGGTCCCTGAAAAATTGGAAAAAGTAATAGGTTAATTACATAAAAGTAAAATGTTAAAGAAATATTTAAAGAAATAACTAACATCTTTCAACGTTCCAATATAACTTCTAAATGGCATCTCTCAAGCAGGACTTGGTCAATGTTAACATGCACAGAAATTCAATACATTTTTTTTATAAGGAACCTTTGGTCTGAGTTGAGGCTGGAGGTCCTTAATTTTTCAACAAAATGAGGCTGGAAGTTCTTTGTCGTGATATTATTTTGAATACTTATTTTAACAGCAAATTCATTTAAATTCTTTAGGGAACTACGATGAGAACTATGTTGTTATTTGGTTATTTGGTACTATTTAGTGGTATAAACCGTGTTGTTCTTGAAAAAGTTACTCTTAGTTTCCATTCAAGCCTTGATAGTTCCTCAAAGTTCCTTAATTTTTGGGAATTTTCAGCCTAGATTTCCTTATAGATGTCTTCTTATAAAATGAAAAAAACGAAGTGTATAGGTCTTTTACCCTATTCCTGGAATGTACCCGGTTTTTTCGCCTGAGCAATTATGTGGAATGAACTGATAAAATGCCTAATTAATGGGTCCCAAAATGGTTGTTAGGAACGGGACTGCTAATTGTTGGTTTGGGTTCTTGAGGACATAAAAATTAGGAAAAGTACAGCATCTGACACCCAAAAAGTAATAGTGAAGTATAGCTAAGTTATTGCTGAGATGTTTGTCCATACCTTTGCTCCACGCTTTCCTTTCTTTCCTGTTGGTCCCTACAAAGCAAAAAGCATTAATTAAAAATTTGCAAGACACGATATAATTCTCAATGAATATGCTGATGTCTTGGTTCAGACACATACAACTCAAAGATCCTTGCTGACCAAATGAAAAAACCCTCAAGAACTTCAAGTCTAAGAGTCTTACGTTTGTGCTTGTTTAAGTGTTCAAGATTCTATTAGTTGTTTAGGGATATAAGTAAAAAAAATATAAGCTTGCTTTTTAAACCTAACGATGGGTGAAGCTATTGTAACCTCTATTGAGGATGCATTCGTACAAATATTTAATTCACTCTTTGGAATCTAGTACACCCTCAACTTAATCTCAATTGTTTTGTTAGGAATCGTGTAAGAATTCTTGTTTCAATAGGAATCTCGTACGCTTTTTCGAGAGATGAAACGTTAAGCCCCTGTTAACTAGCAAGCAAGCAATATTCATTTGTTAAAGGTAGGTCAGGCTTCTGGCAGCGAAACAGCAGATTAGGACCTGCAACTTGTGCCCTCAGACTGACAAAAACTATCTTAGGTATCCATCTTATCGACCTAAATAGGATAAACAGCTGAGTTGGTTGTGTGATTGTGGTTGATTCATGATTCTATCAATAGCAGAATTCAGTGAGAACATGCATGAATTCAGTGGGAAACTTAGGAACTAAAAACCTCGAGCTAAATAATGGAATGACGAGAGCAGGAATTATCTATGTTTCCAGAACAATTCTAGTAATACAACTTCTAGACATAACTACTCACCATTGGTCCACTGATTCCTGGTTGTCCTGGTGGGCCTGAGTCTCCATCTGGTCCCTGTTTGATAACGAGACAAACTTAGCAATGCCAAATAAAAAGAACACATAAAAGAAGAATCTTAGGGAGACTCAGTATAGTCTTTGAACAGTACGAAGTTTCGAAATTGCAGGAAACAGCATAAAAATTTTTTGGAAATACTTAAAAGCTTCTTTCGTCTGACATTGCTCAGAGTAAAAACGTGAGAAACAGATGAAACAGTTGAAAAAAAGCGGAATTCAAACCCAGACGCGGATAACACAAATCAGAAAGCAGCACTGAGTTAGCATTGTATTTTAAGAACCAATCAGCTTGCGGGATACAGCGGATAGACCAACAGGATTAATTGCAGAGTCAACGTGGGAAAAGGAAAACTTTCTGTCTACACAGAACTGGCCTTTTCGTTTTGATGTGGGCAGATTCCAAAACTCCTAAATGAATCAAAGATCGTGCCTTGACAATGATTTTAAAACAATCCCTAATGCAATTTTCTGCACAATTTCGGTTTTCAAGTAAGTGTCTCCGCTGTTTCTTGCAATTCGGAACTGAGTATGCCTGTCGACACTGTTGCTTGTGTTGCATAGTGAATAAAGACAGGAAAATATTCACTATTGAAGATCGTTCCGCATAGAAGTAAAAAATACGATAAAACAGCAATTAAGTACTTACAGTTCCACCCTTCTCTCCTGGCTTTCCTTTGTATCCAGAGATTCCACGAGAGCCCTGTTTAAAATAGAAATTTAAATCAAAACGGAGATAACCAACATCAAAATTCATCAACTGAACCTTATGTTAAACCTGAACTCATTTTAAAAAGACTGACTTAAAATGTGGACACATTTAAGCAAGGAAGTATTTGATAGTTAAGGTATGTGTTGACAAAAGAAGACAACTGATGTTTCAAGCATCAAGTAGATTATGTATCAAATTGAAGGTGAAAACCTAAATTGATCTGGAAAGCAATAACGGCAGAAGTACTTGATAAGCTGTTGTCAATCTCAAGGAAGCGCATGATTGTGCTGAATAGAGAAGTCACGGGAGGAAAGTCTTTAAACAACCCTGACTCAAATAAAATGATGACGATGGTGATGAAGATGATGACGAGATGTTTATTACATCAAATTTCCAAGCGTTACTGTCAATTATTCAAAAAATACAGTAAGCCTGTTTAAGCACACAATGTGAGAAGCAAAATATGTCGCAATAAGTTGAAGGAGCTTGGTACTAATAATTTCCCGCGTCTTGATATTCGACGTTCTTGCGACAACGTCATCAGCTCTTTTCACGTTATTATTAGAACGCCAAAGTTTTGGATTTGTCATTTAAGCGAAATATGAATTTTGTCACTAAGACAAATCACTCGGCAACAAAACTGACTAACTGGATTGCTTTGACTTCACCTTTGTTAATTACCCTTAAAATTGCAGCAGGCAGGTATAGGCCCCGAAACCCTTGAAACGATTTAAAAAAAATTGTGGCACGTTCTTAATACTTGTTTCTGTCTTGTAGCTAAAGCAGCATATTTTCAATTATTGTCACCAACCCAACGTCAGCAAAACCTCAGGCTAAGAAATTACCTTTGATCCTCTGAGTCCCTTGTTTCCTTTGAAGCCCATAAATCCAATATCTCCCTAAAATAACAAATAATGAAAATAATCTTTAATCAAGAGCTGCAAGAATACAGGATCAAACAATTCAGCAAGCTAATATCTAGCTAGGTCTTTGTATTAATTTTTGCTTACGCTTATGCTTTTGATTATATTGTCTTTGTACCAGTTTTTGCGTAATTAGTAAAATCTTTTAACCATACCTTTACTCCTGTAGAGCCATCAGCACCACGGTCACCTGGATCACCAATAGGTCCCTGAAATAATGTCATCAAGTCATAAAAAGTTTCTTTACAATTCAATATGAACAAGAGCATCTAAGAGTTCTCATTTGTCAAGGAATTCGTTCTATTGCAAACAGCTATTGATACATTTGAACTAGAATATTAAAAGTCTTTGAGTTGCATAAACAACAGTAACCTATTGAGGAAAAATGTGGAAACACCTCGGAAAAATCTAAAAGCCTAGTTTGTCTGATGCCTATCAGAGTATGAACGTCAGAATTAGATTAAAACGATTGCCTAAGGCGTAGAACACATGCAGATGAAGTGCAGTAACCAGAAAAGTAAAGCCGGATTGGAATGGTGCTTTGAACGTCAATCGTGTATGGAGTATAGTGGAATGACCAATACCATCGTGTATGGAGTATAGTGGAATGACCAATACCATCGTGTATGGAGTATAGTGGAATGACCAATACCATCGTGCATGGAGTATAGTGGAATGACCAATACCATCGTGTATGGTGTATAGTGGAATGACCAATACCATGAGTTGAAGAGTTTAAATGAGAAAACAACTCTTTCTGTCTACGTTAAATTGGCTTTATAGTTTCATGTGGACAGTCCAAGATCTGTCTGCTTTTCTTTGCAATACTAAGGCATTAGTGTTACTAACATATCAATGAAACTGATATATTTTGTATTTGTTCTGCTGTGAAAACACGAGGAACACTCTTCAGAATATACAGAAAATCACTAAGAAAAGCTTACTAGAAATGGTAGATGGTTCAGTCACCTAGCACAATCACTTCCTATGAATCGTTCAAATTTTGATCACGCAGAAAAAGGCCATGGATCCTGTTACGTAGCCTTAGGATGAGATTTAACTTAAAGACAGTAACTTTGGAAGAGGTGTATTTGCTTCAAGTCTTGATATGTCTCCTTTTTTTCCACTTTTTTAAAAAAGCTATGCTTTTTAGCTGAAACTAATTGCTTATAAACAAAAAAATGTTTCTTGCCTCATAGCCTCTTGGTCCCTTGGCTCCTTTGCTTCCGGGCTCTCCTGATTCACCCTGAAAAATACAAAGATAATGATATTCTCACAGAAGCAATAATGGAAACATGTCATCGCAAGAGCATATATACATATATAAGAAGCTGTCATATAGCATGATTTTCACCACCAAACAAGGTGGTCATTTGCACCACACCTGTCCCAAACAGAAATGATAAGATTGTACGTTCAATGAAACGTTTGGTACTTCTGGCTTTCGCCTGAGAGTCCTTTTCATTGAAATTTTCTACTTTTTTTCTAGTTCACGAATAATACAAGTGATTTTAACAATAAAGGGCATGTTTGCTCCTAAGAGCAGCATGAAAGCATTCAAACAAAAAGCTAAAATTTAGTTCCTCAGCAAGGTTCTGTGTGCTTGAACAATCCTCTATTAAATTTGCAAAATATGATGTTAGGCCAGGTACCAAACTTGGTCATAGGGTGACAACATACTGTTGTGTTCTTTGACTGAAAAAAATCTATTATTCCAGAAGTTAAAAATTTTAAATACCTGTTCTCCCATTGGTCCAACATCTCCTTGGGCTCCTGGGGGCCCATCAGCACCTGCCTTTCCTGGTTGTCCCTTGCTGCCTGCTGGTCCATCAGGTCCTTGGGCACCTTTGTCTCCTCTTGCGCCAGGTTGTCCTGGATTTCCGTTTCTTCCTGCACCTCCCTAGAAGCACCAAATAAAACATACTTCTGAAATCCAGAATTTTCTATTGTAAGTTCATTTCATATTATGAGTTCATTTTCCATTATGAGTTCAATGGTTCAAATTTTTTTCTCTACTTACGTCTCTTCCTGGCTTTCCACGTGGGCCTGAGTCTCCCTTTGGTCCAACTGGTCCCTAAAGATTGAAATTAAGAAAAAATTAAGCCTTCAAGATAAAATTGCCAGGGGTTCCTAACATGCATTAATACCTCATAATCTAGACAGATCAGACACAATAAGTTAGCCTAGAATTATCAAACATACCGAGTTGGAATTCTGCTAATCATCATCATTGACGCACTACGTCTCTCAATGAAATATGGCACATCCTACCACCTGGCTGTTCCAGGGTTTCCTGTCATTGGCTAGTTACATTAACTTGATGTTGTGTTTCTCTGCTGTTAAATCCTTCTGCATTTATTATATTTTTTATATCATTTTATACTTGTTTCAGCCATGTGTGTTGGTTGATTGGTTAAAGGTGAAATGGTGTATTTAGCACCAGTTGCTAAGATCTCAGTAGTAGGTTAACTAATTGAGACCTCGGTTTCCTCTAGGTCATCTCACTTGTGGACTAACCTACATAAAATAAGCTGCTTTGTTCTTTAAACAATTCTGCTTAAAGTACTTTAGATAAAAAGTAATGAATGCTCTATTGCATAAACCTCATTTATAAAATTGCCACGATTTTCACAGAATTTAAATATTTAGGCAAATAACTAGGCAACTGCGCATTTGTTGCAAGAGACTGAAACTTCAAGCACGACACATTATTACCTCATCACCAGGTTCGCCATCTTCACCATCACGTCCGTTGAGGCCATCTTCTCCCTAAGAGAAATGCAAATATTCTCATTACAAAAGATAACTTCAATTACTACAATTTTAATAAAACTAGTGATCACTCTTTGCCTTTCATCATAATAAACTCAATCAGGGTCAAGTATAAATCTTTGGGTATTCTCTTTTGGGACTTTTATCCATTCTGAATTCTGAAAAATTTAGACTTTCCAACCTTCTAATGTAGATTTTGACGCCTTCCAACTCTATGCTAAAATAGTACTTTCTTGAGAAAAGTAAGTTCTAAGAGAAGTTGATTTGGAAACAATTTCTCTGACAAAAATCTGCAAAATCTTCCAGTTACCATTCTAGCAACCTGAACAGAACATTACTTTTATGGTATTGACAGGGAGGCTTTGTCTACAATTAACATATTTCGTCTGGCACAAAGCCAAGCATATGCACTTCGTGAAGGTATATACTTATCTTTTTAGAGTTTTCCATTAATATATAATATATAATTCGTTTCACTCACGGTCTAAATTTCAATATTTAAAACTATTTTAAAATTCAATTACCCCGAGTCTTGCTTTTTAATGTTTCTGGCAAGGAGAATGGATGCCCTATATGATTGTCTACACCCACTCTTATCCATGCATTCTATATAATCCCTTGATTGTTCTGGGTTAATGATTTAAAGATTCCAATCTTTGCCTACCTTGGGTCCTCTGGAACCTTGTCTTCCTGGCATTCCTCTTAATCCAGGCATACCCTGTTGAAATTCAAGAACGATGATTAAGACCAAAACAACTTGACAATGCAATGAACAAAAACAAACATATAACTTGGTAGAATAGTTGTCTGAACTAACCATCAATCCTGGGTTTCCTGGTGCTCCTCTTGGTCCTGGAGGTCCTCGTGGTCCCTAAGTGAAGCAATGGAAGATTCAAACAAATACAAAATATAGGAAACAGAAATGGTGATATGATGCAAACAAAATGTCTGTTATTTTGCATATTCTGTATGGGTTCTAATAGCTGCCTATCGTTGTGTAATCTTACTGCTACATTTTCTACTGTTCCTTTAGGCTATATAATATGACAAGAAAGCTACACAGAAACAAAAACTAACAGTTTAGCCATATAATACTAACCAATATTTCTATAATTTTGCTTCAAAACCCGAAAAACGCTCTGAAAACTAAGGATATCTGAAATGTTGGCTGTATAATTAGATTATCTTATAATGCTGAAGCACGCTTCGCTATCCTTTTACAGAAGTTATACGATTCTAAAGACAACAATATAATTTATATTTTTGTTAAGAAAGTGTCAAGATACAATAGTATGAATACTAAATTCGGGGATGGCTCAGAAAGATTCAGCAGTGGAGTCAGTCCGAAAATGGTGTAGAGCAACCAAGCTGCAGAAGAAAAGGGCTTTGGGTGCCCAGGCTGTAACCTCGTACGTGCAAACACTGCAGGGTTCTCTACCCACCGTCGACTCTACAAAAAGTGCAACAGCCAGTAAAACCGCCCAGTCGTGACCCAATATAACGAAAACCAAGCTTTCTGGCAATACTCCCACTAAAGTGATTGTTTGGCAATACTCTTACTAAAGTGGTTGTTTGGTGAGATTAGAGTACAAAACCACCATTTCTGTTTCGTAGTACAATGATTAACAAGTTGTCAACAATAAAAGTCTTCTAGACTGAATTATAGTAAGTAAATTTAAAGATGATACATACACGTCGTCCGTCTTTTCCGTCGTTACCATCAATTCCGTTGGCACCATCAAGTCCCTAAAAACAAGGAAAAATTTTGATAAAAAATTGCTCACTGAGATTATGCTTAACAAACACAAAACAAAAGTGAGAAAAAGAAACACAAATAGATAACAGACATACAGGTCGTCCCGGTGATCCAGATTTTCCTTCGTTTCCTTGGATACCTTTGTCTCCTTTAGGTCCTTGACGTCCATCTGGGCCAGCTGGTCCAGCAGCGCCAATAGCTCCCTGTAATCAATCAACCAATCAACAGCTTAGAGCAAATTCCCAAAAAAACGAATGCCATACAAATAAAGGAAAATACAGCAACAATGTCAGTAACTAGACTTATTACCTGAGTCCCAGTTATCACCCATCAGACTCAGACTACACCAAACCGAGGTCGCTCAAGTTTGAGCATCCAAGTGATTCATTTCAATAGCGATAACTACGACTCGTTTAATAAGTCTAGTTAGCAACTACAAACTGGCAATGTTTAATAAAGTTGCATCAAAAACTTGTATTCTTATTGCACAATGTCAAGCAAAACATGAACATAATGTAGCAATGTTAAGGCCATATAAAACTTTTTCCTCAGTCAGTACTTGAAAATAACCTGGAAGCTGCCAGTGCAAAACCAAGCTTGCGAGGCTGAAGGCTAATATTTTCGGTATTATTAGGTATTACTATTGCTAAAAAAACAGTAATGATGAGCTTATTCGCTCCCTAAAATGACAATACGGAAAAAGTGCGCCTAATGTATTGACAAACAATCTACTGTAAGTTCATACTCGTTCGTGTAGGTCCTGTAGATCTTACTTAGTTGGATTATTCCATTCTGAAGTTTACTAACATTGAGAAAGACAATAGAAGTCAATACTATGTATGTAAAGGAAACTAAATATCAGCTAATTCAATGCAAAGTTACCATTGCTCCTTCAGGGCCTGGTGGTCCTGGTCTTCCTGGGTTTCCTGCACCTCCCTGAAATAAATCAAAGCATTTGCATTATAATCAGACACCAAATACAGTATATCTTCTACCTAATGCAAAAAGGATTTAATACTTAAGGTCTTGCTGTCTAGACGAGGACGGTTAAATAAAGGGATCATAATATAAGGAAACATGACGAAAATAAGTGGAAAGATTTAACATATGAACCCTAAACGTTCTAGTAAAGATGCCCCAGGGTGTTCAATAGAGATGAAATAGGTTTAACTATAAGAGAGGGACGGTTATTTCACTCAGCAAATCAGCATACAAAGTGGAGCATGTCTATTAGGATTTATTGGTAAGACCTACTGACATTTGTTTAACAAGGAGGAACAAGAAAAAGTGTCGAGTAGGGACTCATTATGGAAAAATAAACAATTTGGCAGCTACTGCAAAAAAAACTGTGGTAAAACCAACCAAAGAGTAATTTTCAATGCTAGATTTTGAGTGGGTCATTGGAAATTTCTCTAATTCAGAGAAAACCCCTTGAACCAGTTACTGGGCAGTAAATGGTCTGAAATGAGGAGTCGTTCACACTTAGCATTAGCAATTGCATTTGAATTTTGACCAGGCTTTGTTTTTGAGTTTATCATTTGATGTTTAAAATCGGAGAATTCTCACCTGAATACCAGTGAGACCTCTGGATCCCTTTTCTCCTGGATTACCAATGTTGCCCTGAAAGACAATTTGATAGCGAGTTCATTTGAGTGGCATTGACTAACAGTAGAATAAGTAGAACAGAAAGCTGAATTATTGACAGCAAAGAGAACAGAGTACAACAAGACAGCATATGGACAACTACTGCGTATACTTTATGGGTACACAAATTTTTTAAAGACTTCCTTAATTTTTGCCATGCCTCACTTATTCTGAAGATTTCTCAATTTTGAGCCTAAAAATATTCTTCAATTATTCAAATCTTTGTAATTTACAATTTTGTAATAAAAAACCTAATCTAGATGTACTATTTCAACTCCGTCAATCTCATTAACCAACGTAGTCCAATGTGTATTGTAGAACATATACAGCGCAACAATCACATTTTGTTCCTTGTGGAAATTAAAAAAAAAACGCAGAGAAATAAAAAATTGTCTTCATAAGTTTCAGCCTGGCATTCTTCTTAAATCATTCTTAAATTTCAGCGATTTTGAGCATCAATATTCTTACAGACTATATTCTTATAAAAAAGTGTGTAGTCAGTTGTTAATAAAGAAGAAAAGACTGCATTATCAAAAACAAAGACGAGAAAAATAATAAAAATCTGACTTACAGCTTTTCCTCTTTCTCCAGCTCTACCTTGAGCTCCACGTGGCCCTTGGTCTCCCTATTCAAGTTAAAATTAATTCCATAAATGATCAATAGCTTACAGATTTTTAATTTCAAATCTAATAGAAGAAAATTTGAAATTTAATAGAAGAAGTTACTTGAGCAGATATTTTCTAAGCAGTCTAAACTGAATATTGGAAAACAGTTCTAAAGCAATGAGAATATTCATATTGCAATGCTTGCCTTTTGTCCTTTGTAGCCAATATCACCGAGGCTTCCTTTGGGTCCTGACTTGCCCTGGAGAAGGCAAGGATATATATATAATATATAATATGCCCTGGAGAAAGCAAGGCTATAAAATTATTCAAAACAATATCGAATAAGATATAAAATAGGGGATAAGATCTGTAAGGTCTGCAGGAGGTTTCAAATTTTCAAAACAAGTGAAAATACAGTTGGAATTTGTTACAGTTTTTTTTACGCTATTGATGGCCTCTGTAATGTGCACGCTAAAAGTACAGCGTGAATTAAGATCTGAAACGTGTCAAAATAATAAAGCTTTTGCTATTATTGTTTGGGATTAACCTTCATGTTCTGCTTGAAACAATATATTTAAACAGTAAGAATTGGGATGAGTTAAATGTTCCATCAAATGCTAGAAGCTAAGAAATAAAATGTTAGACGTTTAGAAATGCTAGTCTGTAACCGTTTGCTTTAAAGGGGCTGAAGTTCGTTATACATTGGTTTCTTGGTGGTGTAATGCATGTATTATGCAGAAACAAACACTAGTCAAAATATGAGACATTGGTACGAAACGTCAAGAAATTTTTCAGTCTTTTCCTAGTGTTTCAAACTTTCAAGAATATCACACAAAAGGCTTCAATGTCTTTATAACATGTCTCAGCTATTCTAAAGAAATGCTAAAAGACATTCAAAGGTCCAACAACCAATAATAAAATGCAGTTTATACTTACGGGTGGTCCTCTAGATCCATGTTCTCCTGGAAGTCCTGGGTCTCCGGGAGCTCCCTAGAAAAGTTAATTTTCTCATAAATCAACACAACAAATCAGTACCAAAATACAAAGAACGGTGTTGGTAAAATAAAAAACTTTGAAACAACTCGAACAGACAAACTCATTTGCAGCTCTCTGATTTACAATATGCTCAGAAAATATCTAGCTAGTGTTCGTGATCCAATTACAAACACAGCAATAGCAAAACAGCTTTGAATTCATTCGATTTCTAGATAGTCAGGTTCCTATCAAGCTAGATGGATAAGTAAACAACTCAACCTCTCTCATCGACAGAAACAGATTAAATTTAACCCAATGTACAAAAATACTATATTGAGACTTTACTGAGAAAAGGAGGCGAAGCAAATTGACACAAAAACTGTGATGAAAACTATGACAAAAACTAACGCTCTTAACAACAAAACAATGAACAGTACACCTGATAGAAAAATGCACTGTTTAAGCAACAAGCTCTACAAAAACTGCCCCACTCAACACAATAACAATATCCTTAAATAGAACACACTCTTATAGACAAAGAAACATGTTCAGTGTCCTGCAGGGAACTCAGGAATTGTGTAACCACTACCTCACACAAGTAGGCACGAATCAATGAAATAATTCTACCACTAATACCATGAATCAATAAAACACAAGAACCATATTTGCTACAGTTAATATAACGAATGCATTGTCATAGGTATTTGTACCTGGGGTCCTTGGATTCCTGGGCCTCCATCTGGTCCTGGTTTTCCTACTTCACCCTGAAATTAGAGACAACCTTGGTGAAAACAAACAAGCTAACCATAATAAGGATAAAACCAAAATATTAAAGTAGAAGTTGCGATTCTTGGAACCAAAAAGAGGATATTCATTAGCTTTAGACTTACACTGCGGCCAGGTGGTCCTGGAAGGCCTGCTGGGCCATGACGTCCACGGTTTCCCTGAAAAAGAACTCAGAGTATTATATTGAAAACGTATTGGTAGAAACAGGATTAGCTAAAGTTGTGAACTTAACAATGCTATACAGAAGATAATTTCTGGAATATTTCTTGATGACACGCGTTCTTTCAAAAGAGCGACAAAACAAAATTGAAGCTTTTTCATCTAACAATCCTCGAGAGTAAAATTGTCAGAAGTAAACTGAAACATTCAACTATGAGTGACTAAATAACCATACCATATTTTCTCGATTAAGTGCCTGGATAAACTAATAAACTAATGTTCTAGCAAAAGTTATCTCCTGATCCATCCCAGTAAGAGCTTGCACAAACACTATTTGTTTGGAACTGTGTCTTGAACACCAATAGAACTAGTTAAAGAGTCCATGTGAGAAAATAGACTCTTTGTGTCTACACAGAGCAAGCTATATCTTTCTTCCTATTATCTATTATCTATTATATTTGAAGGTATGAAAATTTAAAGAAATGAACTTGATGCAGGATTTCTATCAAATGCTTACCCTTGGTCCATCTCTACCATCTCTGCCTCTGTCTCCACGTTGTCCTGGATCTCCCTATAATAAAAATACCAAATACGATAAATTCATCATTTTCTAAACACGTCAAGCAGAAACAGTGACAATGGATGCGACAGAGCAAGCTGACTCATGATTGGCATCGAACATGGCTTTGTGAAAGAGAATTTCAGCTATTACGCCAGGCTTGTGTGGACATTCAGAATAATTGTGTGGACATTCAGAATTGTTGCCAACTGTTAATGATTTTCTGCAATAAAATTATCGCTATTAAACTGTCGTCATAGTGCTCTGGAAACTAGCTTGCAATTAGTTCCTTTTTGACGGCAACAAGTCAGCAGATTGTTCCAGAACTTAAGGCATGTTCTACTTCTGCGATTATAGTTGACAACCGATTCCCGTCAGTGGCAGTCAACATGAGCGATCTGATCACGATCAACTCTATCTTATAAGTTCTGACTAGTTGATTAATACACCTCAACGCAAGTTAGCAGTTACAACCAGTTGTAGTTAGTTCTGTCGTATTGTGTAGCTCGACATAAGCCTGGCTTAACAGAATGCAGATTGTATGGCATCTGATGCATTAGTTCATGATACAAAAGTCGAGAACACTTTTGGCTCTTATAATTAAGCATTACTTTTTAACAGTGCAAATGTTACTTAATTATTCTGAAGAAACATAAGCGACTGTGCCAAAGAATAAATTTGAAACAAACATTTGGCAACACTTGAAACTAAGTTGTTTAACAATGATAACAACCTTCAGAATTCAAATTCTACTTACAGCATCTCCATTTTCACCGTCGCGTCCAGCTGGTCCTCTTGCACCAATTTGTCCCTGGAAAAATGTACACAAACGGTAAGGAAATAAGCTTGAATGCGGACGCTCAAAACACGGTGCATATAATGCTTTATCTTCAGTATTTGCCCATTTTCTATAGTTATTTATTTCTGTGGATGGTCATATTGTAGACAATATTTTCGATTAGTTTTCAAAATTTCTGCATTATTTTTGTGCTTATTTTCAGAAAACGTAGAGCTTATTGAGAAATCAGTGTGAAAAAAGATTTTTATGATGCTAAAGCTTTGGATTCATCCCATTTCAATTCCTTTTTGTTCGATTATTAGCTTAAAGATCATGACTATCACTCTTTATGGCTGCAATTAACAAAATTCCAATTCAGATCAAAAATAAGAAAAACTATTTAAATTAAGAAGACTTGCCATGGGTCCTTGTGGTCCTGCGTCACCTCGTGGTCCAACATCTCCGCTGGTACCCTGAAATAGATTCCAGAGTTTTTAGAGCTGTTGAAGACAGACATTGCATTGCTTTGCCGGAAAAATGATGACTGGTTAAATCTATTTGATATAATAAGTACAGATTAGAAACAGTATTATGAATTTGTACCTTGGGGCCAGCTCGTCCACGGCTTCCTTTTCTGCCAGAGGCTCCTTGTGGTCCCTAGAAGAGACAGATTTAGATAGATATCAAAACACTCCATTAGCAATGAATATAGAAACACCATGGAAAATTAAAAAGAAAAAGGAATGGGGAAACATATTTCAAAAAATAAAAAATGTCATTCTCTTTATCAAATAGATCACTAGCTGTATTCTGCTATTGCTATGATCTTATAGAACATAATGTATGTAAGCAAAGGAGAGAAAATAAAACAACAAAAAACACTGATATCCTTATTCTTCCCGTGCTTTCTTTCCTAGATGTTAAATTACCCTTTATAACACGAGTTGGTGTGCTTATTTAGTTGAAAAAGATGATTGAAAGGGTTCACATGACAATTGCTATGCTACTTGAAATTTTTGGCAAACGGAAAATTTGATCCAGCTAACAATTATTTGACATAGGAAGACTGACAAAATATCGTGGCAGCCAGAACACATGGGTACATAAATTCTTTCAAAAAAAAGGCCAGTTGATTTAATTCTTGGTAAAGAGACTTTTGAAATGATTCAAAATACTTACAGTTTGTCCGACAGCTCCTCTCTCTCCTCTGAAGCCACGTTCACCCTAGAAAGAAAGACAACATTTCATGAACAAGATTAAACGTTTTTAATAACTATTAACAAACATTCCTGGCTAAATAAAGAACAATATAGGCATCAAAGCAGAATAAATTTCACTTAATTAGTGATTTTTAAAAATACTCACAACTGGTCCCATGGATCCATCATTGCCAGGTTGTCCAGCAGCACCCTAAAGCAATACAAATAAATCATCAACTATTGTATATACAATAAACATGAGAAATAATACACAGTTTGTTCTTATGATTATCGTTTTACAGAAAACAAAACAATCATGAGATTCTGTGTTGCTTGGAAGCGTAAAGCCTTGCTTGAATGTTGCCACACTACTTCTAACACATTGCCTATTCTTGAGGAAACAACCATAAGATATTGTGTTGCTTGAAAGCGTAAAGCTTTGCTTAAATGTTGCCACACTACTTCCAACACTTTGCCTATTCTTGAGCAAACAACCATAAGATGTTGTGTTGCTTGAAAGCGTAAAGCCTTTGCGAAATGTTAACAATATTACAGTCAACACTTCGTTCAACTTCTTTTTGCATGTTGGCCCCTGCAGCTCCTTTCAGCTAACATTTGTATTAAAATATAATGGTTACCATGATGCTTCAAGCTTTAGCACCAATGCCACTACTTCCTTTATATTTTACAGCAAAAACAAATATGAAAAATGTCCACCAATACCATAGCTGTTTTTATTCTAACTAAGTCTCGTTTTCAAAAAATTTGAAAATTTCATCTAAGAAACATTTCGACTTCAATTTCGAATTCACCACTTTCATTTCGAATTCAACAAATTTTCTCGACTCTATAACTTACTATTTTGACTTTACATTAATTAATCTTCTTATATGTGTTTATAGCAGTGATGTTAGCACGATCCCATACACTTGAAACAATATGTTTAGGCATTTTTGCATTATGGTAGGCAATTTTCAAATTGTTAAAACGAAGTTTAGTCCTTACCCTTTGTCCATTCTTTCCTTGACGACCTTGGGGTCCAGATGATCCAGGTTTTCCCTAAGAAAGCAAATCATGTTAAGGGCCTTCACAATTTTCAATTTCACAGAGAGTTTTTCTGATAATAACAAAATCAATCAGAATATATATTAGCAGAAGACTTAAGTAATGACTTCTCTTGAAAATAATATATTAAAATAAAACATTAAATAGCATCTAATGTTTTGGCGTTAATAAATTCTTGCCATCTATCTAGTGAAAGGATGTTGAAATAAAGGGGGCAATAAGTTCAAGTGTCTCATTCAAATATAAGAAAATACATGAAAGGCTTTAATACATCATGACTTTTATGTTGTTTTATTCTTTTGTAGAGTAATAAATCTTTAAGGCGCTATTTGAAGCCCCTCAAGCCCTGGGGTATTAAAATAGAAGGAATGTTAAACAGGGGGACATTAATTTCAGCCGGTTAAAAAAGGAGAGGATCTTAATAACAGGCATTACAAAGAGTAGGGACATTAGTACAGTAAGCTTTGATACATGATTGCTCAGTATATAAACAATTTAGTTAAGCATACCATTGGTCCTGGGTTTCCACGTCTTCCTTGCTCTCCTTGTTCACCTCTTGGTCCCTGAAAAGTTAAAAAACATGTTTAAAAATATGGCAAAGGAAAACGTTTCCAGTACATACAGCAATATATATACATATCATTTCTCCAAAATTTCTGAATAAGGCTTAACATATAAGACATATAAGACATTTAACGAAATATTTTAACTTGTAGACACCTTTCAGATATCATCTTATATTAATCTTCATTTACAAACAATGTTAACTTACATTAATTTTCAATGTTCAAATGCGTAACAGACCATTACACATAAGAAGATGACATGCTTTTCAATATGAATATAGTTATTGAAATATTGATATATCACTATCAGCAATGCCGAATGACTTTGTTCAAAGACGTTGCATAGAAATTAATAGCAATAGACTTAGACTATCGAGCTGTCTAACCAACATTACGATATTTAAAGAAATACTCTGATGCAAAGATTCAACATATTCTTACCTTCTTTCCGGCAGGTCCGGTCTTTCCAGGGGGTCCTGTTGGTCCACGGTCTCCCTAAAAGTAATTGATGCTTTTAAGAACACTTCCTAGTACAGCATTTTATTTTAGTATACTTTCATTCCATTTCCTTTTATAGTCGTTGAATACTTGTAGTTTCGATTTATAGTACAGTTAGAAAGGTGGACATCTCATTACAACAACTATCTCTGACTTTTTCTCACTGCACATTGACTAAAATATCTGGAACAACGTAAGGAAAAAGATTGGTTGATAAGCATAATTTGATGGCAATGCTTTTGAAAAAAATTTTCTTCCAGGAATAAGCAAGAAGTATTTGACAAGCAATATTTTGCAATTCGACCAAATGATCAAACGTTTTACTTGACACAAATGTTTGAAAAACAATGTTTGATCGTAAACAATGTTTGATCGTTTGGCCACAACCCAAGAGAAGGTCATCCCTGGTGGGCGACCCTTGTGTATAGTTGAAAATCCATGCTCCCATCCCATCATAAGAATCATAAGGCAAGAATCATTCAATTGTTGATGGTCTGCCATGTACGAGACTCAGGTTCTAAATATCAAAAAGATAAAGAATATCAACAATATGCAACATTTTCTTACAGCCTCTCCTGATTCTCCATCGAAACCTGGCTCTCCATCTCTTCCAGCAAATCCAGCATCTCCCTTTGCGCCAGGTGCTCCAGGCTCTCCAGCAATACCAGGAATTCCCTTAAATAAAATAAAAGATGCAAGTCAAAAGTTTGCTGCATTTCGGATATAAATTAAAATTGCATTTGTATGAATTCTTTTTTGGTTCCTATACAGTTGTTAGCTTATGCTAGAATATTGATATATATCTCAGTATTTTAAAGGCAATGTGTCCGTTCAATGATTGACCCTTATTTTGATGACCAATAAAATACCATTGGTCGAAATAAACGAAAGGTAATATTATTTTTGTTCAAAAAATCGAAACAGACAGAGATTTGCACAGAATGAATCTTATGTATCTCGGTAATTTCAAAAAGATCAAGAGCAGCCCTACTTTTTCAAAGAGAATAAAAAAAAATTGCTTTTACTACTGCACTTTAAAGTGGCCAAAATAAGAGGGAGAGCTTAATAGAGAGGAGCGGCTTATTTCAAATTTTCATTTGAAAAAGGGGTTTTAGGGGGGAAAGAGAGAAGGGCTTAATAGAGCTTTTACAGTTTGCCCTAAATATCTGAAGCTAGCCTATGATGAAATCGGTGGTTAACATTCTTTTTAGCATTGTCAACCATAAACCATCCTTAAAACCAACTTTTTGCTTTCAACAATAAAAAGATGAAAAGATTTATTTATATAAGTCAGAAGTAAAATTTGCTTACAGGTTGTCCAGGAGCTCCAGTTTCTCCATCTTTACCAGGGTAACCCTAGAAGAGATAAAATGAAATATTTATTTATTAAGTTTCGTTGATATTCTTTACAAAAAAGCGAAAGACTGTGTAAAGGAGATATCTTAAAATCTTTAGTACATCTTCTTCTAACGATAAGAATTCTATAAATTGTTTACTTACAGTTGCACCATCTTTTCCTTCTAGACCAGGTGGGCCAGACAATCCAGGTGGTCCCTAAAATAAGGAAAACAATGTTATGGTCAGAGTAAAAATGGACCAGACAGTTTGTACCTGAACGTTTCAGGCTTCTGCTCGTTTTCTACATTTCTTTGTTTTTCAACCTTTCACATGACCAAAATTTACAAAATTTTCATATTGATATCAGAAACACTAAGAGCTGCTTTGTTCAAGCTTCTTAATACAAGATCATATAATGTGCGTATTTTCTGGTAACCTCCTTGTTTTGGCAGACCTTCCAAATTCTAAGAATGGCAGAGGTGGTAGGAAAAAGCTTCCTGTACCAAAAACACAGCTGCTAAAAACGGTAGACTCATCAGAACAAGCTTGTTCTAAACCATTCATTTTATATCCCGAGCGAGATCCCTTGCAATGTCTGCCAAACCTTCTAGCTTTTGTGACAAGGTTTTGGAGGCCTACCAAGCCTGCCGTTTTCAGAAGAAGGTACCAAAAGAACTTGTTTCAATGTCTACCAAAAAGAGAAGACGTCTGCTAAAAACAAAATGTGGCCCAAAAAATACGCCCACTGTATTAATGTTGATCTATTATGTTTAAAGGAAGTAAAAACTGGCTAACTTACTCTAGGTCCACGGATTCCACTGGCTCCCTTCTTTCCTGTGCTTCCCTGAAAAAAAGATAAACAAGTTAATAACATTAACCATCAAAACTTTAAACAGTAGTACATGTTAATATAATAGATTATTGATCTACATGCCTAGTCTACATACTTATTAAACGAACAAAGATTCCTTAACAAAACAATAATCAACAACGAAACCTAAAAACGGTTAAAATACCAAAATCACATAGTTACCCTGTCTCCCTTTTCTCCATCAGCTCCCCTGTTACCCTTGCCTCCTTTGTGTCCCTTGATTCCACGGAATCCATTGAAACCTTGGGGTCCAGGTCTTCCTGGGGATCCCTAAAGAAAAAGTTTATATTGAATTAGAAAGTTAAATAAAAGAAACATCACAAACATACTGAAAATACACAATATTTAATTCTGAATTAATCAGAAAACAAACAGCTTTGTAGTCAATTAGGTGAAAAATCATCAAAGAAGTGAATGTTTTCAAAGCTGAAGCCTTGACCAAACACAATCAACATTTCACACAACAACAATTGATAAAAATCGCTCCACAAGAATCAAGCCAGGTTGACAAATGATAAGAAACGGTTGCCAAACACTCTTGATTTTCTACTGGATTTTTTACTCGACTTTTTGTTATATTATGTTATGTTATATTTGTTATATTATATTAGCCGTTTGGAAGTGAGAAAAACTATTCGATTTTTTTGAATAGACAAAGATTGTTTTAATTTCAGAAATAAAGGATTTTATTCTGCAAAGTCGAGCAAAAGTGAAGCACCTGGCACAACGCTCTCCACAATGCTGGACAACACCTCAAACAATTGAATTGTTAAGTACTTTCACTCAACATGTCTGACCTTGATCAAGTTTGGATCAACAGCTCTCGAAAACGGAAATGCTCTTAACATTTCACATGACAAAAGTCGAGTAGTCAAGTAAACGTCGAGAGCGTTGGGCCAAAACCTTAGCCACAGGATGCAATATTCATGCAACATTTGTTGTATGGGATTGCCCAGATAAATTTGGTTTTTGAAAAATTTGGCCAAAAGGATGCAAAAACATTGTTTTGCCTGATACAACAGTGTTTTCCAACTTGATGCAACATCATGCAACAATTGTCTTGCAAAAAACATTTAAATGATTTGATAAACAAGAACAAACGAACAACTTCGTAGATTATTTCATTAGGTTTTACAGTTTGATTCAGGCAGTTTGCATTTGTAGACATGGAAATTGTAGGCATAAGACAATGAATGAATGAATGAATGAATGAATGATGAATAAATGAATGAATGAATGAATGAATGAATGAATGAAGGCAAAGTTATATTTTACCCTTGATCCAGCAGGGCCAGTTGGTCCGGGAGGTCCAGGTCTTCCATCAGAACCCTACCAAAAAATAAATAAAATATTTATATAAATTCAAAGATAACTAATAAATAAAGTCTGAGAAGAGTCTTTGAGTTGTACAAAACTTCTAAATTGTGAGCTATATGTCAAAAATCTTTGGACATACTTAATAGCTTTCAAGTATGTCCAAAGTTGATTCTGCTATTGCTTGCAATTCTAATTCATAGAATTTTAATGATAAACAATAACAAATCAACTACTTTGATAGGTTCATCATTTCAAAGAGCCATATTTCATTCATGACTTTATCTTTCGCTCATTGTTAGTTAATGACTAATTTTAAACGAAGATTAGTGAATGACTTACAGGTCTTCCAGCAGAACCCTGTTGTCCAACTTGACCCCTCAATCCACGTTGTCCCTATTTGAAAGGTAAAAACAAGAATGTTAAAGCTAGTACTCCTTAAAACACAATGCGAATTAACAAAGGAAGCCAAAACAACCTGAAAAGATAGAATGGTAGATAAATGAAATTTTATTTTATCATCTTACTTTAGATCCTTTTGTACCCTTTCCTCCAAGGTCACCAGCTGCACCAACTTCTCCCTAATACAGAAAAAAGAAAGATCAGAACACCAGAACACCTTTTTTAGTGTTAACATGGAGATTTTCAATATCAATTTTAAAACAAAATTGAGCTATGCCCAAAAATGCTTCCATACCATTTCTCAAAAAATTGATCTCAGATAGAAATAATAGGTGTTATCATGAGTCAGTAATAAACTGAACCTATATTAATTCGAGATGGCAACAATGCAATGCTCTATGACTGAATAGATGCATAATAAACCCAAAATGACCAAATCGGCTACAGGAAGGTAGAACATTCACTGCAGAAATGGCATTAAAAACAGAAATTGCAGCACACTGCCTAGCAAACAGAGATTTGCAAAGTTATAGAGGTATTTTTTATATATCTTCAACGAAATGTTATTCAGAATAGCTCTAGAAAAAGCTGTTAACAAAATGAAATTAGCAAGACCAGACAGTTACATTAAGAATAAAAAAACTTACAGCAGGGCCGGTAGGTCCAGCAGGTCCACGTTTTCCTTGTGGTCCCTAAAATTATATGAAAAATATATAAGCAATAGGAAAGAGTATAAAAATATATAATAATTTCTTGCAGATAACTTTTTAATTTCTCAAACTCATAAAAGACTCTTACCATCAAACCCCTAGGTCCTTGGTTGCCACGGAAGCCAGGGGGTCCAGAAAGACCCTAAAAAAATAAGACGATAAATGATATAGAAAGACATATCAACTTAAAAAAAATTGTCAGATTAAAATTTCAATGGATAACTTAAATATACAGGTTTTTCCACAAGTGGTATACCAGAATCGATAGGATTTAACTCAAGACTGCATGATCAGAGAGCGAACAACGATTCTACTTTGCCAAAGAGCTTAATGAAATCGTCGAGCAACTCTCCAAGTCATACAGCCCCAGACTCACCACTTGTTTTGCTTTTGTATTTCGGCTATGTTCAGCCTTCTTCAGCACCATAAATATTTATATACATGTATTTGTAATGAATGGCAAACACAATGATAGATCTTTCCACAAGTTGCATAATACAATTGATGTGATTTGAACCCAAGACTGCATGATCAGAGAACATACGACAATTCTACTGAGCCAAAGAGCTCAATGAAATCGTCAAGTAACTCTTCAGTCATATAGCCTAAGACTCTCATCCCATTTGGCTTTTTCGTTTCGGCTGGTTGAGCCTTCTTCAGCATCATAACTACTTATAAATATTTGTCATAAAAGGGATTTGGTGTCATCGGTGTTAAGCAAATTGGCATGAAATATAAAGGCCAATAGAATGAATTATGATCACTTACTCTCTGGCCAACAGCTCCAGTTGGTCCAGCTTCGCCAGCAGCACCCTATAAAGAAAAATTGCATTTATCATCAAATACTATTGAGATAATATAAAATTTTATGGAGTAAATCAGAAAAATTTGAATGATGAAAACTTACAGCTGGACCAGGATCTCCAGCACCACCTCTAATTCCAGGATAACCTTGTTCACCCTAAGAAAAAATTCAAAATTAATCAATCAGAACATGTTGCTTTCAAAGATATTTTCAATTTCATTTGAAAAGATAATGCATGTCATAATTCCCTAAAATTTCTTACGGTTTAATTTTCGGACAAATTAGGGGTCCGAAAATTTAATCATCCAAAATTTTTACCATCCGAAATTTTTACCTGTTCGAAAATTTTACTGCCACCTTCAATTCAACGAAAAAGAGAAAATAGCTTTGGCACTTTGACTCAATTGATGCTCTTCTTCATCCTACTCGTGTATTGCTACAATCCTAATCGTGTATTACTACTTTGAAAGGCAGGTATTTCCCCTATTTCCGAGGCTATCAACGGTGATTTAGGAGCTAGTAGATCCATTTCTATAGACCTCAATACCACTTATGGTGATAATGAACTTGAGTCAAACACTTGGATTCTGATTACTTTTTTTGTTTCTGTTCTTTCGATGAAAAATATAGAGAAAGATCTATTTCTTATATAATTTTGTCAGAGATTATCTTTCTTTGTATTGTTTTATTTGTCCAAAATTTTGTCCAAAATTTGTTCAAAATTGAAAGTTTTTCATCAAAAATTAATCATCCGTAAATAAAACATCCAAAGACTTTACATCTGAAATGTTTGGGAGTTAATGTAACTTCGATTTTCATTTGGTGCATTTTTATGTGACATGATTGAACAAAAGAAGCAGGCTTTTGATCCATTCTTTCTTAGTATTGTGGCTGAGCAGTTGTTCTTTTCTGTTTGGACATTTGGGGTATTTATTAGGCGATGTATGATATGGTCCATGAATGGCCTCGAAAAGTACATGACATGGTGAATGATGCAACTTTCAAGATAAAAGCAGGACCACAGTACCATATGAAACATTTTTTGCTCTGCAATACAAACTTCTATGAGGATCACAAATAACAGCCTAGAGCCTTAAGATGAATTAGAAAAGATCAACAAAAGCAACCTACCCTTCGGCCATCAGGTCCTTGTTTTCCTTGTGGACCAGGATCTCCTGCAGCTCCAGCAGGTCCTTGGACACCAGCAGAACCTTCAGGTCCTCTTGGACCAGCGGCACCAGGGGGTCCATCCTGTCCATCTTTTCCCATTGGTCCCTAAAATTAAACAAAATAGGATAATTATTTAGCAGCTTGCTTTTTGAGGAATGAGAATGCTGCTTTAATTTGTTTTTCCATGCTAAAGGAAAGAACATTACATAATACGCACAGGTGGCCAAACGAGGACAACATTCTGAAATTTTTGGTGAATTTTGTACCCTGATTAAATGGCTCAACCAACGACAACAATGTTGGCCAACGCTGGGTGAAATGTTGGCTGCATTTGGCCAGGGGAGGGGGTAACTATTGGGGTTAACAGTGGAAAAATATCATCTTTATTGAATGAGCATCCTTTAATGAATTTATACTATTTTCTCTATTTACTCTCTATCTTACTATTTTCTCTAGGGTGGGTTTTGCTTATATATGTAAAAGTAAAAGATTTATCAAAAACTTTAAACTTACGATAGCACCAGATGGTCCTCTTGCACCAGGATAACCTTGTGTGCCAGTTGCACCCTGGTAAAAAGAGATAATTTCAACTGTGAGAAATAATGCAAGCACAGCTTATTTCAAGTAAAGAGCAGTGTAACTCTTTATTTAGCTCTTTCAAAGTCTGGATAAACAAGGATTGCATTTTAGAATGAGCTAGGTAATAAGCTGGTAAAGCAAGCAAGCAAGCAATCCTTGACTATTAACTCTTTAATTTACTTAGAAATTAGCAAAATGGTAATTGAAGGCTTTATGATCAAGGATGAACTAACTGTACTATCAAGAAAAAAAAACCCTTCTGGAAAATTATTGTAGACTGGCAAAATCTTGAGAGATATGATATATTATCAAGAATAATATATTTTTCAAGAGATGAAAGAAATATAACTTTAAAGCATCACTTACTCTGTCTCCTTTGCTTCCCTTTGCACCAGACAATCCTGGGGCACCCTATCGACAATAAAAGCTCAACGTTACTAAAAATCATAGAAATTCAAAGCACAACCCTCAGAGCATTCGTCAAATTTAATTACAAATTTTCTGAATAACAAGAAATTGAGGCTGCTAATGCTGAAATGCATTTTTGCAGTGCATTTGGTTTCTTTTTTTGTCAAAACCCCCATGAGGGATTATAACAGAAGTTTGATTATTCTCAAAGTATAGAACAAAGGCAGGAATATTAAAGAGGCAGGAATATAAGAGACCGTGGTAACATGCATGAAAGAATATGGAGTTTCAAAACATTGTAATAACTTGAACAATTAAAGCTATGTATGCACAAGTAACTTACATCTTGTCCTCTCTTTCCTGAGTCTCCCTTTTCTCCTTTCCGTCCAGGGCTTCCACCATCTCCAGTCATACCCTTGGATCCTCTGGCACCAGCTTGTCCACTTAGACCCTAAATTGATGAAAACAGTTCAACTATGAATAAAAAGGGTAATCTTGAAAGTACTAGACATAAAATAGGGGATAAAACTGTTTTGGTATTCTATATCAGAAACTTTGATAGAATTAATATGAGATTAACAACTTGTTCTAAATCTTTGCAGCCCTATGAATATCAGCAATGTAAAACAAAGCTGTTTCTAAATCGCACTTCTATGCTAGATGAGGGGTGGAGAAGGAAAGCTGCTCAAGACCAAGCTGAAACAATGGACTCTCTCGCATGGACAGGAAAGACAAAGTCCAAGACAAACAAATTATTTCAGCAACGTGTATAAGTGTTATTTCTAGAGTTTGCAAGTGCATAAATCTGTTAAACAAGGGGAGTAGTAATTGAAGAAAAAAAGGCACATGACACAAGGCCAAAAAAGAAGTTGCCATAATGGACTCTACGGCATAGGTGGGAAAGATGCTTCAAGCCATAAACTTTAGACTTCAGTAAAAGGTAGATAAAATATTTATCACAACAATATATGGGAGTTGTTTCTAGGATTCATTCTGCAAATGCACAAGTCTGAAGCTGACATGATGAATTCTACTGCAAAGGCAGGAAAGACAAAGACACAGTGAGCTGAGACGTAGTGAAAACTTCAATTCTTAGCTCAGGAATGATTACAGCTATACTCATGAATGTTGTTTCCAGACTTGTCCAAAATTTATCACACTATTTAGATGAGGGGAGAAATTAGCAGGAAAACCACTCCAGATAAAAACAGAAGCTTGAACTAAAGACTTTGCTGCATGGACATGGGAGACCAAGAAGCACGTGTGTTGGCTAACATGTCACAATTATAACTCTCTAAAGATACTTACAGGCTTTCCAACAGGTCCAATTCTTCCGATTCTTCCTTTCTCTCCTTTGATTCCCTGGAATAAAAAACCATCTTGTCTATGGAATTACTACCTTACTATAAAGAATCACTTCAGAGCTGTAAAATAAATTTGGAAAATCAAGATATGTTTCTGAGGACACTCACAGCAGCACCATCTTTACCATCAGGTCCTTGTGGTCCAGCATCTCCTCTAGGTCCCTGCAGAAGACGAAAGCATTAGACTAACTTGTACTAAACTTAAAAATAAGAAGCTTTTAAATTGGCTGGAATTAAATATACTAATAACTAAAATTGTGAGAGAATTATTTCACATATAACCTCACTATGGCTACTATCTCACAACAAAACAAACTTAGCCTGGCTTGCGTAAGGCAGTAAGGCCCCGGCAAAACAATCTAATATTATTTATTTTACATTTGAATTACACCCATCGTTGGGTTTGCTTGCCATAAGTCAGTGAAGGCAAGTAAGGGCACATAAAGGACAAAAGAGGGCTTTAGATATTTTGTCATTTTTTCCAAAGAGCTAAGTTTCCTAATCAGAAAGCAGAGATGTCCAATAAATTTGTGATCAAGAAAACATTAGAAGCTAATACATAGTGCAACAACTTACTGGAGGTCCTCTTGGGCCTGGTGGTCCACTTTCTCCTGGTTCACCAGCAGCACCCTATGAATAGAAAAAGCTGCTATTAGAATATTTCATCAAGGCTTTAGTAACAGGAACTCAGTATGTAGGACCAGTTAATTCAGAGACAACAGAGCAGTCTTTGAAGTGCTCTTATTTATTTTAGGTTGCAGTATTGGTATTACATTTCTTCAAGCTTCCCTTACAAGCTGATTGTATTACACAGACAAATTTCGATTTAGGGACCTCGTGTCCATTGGGTGTCTAAAACGTCTCATATTTCAGACATTTTTTCATCTAACTAGACATTCAGCAAGTCTAATTAGAAGCATGGCAAAATTCAAGCAGCGTCTAAAATAAGATGACGCATTTAAGACCTGTGAGAGTCAGACAAAATTAGACGCAGTTAGATGTTTTTAGACCATTGCGGTGAATATCCCCATTTGTCAAAGAAGCAAAATTGCAAACCAAAATCCCTGTAGGGCACTTAGGGGGTATTTTATACATCTATTGTAACAAAAGATCTATTGTTCTTGCCACATATTATCATTATAAAACAGATTGAATAAATGGAGTTTCTTAGTGTCAAAGAATTACTCCAAAAGGTAAACCATTTGTGCTTGCGCTGGCTACGTCTAATCTGGATGAAATGCGGCTACACCTTGTAGTCTAATTTGTTCTAATGCGTGTCCAATAATCACCTAAATTATATGTCTAATAGTCTAATAAGACGGGGAGCTAAAATGATTAGAAGAACATCAAATTTTCATTGTGTCTAAATTGGCATCTAAAAATTAGACACTCGTAGGACATTGTACCTTATGTTCTTCACGACTGGCAACAGAGCAACTTCTACTATATTAACAACACATGTAAAACAGAATGCAAAACAACAAAGTTTACTCTCACAAAAGATCCTTTCCTTAGAATCATCAACAAAATATCTAATCTCATTACTTACATTTGGTCCTTGCTTTCCAGTTTTTCCAATGGGTCCACGATTTCCCTAAGAGACAAATTGAAACTTAGGATAAGACTCGTGCTAATAACTTTGGCTATTAAGATTACTTCATGCTAAGCATAATTTTGAAGAATGAACAAAGAAAATCAAAGTTGCATAAACTCACGGGAGGTCCAAAGATGGTTATTTCGGTCTGTAAAGGAAAAATAGAACTTCAATGTTATTCATTATACCTTTTACAACAATTGTCATGAATGATATTTAAAATAAGCAGCAGTGAAAGCAGCAGTAGTTGCTTGTAGCTAAATTAAGGAACACCATGCCACAGGATATGAAAGTTATAATGCAGATTTTCTTACTGGAGAATGCTAAAAACCTATAGAAAAATGTATTTGGTTTATAAGTGGATTTTGTTGTTTTGACTTTTGCTGTACGTTTCTGTTAGCTGACATCTCAGGTTAGATACTGTATGCATTGCTTTCCGGAACCATCTAGCTTTTTGCTAAATTGCGTATAGTTTGTAAATAAATTTGCATTACTTTTTCATGATTGCTTATACAATCTAATACAGAATCTAATTGCTTTAGGAGTATGAAGCCTATCCCTAATTATTCCAGTTCAAGAGAGATATGTGGTGCATTGAATTATCATCTGAGTTCAGCTTCTTTGCTTCAAACACCATAGATCATGTATAACTTACAGAGATATTGGTTCCTGCAGGTCCTGGAGGTCCAATTGGTCCTTCATCACCTTCGTCACCTTCATCGCCTTCACCTCCGGGTAATCCCTAGAAGACAAATTAAAGTATACAGTGAAAGTTATAGAAATCAAATCACCTTGGCTACTAGGAAAACCCAACAGGGAAATTTGAACTTCAAACACCATGATAGCATGCATCATAAAGTAGGATTTTCAAGCAAATGAGCAAGCCTTTGAGGGGGGTCTTATTTTCCAAAATGAATTTGAGGCTTATTTGAGGGAGGGGGCTTATAATAATCTTCAATAGTTCCAGTGTTTTTGTTAGGAAATCAAAAAAAGAGAATATATCTGTATTCTTAAAATCAAAATCAGCTGCTTGCCAACAGCCAGTGGCTGATTTTATTATTACTTGAATTGATATAGTAAAACTTATCACGACACGCTTTTTCGTTAGTTGAAAGACACATTATATACAAAAACCAATTCAAAAGGCCTTTCAATGATTCCCCATGTGGGGTGTACCCAAGGAGGGGCATAATTGCCAAAATCAATTCTTAGTTTGGGGCTTGTTTGGGGGGCTTGTTTGGAGGTGGGGGTTTATTCAAGGATTTATGGTATTTGTTTACTGTATCACCCCTTTAAGCAGTCCCATCCAACAAGCATCCAGTGTTGCGATAAGGAATTGTCTTATCTTACTCCTTATGTAGAAATATTAACCCTTTAATTGATTTTATTAAAAAGCAAATCTCTTACAGTGCTTCCTTTCTTTCCATCATTTCCAGGGTCTCCATTTTCTCCAACAGGTCCCTTTTGAAAAGAAATGTAATTATAAGATACTTTTCTGGGGAAAGGTACATTTCAATCAGAAATAAGATTTAAAAGGCACAGCTAGTAGATTAGGGGATATGTAGCAATTCTTTCATTACTTTGATAATTTTCTGGCCATACCAGGAAAAATTTGCAGGGGTGCAATGAATTGCATGTCTTGTAAGATGAAGGCATTTGATGGAGTGTCTGATTGGTTTCTTCCAAATTTCTGAGCATAATCATTTGAAAATAAAACCAGCTGACTCAGGATGTAAGGAGCTCAGTGTGGTCAGGGTTCAAGCCCAGCCACAAAATCTTCACATGGTCAGGGTTCGAGCCCAGCCACAGAATTGTCACAGAAAGAGTTGAGGTCTCGATTAATTAACCTAAACACCATTTCACCTTCACCACCTATGATTTTGATGGTGATGAAGACGATGATGATGATGAATTCTAACAACTAATAAGGCTATGGCTAATACACTAGGGTAACTATGAATACAGTGGAGAGGTACACTTACCAAGTCACCAGGTTGGCCTTTAGCTCCTTTAGGTCCAGGTATTCTCTAAAATGAAAATTGCAGAGTTGATAATTTGCAATAATAGTCTGCCAAAGAAGGGTAGGCCTACCACTTTTTTGTGGAGAGATCAACGAAAATATTTCAATTTGGAAAAAGCCGAAAGGAAAGCTTGCAATTTGGAGCTGCCTAATGAAAGTTTATTCATCCATCTAAGGGCTACTAGTCTAGCTAAGCTAAGCTTAGTTAGGCTAAGCTAGCTTGTCATGGAAAACAAGAGGGAGGGCCTAACAGCCAAAAAAGATGGCCTGCCCATTCCATCAAGCAAGCCCCACCATTTAAACCTTGAGGTGTGGCCTCAAAAAGCTATCAGAAAGTGAGGAGTCAACAAATGATTTTGGGCTTTTCAACTTAATTCTACTCACTTCAATTTCCTCGCCAGGTGCCAGTTCTTCTTCACCTAAAAAAGTAAATTCGAAATTGAATTTTCTGAGTCCCAAAGGCACAACACAAGACAAGCACAACGCGAGAGAGTTGGTTGCTAATTTTTGTGGGGTCTGGGAACGAGGCGGGAAACTGAAATCATTTGAAATAACAGTAGATGGAATGGAAACAAGATGGGTTAATAAACAACAAGAAACATGATAAATATTACTCCATTGAAACAACATTGCTTATTTTGAACATAACTTTATCAGCTAAAAGTGTTTCTTGTGTTCTCGGTTTTCCCCTCAGTGGGCATCCTCCTCATGTCCTCCTTGATTTTGATCTTGTGGTCGGGGAGAGGTCAGATGGGGCTTCCCTTGACTGTCTGCTTCAAGGGACGCTGCAGAAAATTGTCTGTCTAACGTCCACATATTTTTCTGGATATTTCAGCGATTTGATCAAAACTTTAGAATTTGAAGTGATTCTTTTGAATTCTCTAACTTCATAAAAACTTTATTTAGACACCATTAGTTTTCAGATCTCAGTGAGTGAGGTTTGTGGTGAGTGCTGAAAACCGCAGAGAGGCAAAGTTTGATAGAGAATAGAAGGGCACGGCTTGATTTACGTTCAGCGCCGCGGGATGCAAAGGATTAGAACGAGACAAAAAGCTTTCACATCCACAAACCCAATTTGGGTAAATTTTAAATTGCGAAACTTATTCATTCTGAATGAAAGCCCTCCATTTTCAGAATTTCTCATAATCATAGTAATATTCCCAGAAAATTAGTTTCGGCATCCGACGAAACATTGAACTCATTTTGTAGTTGTTCTAGGGAGAGCAGCTTTATTTCCAGGCTAGCAAAGGTTAACATGCACATTTTTAGGAGCAAACTTAAGTTATAAAAATTGGTGAAAGCTTAAAATTTCCACGCCCTTCAACACAGGATACTGACAGTTTATCCTTCTTCGTTCGAGACCGCTTCTCTTCTCCTGTCGCGCATCGCTCGCGGACGATTTGAAGACCTAAACGTATGCTAACACCAATAGAAATAATTTTGAGAAAAAGTTCATAAAAAAACACTGAAAATCGTTGGAAATTCACAATAAATTAGTTTCCTTGGGTTATTTGACTTTGTTTGCCTTCAAGCGAAAAGTCCTGAGGAATTTTGAATTGCCGCAGGGTAAACCAAGAGCCTACAGGGCAATATCATGTGGCTTTCCTTTCAGATATCAACTAACAATTTCGCGAATTTCCTCTGAGATATTTCATAAAACTCTGTATTTTTTCGATTTATTTCTGTATTAATAATGTTAAATAAGAATGCATGAATTTCTGTTTATATCAGTGTTCAGGCGTACTTATGTATCATCTGTAAACACTCGAAATGAGTTTTCAGAGACGGGAAGAGTGTCAACACATTTTTACAGACCACGGGAGTTACAAATTTTCAAAATATCTTTATCTTATCGTTTAGTATTTGTATGTTATATCAAAAAAATATATAACACATAAGGATAGAATTATGAACTTCGTTATTTGGAATTTCGAAGGATAGTAACAAAGGACTACTCCAAAGTTAGGCTATCGCTCTCTCTGAAATAACTTCCAAGGTTATCGGGCAGGATCTCGAAAATTTTTAAAACTTTTATGGGTTGGCATTTTTCAAAAACCTATAGAGCTTATTTTTATTCAACCAAAACTCAGACAGAAAGATGTCTGATAACTTACCCTATGGCGATTAGCATAATGTATCACAAAGGCTCGTTTCCAGACTATTTTCGCCCAAGGCCCTATCTGCCCCCAAGAAATTTTACAAAAAAAATCTTCGGTGATAAATTTCAGTTTATAAGTTTACATTTTGGAACAGAAAACATGAATAATGTTTCTGTTTTTTACTAAAATTCACCGATTTAGAGTTTTATGATTGTGTTTTGACTCTCCGGTTAACTATGTACATTTTTATTATGTTTATGAACAGAATTAAATTCTCACCTTGTTGGGCGAATGCTACAGACACCAGTGCGATAAGCAAAAGCCAATAGAAGCATTTTGCAGCGACTTCCATGTTCCCTATGTACTGCCTCGGAGGCAAGGGAAATGTATCAGACGCTTGTGTCCCCGCTCTGTTCCAACGTTGAACCGTGCGCCCAGAGCAGACAACACAGCACAGATAGCAATGCTCTTGTTTGGCGAAAATTTACTTTATATCGCTGATAATGGATAATGGTTCCCCGCCGTGAATTGCTACAAGGATACTTTAACCAAACGGAAGTAGGGAAGTAAGCCGGAGGTGAATTTCTTGTCAATCGTGTTGTTCTCCGCACCTCGCCCTTCATTCACCAGTTCCAAACCCTTCCGATAGAGACGCGACTTGGCGTGACCTCTGCTCTTTTTAACTCAGATTAACCAATAAGATTCTCACTTAAACTGCTGTATTACAATATCAATTAATGTACTACGAATTACATCAAATTTTTAGTTAATTCATAATGAAACTCTTGGCCTGAAGTAGGACTAGATAGTAATACATTTTCCTGAGAAATATAATTCACTCAGATTCAAAACATAATCTTTGATTTTGATGTAGAATTGAATATTTCCAAAGCGTTCTGTGTTTTTGTTTTGGTTTGTTTTAGAAGAGCAACCATAATACGAAACACCAGCTGAAAATTGGGTTAAAATCTCTAAAACTACTTGAGACGAGTACAAGACAAGTTTCTAGCTCGAAGGCCTTGTCCACGTCTTTGCTATAAAGCAAAATGTTACCCATCTGCTATGAGACCTGCCAACGATCAAACATTGTTTGTTAAACATTCGTGATATGCTGTGCAAGCAACATTTGTCAGTTTGGCCATGTCACATAATTGCTTGATAAGCACAACTTGACAGCTATGTATAGGGAGAACTTCGAAAACATTTTCTGCTTCTAACAAGCAAAAAATATTTGACAGCCAATGTTTGAGATGTGGCCAAACGGTCAAACATTTTGTTTGATAAGGAAATATCAAATGTTTTACCAACAATTTTCGATCTTTGGTCAGGGGGAGGCATTTGCTTGTCAAACAAAGTTTTGTGACGTAGCCAAACAATTAAAAATTTTATGTCAGACAAATTGTTTTACCGCTCGGCCCGTCGCAAAACAATGCTCGCCTACAGTTTCTGCAAGAATTCTGTTTAACTTTCTTAACATTCTGCTTAATTTGCTTGCAAACAATGTCTGTGACGTGGAAAAGCGTTCGAACATTATGAATATGGTCACAGTTATAGTTACAGCTATAGTTATACTTATATGTATAGTTGTAGTTATAGTTATAATTATAGTTATAGTTATAGTTATATTACTAGTTATAGTTAAAGCTATAGTTATAGTTATAGTTATAGTAATAGTTATAGTTATAGTTATAGTTATAGTACACGCTTTTTTTTTATTAGGAACCACTTTATAAGGAACCTACATGTAGAAGGCCCGAAAATTTAAAGAACTTATACTACTAAAGAGAAAATCATTAAGGAACTTTTCAATGTTGAATACTTTTATCACTGCAAATAATCAAGAATTCGAAAGCCGGCTCCATTCATTTGCAGTCGAAAATCACATAAATTGTACATTAAGCATGTATCCAATGTTTCTTTGAGTGGTCTCGAGCTTCGCTCACACGCAAATGTCTCTCTTTTATTGTTAAGACCACTGTATGTGCAGTTAAAATTAAGGAACTATTAAGGAACTTTTGGAACTACAATTGCCTCAAAAGAGGCCCAAAAATAAGGAACTTTAAGAACTAGGCCTTGAGGTAGGTTCCTTATAAAAAAAAGCGTGTAATAGTAATAGTTATAGTTTTAGTTATAGTTATAGTAATAGTTATAGTTATAGTTATAGTTATAGTAATAGTTATAGTTATAGTTATAGTTATAGTTATAGTTGTAGTTATAGTTGTAATTATAGTTATAGTTATAGTTATATTACAAGTTATAGTTATTGTTTTAGTTACAACTAGAGTTATAATTGTTAAAGTCAAAGTTGTCAAGCTAAAGTTAAAGTTAAAGCTATTGTTAGAGTTAAGTTAATAAGGTAAAGCTAAAATTAAAGTTAAGTTATTGTAATAGTTATTGTAATAGGTAAAATCATAGTGAGAGTTAAAATAGTGTGGTTGAATTCTTGAGGATAGCAAAATTTGGGCATAAAAACGAGAACTCTTCTATGTAACTTTACGACTTATATTGAAAATTGAATTCTCAATACCAACAATAAATACGATTAATTCAATTCAAAATTCACAATTTACTATACAATAAAAACTCAAATCTAAAAAAAAGATATGAACTAGAAAAAGGTAAATAAGTCTAGTTTAAAAATGCTAGATATACTGTCGAATATTGGAGTTAGAATACATTTAATGGTAAAATATTAACTAAAAACATCAAATATTAATTGAATAACACATCACATATACGGTACTAAGAGTTATTTTGTTAAAAATAAATATATGAGAGTATTCAAAATATCAAAGAAATGTGTACTCCTAAATTTTTAGCTTCAAAATACTTGAAAAAATGATATAAAAAAGCTTCTTTATGGATAGATACCGAGCAAGGAAACATTTCAAAAGCTTCCCTTGCCCAGGTTGGGCCCTACCTTTGGAACCAATTAAATATCCTCTTCTCTTCTAGTGCCTTTGTATCGAATGCCATAGAAGGATCATGGTGGTGAAGGCGACCCTTCCCTCTGCGATATCAACCTCCATGATTGCTAACTATCCCTCCTCGCTATTCCTCGTTCATATCTAAGGATCCCAAATTTAAGTGACCTTGCAGATTCCCTTATAAAAGTGTCCTTGGGAAGATCAAAGATGAATACCACTTCCTGGGGGAATGCCATGCGTATGAAACACAAAGAGCAGTTCTCCACGTCGACTGACTTGCAATCGACTCATAGCAAAGTACTAGCATGGTCCGGGCAAAAATGACGAATCTGAGGACGCTCCTGGCATCGAACGAAGATTCAAACCGCATTGGAGAAAACTGACCCTTTATCCAAATGGTTAGAGGCAGCGATCAAGCTGTTTTGCTTGAGCTGTATGTACTAATCAAAATCGATCTCATTCCTCAGCCTTGTACTTCACTATGTCTTCTGGATCTTCCTGTCCTAAGCAGTGGCGTTGCCAGACATCAAACATTAAAATTAGGGGCAAAGAGGCTTGGTCAAGGAGTGTGGTTTTAAGAAAACTAACCAAGTCGTATACGACATATTACATCGGACGTAAGCTCTATCGAAACCTATTTTGGTGATTATTTGAGGGGCAACTTGCCCCCTAACCTCATGCCCCCTGGCTATGCCACTGACCATAAGGTATACCTACCTCAATTAGTTGACCATTAAAAACGTAAATAAGAAACATTTGTAATGAAAAATAACGAAAATGGGTTCTTTAATACAACATAGGAGCACCTGGCACCATGACAGTCTACACTCTTTTTTTTAATAAGCAACTGTTCAATAAGCAACCAGGGCTGAGATTGTGCTAAAATTTCTAGTGAAATAGCTTTCTTTATACTGTACATCCTTGCAAACTTGTCAGTTACATTGAGAAGCCAGAAAAGAGCCAAAATAAGAGATTTTAGGGGGTACCAGGCATTCTGCGACGGCTGAAATCCTAGATATGTTAAGCAACTCTTGAGGGATGGACCAAAGTCAAGTTGCTTATTGAAAAAAAAGTGTATCGATGATCTGACACAAGATAACAATACGATTTATATTAAAATTAATTTTTCTTGTTGCAGGAATTATAAATTATTATAGTTACTTAATGTGTTAAAAATCTTATTCAGTTGAATTTTTTAGGCGTACTGGAGTGAGAGAGCTTTGGGCTTGGAGCTAGGCTCACTACACGAGTTTCTGGTTTACGCTCCTTGCTGTTGATTTGTCACCCCAGCAGACTCCACACTAAGCGATTGTAGAAAACAACAACAACAACAACATTGAGCAATGTAATGGGAAATATGTAGTGAGTGTAGCTCGGAGCTCTCTTCTGGGCAGGGTAGCTAGTAGGGCGTGCTGTCTATTAACACTGACAAATGGAAAGAACAGGTTCTCGGTGTCTGAACCTACAATCACGGACAAAATTGTTGAGACTATACAGAAAATGTACCTCCCATAGCGAATGGCTCACTTTGCCCCCCTCCCCCCCAGTTCAATGTTGATAATTTCGTTTCATTCGGCACAGAATTGAGCGACCCATCATGCAGGCATAATATGTATAAAGAAATCTGTGACAAAGAAATCAACATTGAATGGGGGAGGGGGGGGCAGAGACATTGACCCTAATCAACATGACTGAGTACTTGTCTCAACATATTTTGTCCATGATTGTAGAAAGAAATTATTTAACCCATTCTAGCAGCAGTGTGTTTGTCTTTTTTTCTCTAATTTATTCCTCATGTCATAGATTCAGTGACCAAAAAGCAACAGCAATTGAAATGATTATGCTGGGAAATATTGCACTCTTTTTGGAAAAGGGTGTTTACAATTTTTGAGAGCCAACTGGACGCAATCTTAACAATTTGGCCCCAAAATCCCCTGTGAGCCCAACTGCACGCCCCCCCCCCAAATAACACTAGAGGTCTACGCCTTTCACTAAATTCTACTAATGTGCTGCCTTAATCAACATATTGTAGGAAAAATACAATAGCTGCCAAACGCCAACGCCCTAGCTAGCATGAATGACTGACATTTTCAAACACAGCATATTCACGAGGAAAACCCCCTCCCCTCTTGAACAATGTTGATACTATTGATAATTATCTTAGCACCCGTGCAAGGCCGGCAGGAGTCGAAATTTTAGTGTTTAACGAAATTGTTCAAGGGGGAGGGGGGAGGGGGAGGGGGGAACGATAGCAGGCAGTGAAATAGAATTTCAGTACAGTCATTCTAACACTTTCGGCAGGCATTCTTTGGTCGAACAGTCCTGTGAAAGCACTGTCAGAAATATTGTCCCAAGGATTCATCTTTATTCAGTCCGAGTGCTTGTCTGGAGGATTTTAAACAACTCTTATTCTCAACTCACCAAGCCAGGACAAAATCCTTGAACACCCGAAAGAACACAGACCATTAGATCTAACTCTCTTGGCTTCTCAGAAAATCATCTTGTATACTATCACCGAACTTCCTCCCACCTGAAGATAGCGAGTCCCTTGCAAGAGAGGGAAAGGAGAGTGATCGTTTTCTAGACAGATGTTCATGCTTTTCGAATGTAAAAACTGGTTCTTTTCCTTTCAAACGATGACCAACTGTATGTCTTTGTCGAATTGGCGTGAATGGACTATTATGCAGCTTGGTAGACAAAGGAATAGGTACCAAATGGTAGAAATTTTTCGACGGGGGTGATAGCCTTCCATAATGCGAGACATAACTTTCTGAAACAGAACGACGTATAAATGGATTATCCTTTGATTCCTCAATTCGTAAATGATCCAAGGACGTCTTTGGAAGATTAGTTTCACTTTCGTTGTTAGCGTTGAACTGGAACGAACTAGGCACCGAAACAACGGATTCTGAAAGATAAGGCCATTGGAAAGAAGTCTTTTCATCCCAGCTATCTCCAGATAATCTATGCCACTGAACACCGTCTGAGTAATCTTCATAAGGAACCAGCCCGCTGCTTGCTGAGCTTGCCATGTTGCATTCTGAGTCCCATGACAAAGGTGAGGTAGCTGGAGAAGTCACTGCTTCAAGAGGTCTCGACTCCTCTTGTTCTTCTTGGTCTGATTCTACACATGGCTCTGAAGATTGTTCTTTATCAGTGCTTGAATGCTTCAAGAGTGTTAAAAAGAGAAACAAATGTTAAGTTACGGTATGCAGAAGTGTTGTCCCAATGGGATAACATAAAATTTGTACGGGTATGTTCGACTGTAATGCTATGGCTAAACTAGGAGACATGTCGCGTGCGACACTGTATTCGGCGTGTCTCCCAAGGCTAAACATGCGAGTGACAAGCGAGCAACATGTCCCCCGAGTCATTTGCATGTTGTGGAGACAAGACACATTTGCGTGTCTCTTGCTACAAAATTTGTCGCGCGCTACAAAGTTTCCGAGGTTGCAAAACTGCAAGACACTGAGGGGACATCAGTGTCGCGCGCGACATGTCTCCTAGTTTAACCAGGCCTTAATAGGTACTTACTTTACAACGCACCTCAATATTCTTGATTTTTAGCCTAATATTATTCTTATATTGACAAATAAAAATTCGATTAAGGATTAAGAAACAAAGTTCAGATCTCTGCTAGTATCTTTGTCATCGCAGAAACCAAGCAAGACGAGAACAGAGCAATAAGAATAGCTTTAGACTAACACACGGTCCCACCACAGGATTGATGACTGAAGGTATTTAAAACCCATAGCCCAAAAGTCACACTATTTGTTTTGTTTTCTGAAATAACTCGGATACATGAAAAAATCAAGTTTTGATGGAATTTGAGCCTGGCTATTGCTCTAAATTAAGTCTTTAATTTCCACCATTTCCAGCCTCAATACACTCATTTTTTTATAAGAAACCATGCTCTAAGCCATATAGACGGGTTTCTTAACTTTGAGCACAATTGGTATAGTAAAAGTTTCTTGCAGAGTTTCTTAACTTAAAATTGAAATTTCGGAAACTTCGTGTAGTCATGCTTTAATATGAAGTACCATGTTTTTATCAGCCCAAATATGGACATTTTCAGGAATTGACCACAAGTATGATTGTTTTGGGGGATTATTTTCACACAAACGTTAAAAAATGCACATCTGAATTCAAAAGCGGAAATATTTTCTTAGTTTTCGTTTTACTTCTTAGTCCATATAGAAGAGTTTCTTGATCTTTTAGAAAAAGGCATACATAGTTTCTTATAGTCGGTTTCTTAAAAAAAAATGAGCGTATTCTTATAAAATATATTCTTATAAAGAAAAAAGTGCAACTCACCTGAGGAACGGGCATAATCTTCTTCGACAGCATGATTTCATTGCCTGTGAAAATATGTCTGCCTAATTCTTCAAATAGGTTCACCTGCACTTCTCCTGATACAGACCTTCTAAATGACTCATCAAAAGTGTTCACTTTGAAGTACAATTTGTAGGAAAACAGTTGATGTTGTGACATGATGAAATAGTAAACTTGCTGTAAAGCGATGTCTAGTTTTGGAGGACTATCTGAAGCTATGTCTTTAGCATTTCCAATATGTTTTAGTTGTACGTCAACATAAGCACTATCTGCATTGTAAATGTTTTCCCCAGCTGAGAATCCTTCCATTTGAACCAGTCGTACCATTAACTCCTCTCTGTAAAATGGGAAAATCAAAGCACGTTTAAAACACTGTGTCAGAATGTGGCTTTTGCATTGCACAACAACCCAGTCATCTATGCACTTTCAATTGAAAGGAAAAACACGAATAGGTAGATAAAGGCTAGGCCACTTTTACATGCTAAAGATAATAAGGTAATCCCATCAATCGTGGCATGCCACTCCTGGAAAAATCTATTCTAGTGTTTGCAATTCATGAAGAACATACTTAAAATAAAAATGTATGGTACTGAAAAAGGCTTGACATAATGGAAGCCTTCGGCTGTTTGACTTCGACAATTTTATTGAGCTCTTTAGCTCAGAGGAATGATCGTTTGCTCGAAAGCCATCAACTATGGTACGCCACTCGTGGAAAATCAACCCAAAGGGCTTTTCAATCCTTGGGGAATATATACCAATATGAAGGTAATGAAGAAGGCTCGACATAGTCGAGACACAAAGCCAAACGGGAGAAGAGCCTTATAGGCTGTTTGACATGGTGAGTTAATCGATAATTTCATCGGACTCTATAGGTCTGACGAATTATCCTTGGCTCTCTGATCATGCAGTCAAGGTTTGAATGCCATCAACTGTAGTATGGTATGCCACTCGTGGAAAAATCTATTCTTGTGCTTGCCATTCGTGAAAAATATTCGAATACTAAAGATATATAAGAAAACGACTTCAAAGTAGATAATGTGTAGATAAGATAGGATAAGATATAACTGTAAGCGTCCGTATCACCTTACAGTATTAGGACTACCTTTCCGGCGTATGGGATCGCAACACCTCTACCACCCCTCTCACTGGTCTTAAAACGAGTGAAGATATTACTTGGTTGGTTAAGTAGAAAAAATCTGCATAATCCATATAAGTTTGGCGTGATTATGCATATCAGTTTGTAGTCAGCTATTAGACTTGTCGCATTTCGTCCAAGTTTTCGCATGAAGCTCCAGCAACGAAAACTAACCAAACAACAAAAAAAGAATAACAATCCCAAACAATAACAGCAACATACTCAGGAGATCTCTCAACTGTTAGTTGTTTGAGCGACCAGCAATTCAACTAAATAGCGATAACTATGGCCCCGGTATTACGTCTAGTCAGCTATTAGACTTATTACACGAGTCGTACTATTCGCAAACAACAACCAACCATTACCCGAACAACCACAACAACAGGTTGCTGTTTGCTTCATAGTACTCTGAGGAAACAGCTGCATGTTGTTGTTGTTGTTAGAAGCTGTTTCCGAAAGAGTGGGAGGAAGGTAATACGTCTAGTCAGCTATCACATAATTAAAAAATTGTTCCACTCACCTATCAACGAGATATCGCAAAATGAAGACAATTTCTCCACAAGATTCATCATCTTCGTGTTTATCTTTATTATCCGTAGTTTCTTTCAATTCTGTGTCCTGTGAAAGAAAATTCACATCTTATAAGCACTCGTAAGAAAGCAGGCCGCTATCCTTAATTAGCTTAATAATGTCGCGCACGTTTAAAAGACGGTAAAGGGAGAGTAATGAAAATTGGCCATACAGTGTACTTAAAATTTAGTAATAAACCTTTTCATCTAATAGCCTCGTCTTTAAAACGTGCGAAAATTTCTTCAATGGAAAATTACAACTTCAAATTCGGATTCAGCACCTTAGTTTTACTTTGAAGGAAAATTTCCTTCCCGATGTTGATTCTATAGCGATGAAAATTTAGAAAATTTATTGGGATTTCACCGCGAAAAATGACCAAGGGTGTAAAATATCACTCCGAGCGATTTTTCACGGTTTTATCCTTCTTGAATTACAATTTACCTTAGAACTTAACTAAGATACTGAATTCGAACATGAAGTAAAATTTTTCGTATGACTAAATTTTGCAAATTTTTAAAACCAGAATCTAAATTGAAAAGTTGTACGGACGACAAATATTAACCAGTAATTTAAGAAACGTGAAAGCTACTGAATAATAATAAGAACGGTTTTTCTATCTGCAGAATAATACTGCAATGCAACATGCTTTTTAAATTCTTAGAACTTATATTTTCAACTACATATCTTAATGACGATGCGCAATTTCGAGGTTTTTGTGCTGGTTTTATCTATTTGAAAATGACATGTAGGGTGATCGAGATAAGAGTTCGTTTTCTCACTTGGATTCTTCAAATAATTCAATAAGTCTTCCTGCTGTATCTGACCAGCTGATTGGTGTTTAAAGCACAATGCCGATTCGGCATCACTTTCTGATTAGTGCATTTCGATCCGCATCTGGGAACAAATTCCGCCTAAGTCAATTGTTTTGGTCTGTTTCTGAGGATTATACTCTGAGGAGTTTCAGACGAAAAACGCTTTGAAGTACAGTTGACATCCGCTATCTCGACCATTCGCTATATCGAACGATTTTTCATTTCCCCTCGTTTTGGTATAAGGGTTTGTATAGAAAAATCGTCCGCTATCTCGAACCCCGTTATCTCGAACATTCGCTGTCTCGAACCATTTTCGATTTCCCATGGAGGAAAACCTGCTCTTTATCTCGAACTTTGCCAAATTTTCTGCTGAACTGGATAAAAAGACAGGCAGAAATATGTGTAAGTTTGCCTAGTGGAGCGGGAATGGCAGCAGCTAAGTGATATGCTGCCCATGTATACAATAGATTAAGCTGTTCTCTTTCGAGATGTGCTGCATCGCCATTATCTCAATTTCACCAATAGAATGGATGCAAGCAGACAAGCTTTAAATCCTATGTAAAAAATAACTGACTTGTTTGATGAAATTTGGGATCAGTAACCCTGCATGTTAATAGGGGTTCCTTTTCTGACTTAAAAGCTATAATTTTTTATATTTATATGGGGCATCCGTTATTTCGAACATTCGCTATCTCGAACAAATTCCAGTTTCCCTTGAGAGTTAGAGATAGCGGATGTCAACTGTTATGTCCAAAAATGTTTTCGCAGACTTTCGAAATTCTGAAACGTCTACTCATAGCTCTCGTGCTAGGTTTCTTTAACAAATCAAGTATCATTGAAAAATTCATACCTTCGAATCGTCTTCATCAGTATCATTATCTTCGTTCAAGTTTGGCTGAACAACTTTGGCAGAAAATTTCCCTGGTACAAGTGGTTTACGTTCACTTTGCAGCCAACCGGTCCGCAGTTCACTCGGAGATGATTTCCACGCTGTTTTCTTTTTCTCATTCGAACGATATTTCCAGAAAACCAAAAATATACAGACAGCCAATGTAGTGGATATTAAACTTAGCAGCGCAAGTATACTAGCTGATATTGCTACGTTTTCTGCCATTACAGAACAAGCAGTCCAAGAAGATTTTTAATTTTGAATCTGAAAATAGTAAAGACGAAATTAAGACTGTGAAAGCGGGAAACTAAGATTAGCAACAAGAGTACACGCTTTTTTATAAGGAACCTACCTCAAGGCCTAGTTCTTAAAATTCCTTATTTTTGGACCTCTTTTGAGGCAATTGTAGTTCAAAAAATTCCTTAATAGTTCCTTAATTTTAACTGCACAAACAGTGGTCTTAACAATAAAACAGAGACACTTGCATGTGAGCAAAGCTCGAGACTACTCAAGGAAACATTTGATACATGTGTAACGTACAATTTATGTGATTTTCGACTGTAAATGAATGGAACTGGCTTTCTAATTCTTGGTTATTTGCAGTGATAAAAGCATTCGACATTGAGAAGTTCCTTTACGATGTTCTCTTTAGTAGTATAAGTTCTTTAAATTTTCGGGCCTTCTACATGTAGGTTCCTTATAAAGTGGTTCTTTATAAAAAAAGCGTGTAGAACTTGTATTTTAATTCCAGATGATTCTAATCATATTGTTTACTTTCAAAAAGTTGTTGATATTCCCAGAGACCTTTAGATTGCGCTTCCATAGAACATAGGTCCATGAATTTTTATGAGGAATTCCTTTAATAAGAAATACAGTTCTGGGATAGGCAGACATAAGGAATTACTAGTACAATAATGGAGCAAGACTGTTGAGGAATATGAAAAACACTTTTCGATGTTTCTTGCTTGCTTTGCTTAATAACCTGTACATAGGATGTATTAGCTAAGTTTTCCTGGATGTATTTCTAACCCCTTCTAACATACGAAAAAGAAAGTTAAGCAAATGCTAAAGAAGCTGAAATTTATGAAAAAAAATAGGGTACAGTATATAGTATATATAGGAAGAGAACGGAGCTAACTGAACGGTTTAGAGTAGCAACGGAACATGATTCATGAGCCCGTGAGGTCTGGAAGCCCGATAAAGATTTTGACTATAGTAGGGTGTGACAGCTTTCCGTATGCCGGTACAGAGCACCCGGTACACGGTACGACAGGCTAAAAATCGACCCACTACATAGTACATTTGAAAAATCAGAGCATGCGCATGCTTGAGAACTGGTATACCTGTATATTGTCACGAATAAATACGGGTACGCTTTCAAAAAGCCGATACACCGGTATATTGATCATAGCTGCCACCCCACACACTATACTGCCTGCCTGTGATATACTGAAATTTTGCCGAAATCTATATATGATCATTGAAGCATCTTTGATCATTGAAGCACATTGATCTGATCTGATCTAATCTTGTCTGATCTGGTCCGCTCTGATCTGATCCGACCTGAGCCGATCCAATCTGATTTTATTTGAACTGATCGGAACTGATCTGATCTGATTCGATCTGAGCTGATCCAATCCGATCTGATTTTATCTGAACTAATCTGAACTGATCTGATCTGACCCGAGCCGATCCAATCCGGTCTGATTTGATCTGAACAGATCTGCGATCTGGTGCAGTAGATCCGTGTGACTATGCCTTATCTGCGCTATTCATTTAAACTTATCCAGTATCCTTATTCCAAGACTTCCCTCTCCCTCTCCGCCAGTTACAGTACAAACCAAAGCAAACGCATATTCTCAAACAAAGGCCCTTGGCTTTGGCAACTTGAAAATATTGCCTACAAACTCCTGGATGAGGGAGGAGGGAGGACAGTTTCTGACAGGCTTTCTCCAAATTCTGTCCAGTCTGGCAAAGTAATCAACAAATGAAAGGCATTTCAAAGAACTTTCTTTTTCTAGAGCAATTAATGACAAAAATAACCAGACCAGACAGTATACAGATCTATTCTTGCTTTAGCTGATAAGGATGATTACAGACCAATTAGGCATATTGTCTGGAAAAGGGTGATATTAAGACATTTTCCAAAAAAAACTTATTGTGAAAGATGTCTTTATCAATAGGAATTAGACATCAAACAACTCCCTGATCAAAGTAATAGTTCTTTGATAATTGCCACCTTCCTTCAGATGACAAAGAAGTTGGTTTTTCTCAGACATTGCAAAGATAATGATGTCATTTTGACCTGAAAAAGCAAGAAAATTGTGATTTTTCTTGGACAGAGGAAAGGAGTTAAACAATTTTGACATAGAATTTTGAGAATCTGATATTTGTTGTGAAAACTGTCTGTCTTAATGCGAATAAGAGATCCGTATGTGAGTAAGATACTATCTAATGACAAGGACAGTAATAAGATTGCTCTTGGATTGCTCAATTTCTACTATAGTGGTTCTCCTGATTAGTGCAGCAACAAATTTCATTCATTCATCCATCCATTCATTCAAGGCTATAGATACAGTCTAAAATACGTAGCTTTTAAGAAAATCAGCTTATTTTCCTTACACTTACAAGTAGCATGGATAAATATGTTCAAAAAAGGAAAACATTTCAGTCAAAACATGAGGTGATTTAGATGGTGCAACCCAAAGCACACCATTGTAAATGCAAATGCTCTTTCCCTTCTTTTGTCAAAGAACTAAAGATGCAATGTCTCTAACTTGTAGTACACAGCACTAAGATGTTGATTGCTAAGATGTATAGAAGCCTCTCTGAAAACCAGAGTAACTTTACTGACAGAGAGACCCCTGATATTGCAGAAACCATTGCCCTGCATTCTTGCATGTGCTCTCTGGAGTGGAAAATTGATCTTAGACCCTTCAGCTTGCAAAAGTCATTGAATTACACATTCCACATTTAGATTTGGTTAAATGAAAGAAAGAGTTGATGGAGAAATGTTCTGGAGTACCACTTAAGCCAGCCGGCCAGCCAGTAGGTAAGCAATCAATTTCCTGCTTTTTGAATTCAAATATAGGTGTGCCCTATTTAGTTTTCCTATTGGAAATTGGTTTCATATTAAGCAAAACATTTGTATGGTTTGTATAGGAAAGGCAGTATTTTTCTCATGGAAAGACGTAGTAATACAAAAAAGAGCTAATTGACCTATAAAGAAAGCACCTGCGGCTGGACATATGGACAAACTGTATACAAAGCTACTTCATCTTATGTTTTTTCATTGGTTGATCAATGCGCCCCTGGAATGATAGACAGGAAATTACTTTTTCATTTACTTTCATGGGTTTGCAGGCTGGGTAGCCAGGCACACCCAGCTTAAAGCACATTTAAACACAGCCAATTAAAGAAAGAAAACGTTTCAGGGTATCAGCCTTTATAAAGAAAAAAGCGGTTTCTCCTTTACTAAGGTGCATTCCACTTATTTAAAATATAATATGCATAGCTTTCAATTATATTGTAATGAAAGAGCTCGCACAGCTATCTAAGGTAGCACAATGGACACAGTCTGGGCATATTCATTCCTATGGGGCTTTTTCATATTGCAGCGGGCCAGGATGGCTTCTAGCTCTCAATGAAAATTACGTCCATCCATACCAATGAATTGATTTGTTTTGTCTCTGCCTAAAGAATGACTACTGAAGCTAATTTTCATACATTCTACGGTATTGGCCGTATTTCATATTCATTCTCTATTACTACTGTAGGTTAGGAGGCATACAGCAATTTATGTAAGAGAAAGTACTATACTGTTGAAAGTACTTTTGGTTGACTTTTGCTTCACGGTGCAATAAGAGAACAGATAAATTACTGTTAGTTATCATTGAATTTAGAAATGTTTATAAGTATACCCTAAAGTTTTTAACGTTAACACATATTACTCTAATAGGTAAGCACTAGATGTATCATCATGACCTAGCAATGAACAAGATATTACTGATGGAAAGACTCAAGGAATGAAAGTGGGGGATAACCCAAGCCCATATATTGAGCTCTGAATTAGAGACTGAGCTGATTGGCACGCAGTTTTGATCGACCATATTGTAACATACCCCCATGATAGGGATACCCTTGACACACACATGGAATGACCATGGCTAGCAGGCTGTGGTATGTCTAAGAAGAGGGACAGGTCAGGTTGGAAAACTTGTTCCCACTCACAATAACGCTCGCACCTCTCCTATTGTTTGACCTATTGTCATGTTAATTAGCCTATTGTTTTTCCAATCTGCTCACACTGATGCTTCGGCTGAAACTTGCATGTTTTCCAACTTGAGGGACAGGGATGGTTATTGGTCAAGCGAAACAGAGGAACATATCCCAGACTTCCCTATCTAGATGCCTTCCTTTATACAGCTGAACAACTCAATTCACGCATGTTATTAGTATTTCAATGCCAATCCTAATCAAATCAAATCAATAAGCAGCCGCCATCATGCATGAAACAACTCTATCTACATCTAGTGTCCAGGCCTTAGGCCTACCTACATTCTGTAAGCAACAAAACAGACCCTCATCTTACCCGTTCGTTTATTCCAGAATGTTTAATGTCATCACAATAAACCAAGGCATCTCATTCCATCAAAATAACATTCGTTGTGATGTTTAAACTTCTCTTTTGTCACTTTATTTCGTCAGTTTTTCAGTGAGCTGTTCTTTTCGTCTTGTCATCATTCTTGTTTCTTTGTGACTAACCACAGGGAAACAGAAGTATTTCTATTGTTTTGGAATGCCAAGTATGTATTTCATTTGTTATTTTTTCTGTGACGTCACCGTTGTTTATTTGACATTTCGAAAGATATGCTCTCACTTTCTATTGCATTTACACATTCATGTACCAAACTAAAAAACAACGAACACTACACGGGGAATGAATTTTTTCCCTACATATGATGACAAAGGCCTGGCTAAACTAAGAGACATGTCGCGCGCGACACTGGTGTCCCACTGGTGTCTCCCAGTTTAGCCACCTCGAAAACTTCGTAGCGCGCGACAAATTTGTAGCAAGAGACATGAAAAAGTTTCTGGTAGACAACAGAAACATTTCTTGCCTTCGTGACATGGAAATGATTTGGGGAACATGTTGCTCGCTTGTCACTCGTATCTTAGCCACCCTGGGAGACACGCCGAATACAGTGTCGCGCGCGATAGGTCTCCTACTTTAGCCATAGCTTGAGAGGGCTTTTGCCAAATTTCGTATGAGCGCCCCCTTTCCAATGCGCACCCCTCTCCAATGAACGACCCCCCGTTTGTGGCAAATATTTAAACGAGCGCCGCCCCTCCAATGAGCGCTCCCCAAATATTATAAAGACAGATAGAGATCAGAAAATCAACAAAATAGTCATAAGTTATCAGTATTAGGTTCTAAGCTGCAAATGCTGACTGAACCTGATAAAATAAATTCGAAGATATTGACCATGCCACTCCAAGCGCCTCTTCCCAATTAGCACCCCTTGAACGTCCCCTCTGTTGTGAGCCTGTGGCTTTTGCCCCAGGAGATTGATTATTCTAGAACGAATAACATGCATACTCATTTACCGACCCCGGCAGGATGGACAGCTGAGTTTATTGTAGGTTGTGTGGGAAGAAGTCCCATCGAGATTCGAACCCACGACCTTGATCACTCGGTGACACCACCCTAACGTGGCAAAGAACAAAATACTTTCCTTCCTCAGACTTATTCTTTGTCACTTCAAGGATCGACGTATACGTTTTCGTCTTAAATATGTTAAAGATTGGTAAAAGTATGGTAGAAAAAATATTTTAGAATTCCTTCACGTGTTATAAGCCACCCCGAGTAATGTATGTGCAATTACGTAATACAGTGGAGGGTGTGCAGTACAGTGGAGGATATCCAGTACTGTGGAGGGATATCATCAGTACGGTGGAGGGATATCATCAGTACGGTGGAGGGACATCATCAGTACGGCGGAGGATATTGAGTACAGTGGAGGGATATCATCAGTACAGCGGAGGATATTGAGTACAGTGGAGGGATATCATCAGTACAGTGGAGGGATATCATCAGTACAGAGGAGGATATTGAGTACAGTGGAGGGATATCATCAGTACAGTGGAGGAATATCATCAGTACAGAGGAGGATATTCAGTTCTGTGAAGAGATATCATCAGTACAGTACAATCAGTACTAGTACCGTACAGTACAGTACTGAAAACCCTCCACTGTATTGATGATATCCCTCCACTGTACTGAATATCCTCCACTGTACTGCACACCCTCCACTTTACTGCAAATACATTACCCGGGGTCATAAGTGTTTTCGAAATTATACTCAAACCATATGATTTTTTTCCATATTTTTTCAAGACTTAATGAAAGAAATTAATAAATGAATAACTTAAAGTGAAGTTTTCCATTGGGGTGTCGTGGGCGTTTCGCTTTTTTTCAATATTCCTCCAAAATTGATGTTTGTCGCACGCTGTTCTTTTGCGAATTTTAGCGCAATAAGAATATAAAAGAGCGTTTGACCTGACCAGTTGTCATTCGCTAACAAGCAAATGCAACGCTTTCACTTCAAGAAAAAATCACCTTCAAAGATGCGGCTCATACTCGTCTTTGCTTTGGCCAGCTTTGTAATTCTGTTACTTAGTGGAACGTCAACGAATATGGCTCAGGGCTTCGTAAGAGGGAAATGCAGGAATAAGCGATGGACAGGCTGTGTAAAGCAAAGTTTTAGAGGACAACAATTGAGATTGAGGAAAACAAGAGGTGGGTAGGTTTATCTCTATTTCAAGTCGTAAAAAGACTCATTATTTCAAGTCCATGTAGCCCATTTATTCTCTCAGGTCTTGACATGTTCTACTCTGTCTCTCTTTCTATTGCTTCTCTTTAACTCGTAAGATCTTCTATTAAGTTTCAAACAGTTCCTTATTTTCGTAGGCTTAATGTAACTATCTATTTACTTTATCTTCAAGGATGTTCTACCCTGTTCAATTTTCCTGCTCGTCGAGCCACTTACATTCATTCAACGATTTTCTCTTTCTATTGCTTCTCTTTAACTCGTAAGATCTTCTATTAAGTTACAGACAGTTCCTTGAGCAGGGAGTAGGCTGAATGTAGCTATCAATTTACTTTATCTTCAAGGATCTTAAGATGTTTTGCCCTGTTCAATTTTTCTACTCGCTTAGCGATTCGCCGCTACCATGAAACCATGAATCGTCGATTTGCGCTCTTTCTATAACTTCTTTTTAACTCCAAAGTTCTTCTGTAACAGAAAGTTCTTTAGGTAGACAATGTGTATCTATATCTACTTAACCTTCTCGGGTCTTAAGAGATTTTGTTATTGTCCTGCTCGATTTTCCTTTGCTATTCTTACTTGAAGCGTGCTATTTTCTAACCCCATGAACATAGCTTTTTTTTCATTTTATCCTTTAGACAAGGGCTTGATTTATACAAATATACATGAAAGAGTTTTTGCTCTTATTACTTGTATTTGGGACTACCAATGTTTTATTTCAAAATTCGTTAGCTTGCAGAATTTAGATAATTTAAGTATATGAAACTTGATGAGAAAAAGCTAATCTAAAAAGCAGATGATTTTAGCGAACGGGGTGCAAGGAACATTAAGATTTTCTCCATTGGATATCAACTAGTGGTAAAAATGAGTTAATATTTTCTAAAAACATCTGTTCTATCATTTTCTTGCTCAAAAGGACTTTGTTGCTAAAAACACGCTAGCGAATCTATACGCACTACTGTGGTGGATACGCACTACTGTAGCCTTCATGCAGCCTCAACTCATGTAACCGAAAGAGTAACCCACCACAGTAGTGCTTATCCACCACAGTACGCAATAAACACCACAACACCAAGCATATTAACCCGTGGACCCGCAATAGCATTTGCATAGTTACACCAACCTACAATCTTGGACAAAATATATTGGAACGGCCTAAAAAGTTTTGCTACTATCTATTGATTCCCCCTACTCCCCCGTTACAAGGTTGTTTCGTACAAAAGTTGTTTTGCTCTACTACCAACATTGTTTTGGGGGTAAAAGGGGGAAGAATTGGAGTTATGGAAATAGAAAATCAATGGGATAGGCCTTATTCCTTGGAGAAAATACCTTGTCTAAACATTTTGTCCAAGATTGTAGTACCACTCACGTTGATCATTGTGATTTCGTGAAAATTACGTTAATCTCTGAGGGCCAAGTTATAGTAGCTGCAATGTTGCTTCATGATTTGAGAAACTCAGAACTGGTGTCTTACAAACAAGTTGATAGTTCTTAAAGTTGTAAACAATTTTTCCCACATAGCATTTCTAAATATACCTTTCTGTGTGAATAATTTTAGAAACTCGAAGTCAAAAACCAATCGAAAACAATTTGCATTCATAAAAATTTCATGTACCATTTAATTAGGTAATATTTTGTTTGGTTTTTATTGTAAAAAGAGGTTTATTAAATTAATGAAAAACTTAAAGAAGTCCAGCGAAGTGGGCGTCTTGAAATTTTTTTCGCGTTGACTGGTTGGTTACTTCAGCGAAAAGCCAAGGAGATGCAAAGTCAGTTTTTGTGTTTAGGTGATTGTAGACTTATTACCTGAGCCCAACTATGCGAAGTCCCATGGAACACTCAAGAACCTTTATTGGGTTGCCGTAATTTTTGTAAGTTTTTGCAGTTTTACAGTGGGACATACTGTACTCATGTAGTGGGAGTTGGACTTAATAATAAAGCTACAACGAAATTTCACCGAAGTACTTTCCTGGCCAATCAGCAAAAAAATTCTAACGACTAGGTTTTGTCGTTCGCAAAAACAAACCCCAAAATGCTGAAACACCAACAATTTGGGCATCCCTCAGAGCTGTTTTGCTTAATGTTCTCATAACTCTCATAAGAGCAAGCTTGGTGATTATACACAGTACCAATTGCAGCCTAAAGTTTGGGGTTTGCTGAAGAAATACATTTTCTGCAGTGGGTTTGTGTACCAGGGATGCCAGAAACTCATGCCTAGTAACTATCTAACATACAGTAATGGGAATTCGGGTGGAACATTTTACAAACGTGAATGAGAGCCATAGAAATGATGACAACGTTCCCAACAAATGTCAGCTTGTAATAGCCACATGACAGCCTCGGATTCGGAATGATACGGAGACCATGGAGACCCATATGCGGAGACCCTGGTAAGAGAATAAGCCAGAAGACAGAGGACAAAACAGTCACTCCCTCCTTAACTGGAATTAACCCGCATCTTAATTATCACGAAAAGTCTTCTTTTATCCTCCCAAAAATATGGAGAATACAATTTTCCTTTATCAAAAAGTTTCCTATATGATATGGCCGTTTCTTATTTGCAGGGTCTTATTGTACTTTGCATGATACAGTACACGCTTTTTTTTTATAAGGAACCACTTTATAAGGAACCTACATGTAGAAGGCCCGAAAATTTAAAGAACTTATACTACTAAAGAGAAAATCATTAAGGAACTTTTGAATGTTGAATACTTTTATCACTGCTAATAATCAAGAATTAGAAAGCCGGTTCCATTCATTTGCAGTAGAAAATCACATAAATTGCACGTTAAGCATGTATCCAATGTTTCTTTGAGTAGTCTCGAGCTTTGCTTACATGCAAATGTCTCTCTTTTATTGTTAAGACCACTGTATGTGCACTTAAAATTAAGGAACTATTAAGGAACTTTTGGAACTACAATTGACTCAAAAGAGGCCCAAAAATAAGGAACTTTAAGAACTAGGCCTTGAGGTAGGTTCCTTATAAAAAAAAGCGTGTATGACCGAATGTTTCATTTCAGGCAAAGTGCAGAAGAATGATGACGATTTCTACAGATATTTCATCGACGAATCGTTACTTTTGAAAAGACTCAACAGAATGAGAAAAGAATAACATTAAAGATCAAATCTGAATTTATTCAGAAGTTGCGTATTGTAGTAAGGCTAATCTGAAATCACAGCACTTATAAAAATGTTTCATAGTGACACCCATGTGTATACTAATATAAAATTGTAATAATATGATATATGTGGCTAAAGGATACATGCAAGTCTCTGTGTTATATATCATATTTATTCTTTTAATGATCATTGTCAAGGAATTAATTTGAATAATTTACTTGGGAAAATATCTAAAATAGGTGCTTATTTCTATTATGCCTACGATAGTTACATTATTTCTTTGAAATTTGGAGATCAGGTACCCTGGGTTCCAGCGCGCCGCCGGATCAACAGGGTAAAATACGGTGGAGAATAGATATTATCGTAAATGATTTCTATTTTGAATCAAAATGTTTAGGCAATTAAGGATTTGTTTCATATCGAGGCAAAGGTTGATCCCGAGGCTTGCCCAGATGTGGTGTAGTTTGCATTTGCAGTTATGTGTGCGAATCGTGCAAAAGTGTCGAGGCTTGACCTTATCATGCAAGTCCCAGATACAAAGGTGCTGAACAAAGGATTAAATGTTGTTGGTCAAACTTTTAGAATACGCTTATCAAGCAATGTTTTAACGTTTAGCCACGTCAAAAATTTCTTTTACAAAGACAAATAAGCAAAAGTCCCCAGTATTCTTTGCGCGATGTTTTTTAAAACACTGACACAAGCAAAACATGTTTTTGTGTTGCGACGTGGCCAAACTGTAAAACATTTTGCTTGACAAGCAAATTTCAAATGTTTGACTAAAATGTTTGATGGTTTGGCTAGGGCCTAAAACCAAACCGAGATCGCTCAAACTGGAACGATACTAACGTTCTCTGTGATCCAACGATAACTACGTCTCAGGTAATAGTCTAGTCGAGCCTTATAGTCTAGCCGAGCATGCGTCTGGGATACGTATTGGTGTAGGGGCTTATCTCTGAGTAGCGTTGGTATCAACCTCGTCCCCAGGGTGAATAGGCCTCTACGTGAAACTCCGCTGTCCATATTCGACCCTGGTATCGGCCTTGTCTATTCGCAATTTGATTGGCTGTTCAAACAATAGATTTTTTAAGTGACGTCACAGTTTCTTCAAAATTTCACACCAAAATAGACCGAAAACTATGTGAAAAACACGTATAAAAACCAAAAAATGATGCTACATGAGATATTGTATCTTGCCTGACAATTATCCGTTATCGATGAAGTTCTTTGGATTTCCTTTCTAAGAACATCTGCTTTCGGAATCTACATCTAGTTTTTATGCCAAGGCTAAAATTGCCAGTATTTTGGCAGATTTTGTGGCTGGTACCAGAGCCAAAATCGATTTGACAGTTGAGATTCGAGGTAATTCGATTTGGGGCCTAGGGACGAGGTTGACAGAGGCTTATCTCTGAGTAGCGTTGGTATATTATCGCTGCCTGGGGGGAGGGATTACTTCACATGGACCTTCAAATATGCAAGACGTAAGGTAGAAGTATTTAACACTTCCTAACATGAGAGTAACTATGATGAGAGCAAACTCGTGCCTCTGGTACTAGCTGTAAGCGTAGCTTATTTTCTGTGCGGGTCTGTGTGCCGTATTGCTGCGTGTAACATCTTGTATCAAAGATTGAAACACAAATTTGAATGATTTAACTAACTCTTTTAAACGAAGTACGTCCTGTTGAACTTATGCCATTTATATAAAAACTAGGACTTTTGCCAGTTCCTTGTTTTGGAATTTCAAAAAAGTACAAATCACTATAAAGTCCTGCATTTGTTAATGCATCTTTGCACTCTCTAGTTTCGTAATACATTGTTTTTAAAACCCAAGGTTTAACATACGTGAGGGCTGCTTTGAACGTCTCAATATTAATGAACAGTTTACCATTTTCCTTTGTTATCATTGCTGGTTTTGATATCAATGGCCAATAACTGCTTACTTCGTAACTGCCAACGTATGCGTCCATGTTTGCAGGAGCTTTATACTGCAAAGAGATGACAAGTTGTAGATACTGTCTCGTCATGTACAATGTATTGTAAAACTCTTTATAGCACCCTATAGTTTACTGTGCTTCATTGATCGTTCGCTAAAACATACCTGAAATGCTGAACCACCAATTATTTGACATGCCAGCTCTTAGTGATGGCCTGTGTTGTGTCATCATAGAAGCAATTTGAGCGATTGTGTACACAGTCCCAATTGCTATAAAACCAACATTGCAGCCCAACGATTTTGGCTGAGAGAAGAAAAACCAGTTTTCTCTGATGGCTTTTTATAATACAGGTCAGAACGTGATGGAAAGTATCTATCCAGCATACAGGAATGGAAAAGCGAGTTGGAATTTTTGCAAATGTTGAGAGAGATCACTGTTAAACCAAGTGACGGCTTCAAAATCGTAGGAAGAGCGGGGACCCAGGCAAATAGACAGCCCTAACGGGGAGACCAAAACGCTAGAACACTACTGATGTATCAAGTATCCCCCAGCCGTTGCGCTTTGCTGTAATGAATGGGTTTTAACATACTGATGTTCCAAGCTTACCTTCGTTTCATTCCTTCTGAGAATTTTATCCAAAATGGGTACAATTTTCTGCACTGTTATCGGTAGCAGATTGTTTTGATTAGCATCTTTATTTGCGGAAAGAGAAATTATAGCTGAAAAAGAAATCAATCTCTGAGAATTATTGCTAATAAACGTAGTTATAGCAATAGAGAACTACAAAGAACTACAGCGCAGTTTACTGTCGTGTCGTGCGTGTATCATTAGTATCTCCCTCACCCCATAAGATTTACAAAGGGTTTGGAAGATTAATAGAGTACCGCAGTGTGACGTCATCAAAAATCTTTTTTTAGAATTTCCAAGTATGCTTTTTATCTCACGAGTGTAAGAAAATAATGCTTATACGCGCGTTTTTACTATAGCGAATTTTCTTGTCAGTTACTTGTAGGGAGCTCCTCTGTATTCGAGGCAAGGACTACTGTTCATGTAAAATGCTTTCTTTCCTTATTTGCGATAATTCGATGGCAAAATCGTCTCCCTCTATACATATTTTCGAATTTCTATATTTTCTTGCTTCCATATTTTTGTGCGCATATGATGATTATTTTTTTATTTTTACTACTTTTCAATTGCCTGAATTGAGAAACAATTTCTGTTATTTCCAACTGTTTTCAGACTGAGAAAATCTCTTAAAAATCCCAAGAAATCGAAGAGATTTCCTCAAGAAACAACAGAAAAAGTTTGTTAAAGACCCCAAAATAAGAAGGCCCGGGTTGCCATCGCAACCTAGCATCCCTTCCAGTCCGCCCCTGACGCTGACGCCTACTACATACTGTTGACTATTGCGAAAATTTCGTCTTTTCTCAAAAATCATGTCGAGGTAGATCAGTTTATGACTTAATTTAGTGAAAAATAGATTTCGATTGAGCTTTAAATGATTAGGCAACATGCAGAAAGTTAGATTCTAATGTGAAAATGAACGCAGCTATCACTATGGGTAATCTTATTATTATTCAGTAATATAGGTTTTAAAGTTTTTTTAAACCTATCTAGAATACGTTGATGGCACCAAATTCCTTCTTTCAGCTGCCTTATCCACACGAGCATTACGCTCCTTCAAGCAATGAGCCTCTCCGCAGTACAACAGGCACGAATTTCGCCAGCAAACCTTAAAAGTGGGTCTAAAATCAGATTTTCGTAAAATTGGTATGCACTCTTTTTTTTATAAGAAACCCGTTTATAAGAAACTCTGTACTGAGATCAATATTGGTTAAGAAGCTTTCAGTACTCAATCCAAAATGATAAGAAACTCGCAGGTCTCAACAATCTTTAGAATTAGAAATATAGCATCGAAAAACGAACTTCTGTTACACCATAAGTGTCTATTTTTACAAAAAAAACAGCTGTTTTGGCACTAGAAATGTTGATCCCTAAGAAACTGCTAAGAAACTTTCAGTACCAAATTTATCCAAAAACTAAGAAACTTTGAGTACTGAAAAAAATATAAGTTTCTTATAAAAAAGAAGAGTGTAAATGCATATCAAAATCAATAAATTTGGTCAATTATTACAATAGAATAGAAATTAGATGTGGATTGTTTCAAGAAAACTCATGGGAAACCCCTGTAGATTTGGGGGTGACGTACCCCCTCCTCTTTGGGAAATCAAAATAGCTAAGTAAGATAAATAAAAACAATATCTAAACAACTAGATCATAGTTACCAAGTTTCATATCAGGAGACAGAACAATATTGCTGAAATAACCAAATATATTGCCATTCCTCCAATATAATTTCTGATATATTTTCTTTTTGACTTCTTTCGATATGTCACTTTCTCCTGTTTGAAATTTTGTGACTGCCCAAGGACAACCATACGCAAGGGTTGCAGACGTTTTTGATATAACTCATCTAAAGGAGGACAATGAAATAAATCTTTAACATGCCTAGGATATTGATGAATGAGTTATAAAAGATTAAACAAGGAAACAATCCTTCTCCAAGTAGAAGCACCTTGAATCTTTTCTTAAAGAGGTGATTCAGGATTATTCAATAAGGCCATTTCTTTCCGTGCCGTTGTTTTGGTAGCTTTTTTCTAGGCCTGGCAGACTTCACATCGTTGATGATTTTGTATGGTAATTTCGCAGCCATTTCGCAGAAGGTACATTTGCAAGATTTCTTGGCTATCTGCTACTGAGTCTGGAAGGTTTGTCTTATAAAATACGCTCCTGGATTCCTTGTGCAAGCCAGATTCTTCAGCAACCTTCGGACACTGCCTTCAGCCAAGCCAAGCTGTTGTCCTAATGAAATTGAATTTGATGACATTTGCATAGAACTCTAAGTTGGACTTCTGGGAAAAAGAAAACTGGGCTTTTATGTGCGCCAATCACGACGCTGTATATTATTCAATCGTTCGTGGAACTTTGGTTCCTCAGAGGATATTCGTGAAATTGAAATGAATCAGTCAACAAGGAACCATAGTTGCCAACCGGTTGCGAGAACGCTACAAATCTGTTGCGATAAAATTCCAAAAAAATCACCGATTAGCAGTCGGCAACCACTTCTGATTAGGCGCAATGTCGAGGCGCCTCGCTTAAGAGTAGCCAAAGAGACGAAAATCCACATAAGAACTTGACTTGCCCCAACTCTATTTCTCAATATCCTTCTCCTAGGATCCACGAATCCACGACAAAACAAAGGAGAGTGAGAATACTCTCTCACCTTGAGTAAATACACTCGGACTTATCAAGGCTATTTCTGACACCGTATTAGACATGATACAGTAGTCACCACTTATCATGACAAGCCATTGATATTTAGTTGGGCAACGTTTCGGGAGAGATCCGTCTCCCATCATCGGACAATGAGAAATTTGGTTTCTTTCCTATGTATTGCAAAGGTCGGATCGAAAGGTGTGAAATTAACCGGACCTGCGAGGAAGCTCGGAATTTTTTGGCGCTCAATTTCCAAAATTTGTGGCGCCAAAATTGCGTTCAGTGCAACTTTTGATGTTGTTCAACCAGATTTCTGGGATTGAGTTTTGAGTAAGATACTTGATTGATACAAAGAGTTGATAGAACTGAGTGAATGCTTTCTTTAACAAGTCTTTTTTTCCAGTTCTTGTCCTCATCAATCACTGATATCTTATCCCAATCCATCTGGTGTTTTTTCTCTTTCACCTTCCTTTGATTTCACGGAATGGTGGACCTTTGGAGAAGGATATTGAGACATGGACTTGGGGCAAGTCTGCATAAGAACAGACTTACCAATCTGAAAAACTCGTCGCCTTGAGAATAGTTTCAGCATCGTGGAATTTGAAGAGCCCATGAGCATACTTATGAACTAAAAAGCAAATATAAAGTTATGACGCAGCTATATAAAGCCTAGAGAAGCTAAATTGAAGTATCACACTCAGTTCATGCAAGGCCAAATCGGATGCGATACAAGCTAAGATGGGGTAAGTTCCACGTCGGTTTACTTGAAAACGTTCCCCCAATTCAATCCATTCAAATGCACAACACAACTAAAGATAGGGTTTCAGGGATCCAATCAAATAAACTTTCTAATACTTCTTTTGTTGTCTGATCCTAGAAAAAGGAGGAAGGCATGCTTAAAATTAGCTATGCAGACCTCGGAGACCAAATGACTGACTGGCTGCCCTACTGTCTCCGTCAGTACTAGCCACAGGTCCCAACATGTACTCTTTGGCAATGACGTCAAAACAGGACAATTCACAAAAGAGGCCTTACTACTGAAATAGAACCCGAGTCCGTTAAATCAATAATAACAAGGTTTCAAAGAACTGACGTTACAGAATGCACCAAGTCCCAGTTTACTTCAATGATTTGTTGCTGAAATTTCACTAGTAGGCCTCCAATGAATTTGGCTTTTTCGAGAGCACTTTGGTGAGTCATATCGAATGCTTCATAGCGAAATTGCATGGCGAATGTTTCATTACTCATGGTAATGCTTCATAGCAAAATTGCAAGAATGTCAACATTATGCCCCTTTCTCTGCACAAAGGGAACATTATGCCCCCTATCTCTGCACAAAAATCCTCCGCCCCTGCATCCATCATAAAATTATTGAATACCTTGTGAAGATCATTGATTGTAGAATAGATTCCTGCCGCAGGATTCAACCATCCCCAGTCCATGATTCGAGCGACAGAACCGTCTGGATTTGCAGATACTGGTATATCGTAGACCCTGGAAGAAAGAAAAGACGCTGGAGAAACGAAAGGGAAACTGGAAGGAGAATGAAGGAGAGGGAAAGCAGAAGTCACGGCGCGCCGACATAGAGGGTCTGGGGTCTCCGTTGGTACCAGAGCCTAAGAGTAGTTGAAGCGAAAAAAGTCTTTAAAAACAGTGAGAGAGAGAGAGCAACTTTCTTTCTTTAGGATTTGTTATTATTGAGAGGCAGGAAGGCTCTGGTACCCAGGGTAGTTTGGTGTTGTCACATCCCTCGTGTTCTGCTTTGTCAGTGAACGATACGGTCTTCAAAGAGGTCTTAAAGATAGAGTTTCGCCAGAGCGATTCTAAATAAAGTTTCAAATTTTACAGCATAACATGCCCCTACCACTAGATGCAGCACACGTGTGCCTCCTATCGTATTTATGTAATCGTTGGTATATGCTGTATTTTTTACTCCCTCCAATTAAAAAGTTCTAGGAACGCCACTGGCAGAACCGATTGGTTTGTGATGCAAAAGCAATGGAATAGCATCAAATAGCTACAGTACAATTAACGAACAGAATTCAAAGGGGACAGATTGATTTTAATACGCTATATGCGAAGTACATAATGATGGAACAGGGGTCAACGTACCTTCTTCTTGGGTTGAATCCAGAGTTACTCATTCCAAAGGAATCGAAGACTTTTTTCTGCATCCAGCTTTCATAACTGCCTGCTTCGGTTACATTTGCCAATAAGCGACCAAGAATAGCGTAATCTAAATTACTAAAACATTATAACAGAAAATGAGAGTCACGATGAGACATTTATGAAAAGAATATCCCCGTCGTTGGGTGGTTGGTACTTAATATAATTTTGGTACGATTTGATTGGATAATGTTCAGTGATTGCCAATGGTGTAGAGCTGGAAAATAACTAGGGGGGGCTCTACTGTAAATTTCGTTGAAGAAAAATACCAAAATATGAAAAATGACCTTTTTTCTCAATAACTAGGGGGCTCAGCTCCCTCAGCTCTATACCCCTGGTGATGGCAGAGATGTTAGAGTGCTCATTGCACATCATGCATGGACCTGGAAGTTTTGACGTGTTCTGAACTTCATTTTCACTTAATTTTTGAAATTTTAAAAACTTTCAAATAATTAAATAGTGATTAATAAAGTGAGAAACAAGAACGAAACTAAAATTTTTTATTTGTTACTTGTGCCATGAAAATTTATTTTCATAACGCATGCGCGATTTGTACATTCCCGTACTCATCAGGTTGACTGGAAAGTAATCTATTAGTAGAATGAAGTTGAAATAATAAATTGATTCGCGTGTCATGAGTCGGAAGCGTAAGCAAGGGGATATCTAAAGTTATGGACTGGGAGCCGGATATCCCCTCCCCCGGTTGGCTGGCTGAAGATTCATGGGAGAATAGCGATTTCCTGTAATGGGAACCACCGTAAGATGCGACGCCTCAGCCACATTGTCTCGGCATTGTGGATGCAAGTGGGGAGCATCCATCTCAGCACCGGATCAGATGTTTTGCATATCTGATTTTTAAGGTTCTAGTACACCATTTGTCAAATTTTGCAATCTGAGTTTTTAACATTAAAATGTAATTAAACATGTGCTTCATTAAATAATGGAGTCAAATCCTTTCTACGATGTACAGTTAAAGGATTTGATAGCCTTACCTGTAGGATGACAGAGTATTGGGTCTTCTTGTTAATGATACGTCTGAAATCCGTCTCCACATTTCACTGTTGTTGTAGGGACATAGATTGTGCGTTTGCGCAGGATAACATGGTGCCTCTCGAGGTAAAGCAGCTGTCATGCATAAAAGCTGTCTAAAAATAGATAGAAAACCTGATTGGTACCTATCATAAAAGATATTGTTATGCAAACATGGAAAGTAGCTATATATTGAGCTTTCGCCTGATACGCGTTCAAAGGATGAGAAAGGTCTACGTAAGAAAGAGCGACGGCTTGCAATACTAGTTTTCAGAGCGATAAGAAGAATCAACATTCATTGTGCAGTTAGATGGTCATGATCAACTGAGCAACATGTTCCCAAGCCACGGAGACAAGAAATTTTTCTGTTGTCTCTCAGAAACATTTGCGTGTCTCTTGCTACAAATTTTGTCGCACACTACAAAGTTTCTATGGTGGCTAAACTGGAAGACATCAGAGGAAGGGGTCTAAGGGTAGGCTAACACCAGGCACATATCTGCAGGAAATAACAAAAAAGTCTCGTCTTTATACAGACTTAGCTCATTCACTTCGCCCGACTCTTCGTCGCAAACAGTAACCATAATCTTCAACAGTACTGCATTGCATAAATAACAAAAATTGACTTCTTTGGATAGGTTTGCTGTTTGCCTACAAGAGCAGGATGCTCCGCAGAAGGTCAAAACATATGAGTGCCCGCGAGGGTGACCTTCCCTCTTAATAATGTTTTTGCCGTTAATTAGATCTGCAATAAAAAAAGTAGAGCTAAGTCATACCTAAAAGTGATGTGCTCTTTATTGTATGGATTCTTTACATTGAATTCTGTATTGTATGATCTTACTGTATCGTCAATACTTTTGATCAAACCATCTTCCACTAATTTGTGAAGCATTACTGCCTGGAAGAGAGAACATACAAAATGAGGCAACAGAATGCGTAAAAATTAAAAGACGTAGGGGCAAAAGTATACGTTGAGCGTAAAATTTTGTTTCAAGTAACGTTTTCAGCTGATACAAATTTTTAAGGACAAGAAGCCAAAAGATAAGAGTAGAGTGGACATGCAAAAGATAAGAGTGGAGTGGACATAAGGCCACACCTGCTTCCACCAGTTGGCACTTATATAATGGCATCGCTGATGATTTCACAATCATACAACAAACAGGCTTCAACATATAGCTGCTAGGTGCAGGTTTGATAGAACAAATTGTTACCTTGGAGTACGTCCTTTTGGACTTTTATCTCCTTTGAATTCTGAAAAAGTAGAATTCGGAGGCTGTCGCCAAAAACGCATTTTCTCAGCGAAGTCTGCAAAATCTTCCAGCTCTATTGTCAGGAGAGTTCGAAGCCTTCATAGTCTCCGATTTTCCCGAGAGATGTCCAAAAGAACGTGCTTAAAGAACACACCCTAGAAGTACTTCTTATGGAAAATCGTATAGGTTTTTATATGATGATACAAATATAAACAATACAAACAATAAAGCACTGAACATCCCCTTCTTACCGTAAACAATTTCGTAACACTAGCAATTGGGTACGGGGTGTTGTCGTTGGGTGGTGATGACTTTGGATCACTGAAGTTCATGGTCCCAACGTGAAACGTCCACCACAGCATTCCATTATAAGAGATGGCGATGGATGCGGCCTAAATCGATAGAATATATAAGAAATTGACGAGAAGAGGCCATTTATCAACAAGAGGTTAGTTAGTTAGTTACCTAAGTATGGTAGTTAGTTGGTTGGGTAAATACACTTGATACCTTCGCCCAGTATGGGTATCAATGCTAGGAACAAGGGGTCCATTAAATTTCACAAGGCTAATCTAATCAGAGTGACACAGCAACACAGGCCCTTACTCTAGAGCCAGGCTAATGCCAAAGTTACGCACAGTCAGAACTAGTTGTCAAACTGCTGATCGTCGACTTTTTGGAACTAATCTTTACAACTGAGTAGTCGACATGAACCCTCTGGCAGCTAGTTCCTAAGGTGACAGCAACAAGTTGGCACATAGTTCATGAAAGTTGGGCAATTTCTACTTCTGCGATCGATTAGTTGCCAACTGATTCCCGTTCTTGTCAGTCACAGTCAACATGAGTACTCCTGCGACCCAATAGTGTACAAGCAGTCGGCAATTTGAGGCTGGTTTATTGCTGAGTCACTAACAATAATGTTCTGTTAGCATGGAACCAAAAGTGTTCTCTCTCTACTTGAACAGGAACTAATGCTTTATCACTAGACATTCCAACCTTCTAGAAAAATCCTCTAGGTACTTACAGACAAATTACATGAGTCCCACTCTTCGAAAACAGCAACAACAAAACAACAACAACAACAACCATACAACCATACAACAACAACAACCATACAGCTGTTTACTCAGAGTGGTTTCAGCGTCCAGCATAGACTCAAACGATAACTACTGCTCGTGTAATAAGTCTAAGGTTTTAAAGCCATGTAAAATTAACTAGAGAAAATAGAAAATGGTCCCGCCGAGATTTTGACCCGAACACCATCACTCGGCCGAACAACACTTTGAACACCACTCGAACACCACTCGAGAATACTTAAGATTACTGTGTAAAGAGTAAAAGGAGTACACCAAGACCAACTTTATTCCTCTTGAAGCTGCTTGTGATTTTAACTGAGTTTCCAGTGAGGATAATTCTGTTTTGATCTCTGGTGGGATTGTTTTTAACGTTACATCTGGAACCCGTCGAAGGCATTCGATTACCATTGCCTATAAAAGAAACTGAAATTTATAGCTACTAAATACATTAAACAGGTTATAGTCAAACGACCAAACATCGTCTGTTTGCTTATAAAGCAATCTCAATTGTTTGATCAACAATGTTTGGTCGTTTGGCCATGTCTCGGAATTGCTCCATGGCGTGGCGTGTACAGCATTAGAACAGCCAATTATCAAAGGAGTGCTTAGACTTTAGAGTATGCATACCAGATGGTGCTTGCCGCAAATTTGTTTAAAATTATAACCATAAGAGTGTGGCGTGAGGTGGTGCCTGACTTATAGGCCTATGTACTTGACAGAATCGCTCCCAAAATCGCTGTGTAATGCAGGACTGGCCAAAATGACAAAACAAACAAACAAACAACAAAAGCAATAAACAATTAGTTTAACAGTAGCGGTGATGATTATGATTATGGCTATATAGGCATCAATCGATTAGAGAATAAAAATGAAAAGGGCGATTTCTGACATGCTAGAAGGCGTGGTCTTAAAATTTTTTGCGATCCGGATTTTATCTTCGTTTCTCTTGCATTTCCACCCCAGGTCCACCCCACACTGCCCCTGAGTAACATGGATTCTAAAGTAGCCTACTTACACTATTTTGGCTCTTTTCCTTCGTGTTTTTCATTTTCCCTTTATACTGTATTATCAGCAACGAAGTTGTAGCCAGAATTCCAATAGACAGGAGACAGATGATGGCCATGAATGCTTTTCGAGAGCCGTTACAAGACATTTTCTTAAAGTAAACCTCCTTTGCTTTGTCAGAATCTATGAGATCCTTGGTGCTAACAACGCTAAGCTGTGTCGAAAATGCTCGAAATTGCTCTTTTGATGCATCGAGTGGCGGGCCTTGCTGCTGACGCCCATTGCTGTTTTCATCATGACCATCCATCAGCTCTATGGAATGAAAATACGAAAAATTAGTATCGAAAGCCAAATTGGTTTAACACTCTTTAAACCTTTTTATGATTTTATGTACCTTTTTAGCGTTTTCGAGGCTTGTTGAAGACAAGATTTTACTGAAGAAAACCTCTAATCCAAGCAGAGAGACCAAACAAAATTAAATTACCGTATTATCAAATATTTCTGGTAACTTTTTTGAAAAACTACAGTTCCATTAACTAAACCGACTAAAGCGTGCGAAGAAGAGGTCAATTTTTCATGTAGATTCGTAAAAAGTGAAATTTTTGCGAATGACTGTGTAATCTAAAAGCTCCAGCGTATAGCGTCAAATGTCTGATAAGACTCACAGCTAGACTCACAACTTCGAAGTCCCACTACTCGCTCGATGTTGCTGTTGTTGTTTTCTAGAATCACTGTGACAAAGCGAAAGTAGGAGGGGAGCCCCAGGGGAGCGTAAAATAGAGATTCGTGTCGTAAGTCTAGCCTGTAATAAACCTCCTAAAATCCTAATTTTCTGCATTCTCTACAAACTTGTCGTCCTTTATATATAAAGTTCAGCAGCGGTTGATGTAAACGTTGCCAGAATTTTGGATGCCTGAAGTTGCATGGAGGCGCGTGCATGTGCGTGATTGCGTGAATCGTTCAAAAATTGCGCGCCTGTGTGCTAATACAAAATGATGGCCAATTGTGTGATTTCGTTTCGTTCCCCACCACTTTGGGGTTCCTCATTTCTATCTAAAGCATCGCTATGTCACAATGTCACACACATCATGCATTAAGTAGAATCGATAAGAATATCCTTAAGATTTTATGATAAGTTAGCCACAAGATGATTCTTGTATATGCAAGTCGCCATACACGCATTTTTTTATAAGGAAGTTCGGCTCATGCTCAGTACTGAAAATTCCTTAACTGACAGCCAAATTTGAGCACGTACTGAAAATTCCTTAGCAATTCCTTAACTTTTATACTTGTTTCTTCAAAATAAACCTAGAGACAAGGGAATATAGGGACATGAAGGTGTCAGAAGATGAATAGAAATGAATACTAATTAAACCATTAACAATAAGAGTATTGCTTGCTCGTTTTATACATGTACACGTTTTTTTATAAGGAACACGTTTCTAAGGAACCTAAGGCTGAAAATTCCCAAAAAATTAAGGAACTTTAAGGAACTGTCGAGGCTCGGATGAAAAACTAAGAAACTCTTTTTTTAAGAATAAGACGGTTTTTGCGAAAAGGAACAGAAGTACAATATATTTCACATCGTTCTTCCCCCAAAAGGCTTCATTTATACTTAAAGTTAGAAATGAAGAATAGTTTCTATGAATTTGATGTAAAAATTAGTATTTATACATATCCCACGACAAGGAACAGTATAAGGAACTTTCAGCCTCATTTTGTTGAAAAATTAAGGAACTCCAGCCTCAACTCAGACCAAAGGTTCCTTATTTAAAAAAACGTGTAAATGATCAGCTTCATAAGACTTCATGATTTTTTAATAAAGTCAGGTTCCTTAATAGTCTCCGATCCAGTACTGGAATTCCTTAAATTTTTGCCTATCCGAGTACTACCTTCCTTATAAAGCACTTCCTTATAAAAAAAATGCGTGCAAGTGTAGACTAACGAAGCTTATTCGGGGTCCCGGGAGGCTCTCCTATTGAGTCCTGACAGGGGGTCCAGTATGGGCTTAACAGAGGCCCGAAGCTTAAAATATCCAGAATAACCCTCAAATGGTAGTAAATTTTAACAATAACCCCAAAATAGCAGTGTAAAAATCATGCTTCTTTGATAGCATTCGCTGTACACGTTTTTTTTATAAGAACAAAGTATATAAGAACATAAGGCTTCAGAGGCTGAAAAGTTAAGAAGATGCTAAGAACATTACAAGGCTTTGTGAAGCTAGAAACAAATGAAAATTTACTTTCTTAAGTGCGCTGTTCTGTTCTCAACTCTAGAAAACAGGTTAACTATCAATCGTTGTGACTATATGTGACATTTTTACATGTGCGTCCCTTTTGGTAGCAATAATCACCAAATTTGAAAACAACAGCTTTTTAAAAGCAAGAACATTAAGAACATGTTAAGAACATTTTGAGCCTTCAAATCGGAAAAATTAAGAACATTGCATGGCTTTCTTCAATTTCAGTGTTCTTATAAAAAAAAAACGTGTATAACTTTAATTAAATCGAGAAAGTGCAATGTACCTAATTGAGTGAGGAGAATGAACACTGGAACAGCACCTTTCTAAAATAAACATCAAACATCGCCTGTGCTTGTCAACATCATTCTCAGCAGTCAACACTTCCTTGTGAAAATAGATATACAAATGGAAAACAAGCGCAGTTCCCTGCACAAAATATCATACAGTACTTATCTGGCTAAATTTATAAAGCTGGATATTGGCATAATACCCTACCTGTTTTTGTATAAAAAACGCTGATTTCTATAAATCCAAATTCGAAAACGATCTTACAGTTTTACATGATACACCAGATGAGAGGCCTTTAGTTACGTTTTATTTAACCTTGTTAAGCTCTTGGATGCAAAATGTTTTAGACATGCCTAATCCAGGACTTTGTGAAGCTTTTTTGTTAAGATTTACCAAGCAAACATTGCTGTTTCCGCCCTTTGTAGTTTATGCTTAGGAAACAGAGCAATGAGGGGGTTGCATCGTGAAATCCAAAGTTCGAAAATTACTGTAAAGCGTCATTCATTAGCTGTTGATGCAGACGGCAGATGCTGGTGCCACAAGCAAGTTCACTATAGACACGCAATGACAATATATATTTAGGGAACTAAAGTAATTAAACTTAAATTTTATGGGTTCGGGAAATTATTAACGATCATAGCATTACCTTTTCCTAGTAGATCCAAATGTAGCTACAAATTGGGAAGAGTGTCCGCGAGAGTCAGCGTCGACAGCAAACAAAACTTGTAACGGCTAGTTGTTAACAATGTACAAGTTGTTATCATAGAAGCAGGGGGTCGAAGACGACCACCTTCAGATTCCCAATAAAAAATCAATTTTCTGTCGACATGTAGAACAACAAGCCATTAGGTACAGCGCGTCTTCCAAAATGAAATCAATAAAAATTTTATGTAAAAATAGCACGAGCATGTAGACCTGTGATCCAATCACCGATGTATAATGGTTGAAATTCAGGTCGTTGTTTAAGGGTCGATGCACTGACACCCACCTGAATACATTTGAAGATAATCATCAATGCAATCTTGTAAGTATCTCTTGTGGTAAGAAGTAATTGTCAATTTTACCTTCAGAATTTGAACAGAAGTATTGAAGTCCGAGAGTCAAAAAAGTAACGCATGCGCATAAGTTTTTACCATCATCATCTTGTTGTTCGGAAGAAATTCTATGAGTATGAAGAAGGGTCGTCACATAATTGTTCAGTGTGTGAGTCGGAAGCTGGCGGGATATCCAAGCGTGAGCACATGGTCTGGGGGCCGGATAGTCCCACCCCCTTGGCTGGCCGAAGATTCACGGGAGAATAGCGATTTCCTGTAACGGGAACCACCGTAAGATGCGACGCCTCAGCCACATTGTCTCGGCATTGTGGATGCAAGTGAGGAGCATTCATCTCCAGCACTGAGCCATGTTTTTGCTTTTCAGCAAGGGACCGTTATTACGTTCCTTTCCACTGCCTTGTTTTGGTTGGTCTCATTCTCAAAGTTTGTTGCCCCCGTCGAAATCAGATACAATGATTGACATTTAATTAAGAAAGTTAGTCTACATTTACACGATTACACTTCTGTGTATATCCGTGTTATTTTTAAATGAAATTTTATTGTTTTCATTTTGGGAGACGCGCTGTACCGGGCAGCGTACCTAATGGCTTGTTGCAGAACATGTGTCCCAAGAGTTTCAAGGAACAAAAATGCCCCCAAGAGATATTTTGTACCCCAAACCTTTTTCATCAATACAAACAAAGCATCTAACTTACATTGTAACCATGTTGGTGTAGCTTAGTCTGGCCCAGACCTTGGCTTAGACCTACATGCAAAGACCTATAAGTGTTTTGGAACCCCGTCAAGACAGAGACAAGATATTACATGTAACACAGAGCTTATAATGAAATGTAGCAATAATCCACATAAAAGAAGCAAATCTGAAATCTTTCTTTTTTCTAAACTTTGTGTTTACTTTGCTAAATGCTGAATGATCATTTTACTCCCAAAAAATCGATCTAAGCAAGCCGGTTATCTGGCCGGTTATTTTTGTACAATTTTTGTGTTCATGCTGAGGAATCGTATTTCTTATAGAAGCTCGTAAAGATAAGATATGAGTAGAATTTAATATCGATATGATCTGCATGTATTAAATTGTGGCATACTTTCAATAGCATCTGGTATACACGCATTTTTTTTATAAGGAAGTGCTTTATAAGGAAGGTAGTACTCGGGCTGGCAAAAACTTAAGGAATTTCTAGTACTGGACCGGAGACTACTAAGGAATCTGACTTTTTCTTTAACTTAGCATTTCGATTAAAAAATGAAGTTTTGAATTAACAGAGCAAGCAATACTTATCGCCAATGGTTTTCAATCAGTATTCATTTCTACTCGTCTTCTGAAACCTTTATGACCTATATTTCCTTGACCATTGGTTGTTTTAAAGAATCACAAAGTAAGAAGTTAAGGAATTGCTAAGGAATATTGAGTACTCAATTTTCACCATCAGTTAAGGAATTTTCAGTACTGACCCTGAGCCGAACTTCCTTATAAAAAAAAATGCGTGTAGTACAGCAATGCATTTATTTTTTGTAAGAAACTTTTACTTTTACTTTTACTTTTACTTTTACTTTTACTTTTACTTTTACTTTTACTTTTACTTTTACTTTTACTTTTACTTTTACTTTTACTTTTACTTTTACTTTTACTTTTACTTTTACTTTTACTTTTACTTTTACTTTTACTAAAGTGCCAAAACTTAAAGAAGCTTTGGCTGTGTCACGTAACGAACAATGAGAATGCAATATAGAATAGATGCATCTTCCGATGATCGAAATTGGGGAAAAGGGGGCGTATGGGCAAAAAGGTGTGCGAGTCATTGCGAGTCCAGAGTGAGCGTGACGTAATCGGTAAATCGATAGAGAGGCCAGCCAAATTGCTTAGTGTTGAGAAATTTGCTGTTTTCTCACTTCAGCTCTCTGCAATTTTTGGTTTCTTAAATGCACTTTTTGAATCGTATGCAATAAAAACCTTAACTGCAATATTTGCAAAGTCCACATTGTGAAGTAAAGTGAAGATAAAAGGTATAACATTTGCTTAAATAATAGTAGAGCGAAGAACAGAAAGCAGAGGCAGGGAAAAGGGCCTAGCCTCTAAGCCTTTCTTTCGACCTACCACCCAACAATAATAACCAGACAGACGCGGACGTGGGGTTTCGGAAATACCAAGCAGAAAGTTCCAGTTTCCATATAAAGTTGAACTACAGTGGTTCTCCTAATGTCTTTAACATCAAAACCAGTCAATTTTGATGAAACATGGCAGAACATCGAGAAGACACTGCGATCTGTGATCACATCTGGAGAGGCAACAAGTGCGGAGGAGATGGTTCAAAAGAGAGCTGATTGGAGAGACAGATTTTCGTATCCTTCATCTTCAACAATGTTTTGTTTCTTCCTTGAAAAACTTCATTTGCCTTTTGATATCTAATATTACCCCAATATTTCAACTGCAAGCTTTGCAATTTGCAAAGTCAAATATTTTCATATGCACCTAGAACTTTTGCTGATTATGGAAATTTTCCAATTTTGAGATAGAGGCTTTTCGATGCCAAATTCCCATAAAGCATCTTAGATTTAGTCTAGGTACACAGTTTTATATCCTAGTGCCTTTAATTGATCTTACGAGCATTCAATGTTTACCATTTTATAAGGGCTTCGAGTGGGTTAAAAATTTTCACAAACTTCATTTTCATGGGCAAAGTCTTTATTATAGAATGAAGAACTTTGAATGCTTATAAAATTAATAATACCAGCACTAGAGCAGTGAAACTTTGTTCCTAGACTAATTTTCGGATGCTTTATACTATTCTTGCATCAAAAACTCCATGTCTTGTGATTAGGAAAAATTTTAATCCTTTTGGCCATTTGCTGAAAAGGTCTATAGATGAAACATTTCTGAAATTACGATAAGTTATGAAATAAGAAGGGATACCTTGACGCTTTGTCTTAAAGAAATTTTATGCATTATTTCAGCCAAGACAATGGAATACAATACAGATATTGTTTGGAAAACAATAGCCTTTTGTGCATGGTGTCCACAAATTAAAAACAAGTCTGGTATGATGCATCTTCAGGTTACATTAGGTGCAGTCCAACTCAAAGTAGATAGTTTTGAATTTAAGGGTTGGGTCTTTCCATTTTCCTTAACCAAACCTAGAGATATTTATGCACTATGTGTAGCTAGCCCTGAGGCATTCACCGGGGAGCTGTATGAGAAAACAATGCAGTTCTTCCAAAATCATGTGGAATATCTGTTAAAGGTTTGTAATATGTTATAAGAAATAACTGAATTCCTATTAGCAACTCAATAATATTACTGAATTGTCTAAAGAAGCACACATTATCTGTTTATTATCTAGTCACTAGGCTCGTGATCTTAAGGTCATGGGTTTGGCCCTTATTTGACCACTTTCTGCAGTGTGTAAGTCGTACACTAGAGACATTTTTCCTCAAGTCATTCCACACACTAACACACCATGGTTCTATTTTTTTGGTGCAAGAAAGAATTTTTTCAAATCTTATTTTACCCTTGCACCAATAGTTTCTTAGTAATGGTGCCCCCGAGATCTTGTCAAAACGATGCACACTCTGCAGACTGGATTGGACCACTTTCCGCAAGTCTTTAGTCATCTCAGCTGCCTAGCCTTTGGAGGTCACCAGATGAGTACCTAGGGTGTTTCTTGTAGATTATCAGTCTGGGGGTAAGTCCCCATCAGCTGTACATACATACAACTGTCTCAACCAACCCCCAGCCTGTGGTAAGAGTGAAATGAAATTCCTTGACAAAGCACCTGTGGTAGTGATCTCTTGCATGTTTTCACAATATATGACAAAACAATGAGCAAAAACATCCTTGGTCAGTAATTAGTGTTGTATCTTATTTACCAAATATTCCGTTTTTGCAGAACAAGATATCAAATTCTGATTCGACAATTCTTCTGAAAGATTACCAGTCAAATTGGAATCAATACTGCCAGGGTTCACATCATATCAATGCACTTTATAGGTGAGTCATTTTAAATGCACCTTTATATGCATCTATTCAACAACTACTTCTACAATCAGTCTAAATGGGGCTTCACCAGAGGGCTCAGGTTCAGCCCCCATGTCCAAGCATGAAACCAGTAGCAATGCTAGGCCTTCCACCCATACTAATTTGTACGAGAATCACTGTGAATGATGTCTGTCTAGAACCATACATTATGTCCGCTCACCACGTTTACAATTTCTTTTGTCTGATTTAGAAGAATTTGGTACCCTCTTAGGGCATACACACCCTTCTACGGTCTCCTCACCCCCCTCTCATCCTGTGTATATCTGGTCTGAGGAAAAGCATCATGTCAATGGATTTACCCCCCAATGCTTGAAGCTAAAAAACTTGGAGGATAAATATCATATTAAGTCATTTAGGTAAAAAAAGTTGGGTAGAAGTCATTAGGGAAAAACACAATTTTGAAAAAAGCGATTTTTCTGCCAGAACCAAACTAAATCTTTTTCATTGGTGTGGCAATTGCAGAAAAGATGAACAGTTGTCCTCAAAGAACCCATTGACAAAGGTGAAAGTGAAGGTGAATTGGTGTTTAGCGCCAGTTGCTAAGATCTCAGTAGTAGGTTAACTAATCGACACCTGGACCCTGGCTACCGTTGCTTGGCTTGAACCCTAACCTAACGGAGCTCCTGACACATAAGTCAGCTGGATTACACCACAACGCCACAGCATCTTCAAAGGTTTGATACATCACCTAAAACTGGCAGAAAATGCCATGGGATACCTCTTGCCTTATTTTGCTGAATGCAACATGCTTATTTTCTTCAACCAAACCCTTTGCCCTTCCAGTGCTTGACTTGTTACAACATCATGCCCCCTTATTGTCCCTTGTATCTATGGTTGTTATTTTGCACCTACCTATGGGGTAGTAATTTTCCATCCTTCAATCCGGCCTGGAATTTAGCGCTTGACACTATGCAGCATGCTTGCATCAGATCAATTGAACTTCTGTCCACACAGCATGGAAAGCTGTGTTCCAGGTTTATTTTAACGGTCTTTTGCTACTCCTCTGGCACTAGGCTGAATCATTTAAAAGCTTGTTTTGAAGCTCTCCAGGTCGAGCGAAGAGTGCTGCACACGTATGAGCAAACATCTTTTAGCTCAAGAAAAGGAATTACAGGAATTTAATTGGTTTCTGTTTAATCTGCTTTCTCAGGCAGTTTTTGTTTTGGAATTAGTTATTCCTACTGAATAGCATACCGATTGATCCTGCCTAGTAATGCATGGCTAATGCTAAATGCACAATTACGCCAGATTGCCGATGCTTAATCGTAATAAGCTGTTTGTAAAACGATCTCAGTTATGTCACTGCTTATATGATTGCACTTGTTTTTTCTATTTTGTTCTCCGCAAGAGAACGTTTCATAAGCTAGACGTTTGGTCACATCGAGTAGCCAACCAATTCAATTTTGCGTAATAGTTCTGTGTAGCATGGCATTTTATGGCAACTAAGGCGAGTATACATTTGCACTCACATATCATAGTAGGGCATCGCATGTCATCGCATAGCATGGAATCCCAAAGCATAGCATCGTGAGTAAAGCGTAGCATGTCAATTCGTTGGCAACGTATAGCAAAGTATGCATTACGTAGTGATTCATGGCAAAGCAAAGCATGGCAAATGATGGCATAACACAGCATTACGCAGCATAGTATAACATAGCATAGCATAATGTCACAAAGCATAGCATCGCGTAGTACAGTGCAGTATGGCAATTCACTGGCAACGTATAGCAAAGTATTCATTACGCAGTGATTCATGGCAAAGCAATGCAAATGATGGCATAACACCGCATTACACAGCATAGCATAACATAGCATAGCATAATGTCGCAAAGCATAGCATCGCGTAGTACAGTGCAGTATGACAATTCACTGGCAACGTATAGCTAAGTATGCATTACGCAGTGATTCATGGCAAAGCAAAGCAATGCAAATGATGGCATAACACCGCATTACACAGCATAGCATAACATAGCATAGCATAATGTCGCAAAGCATAGCATCGCGTAGTACAGTGCAGTATGACAATTCACTGGCAACGTATAGCTAAGTATGCATTACGCAGTGATTCATGGCAAAGCAAAGCAATGCAAATGATAGCATAACACAGCATTACACAGCATAGCATAACATAGCATAGCATAATGTCATAAAGCATAGCATCGCATAGTACAGTGCAGTATGACAATTCACTGGCAACGTATAGCTAAGTATGCATTACGCAGTGATTCATGGCAAAGCAAAGCAATGCAAATGATAGCATAACACAGCATTACACAGCATAGCATAACATAGCATAGCATAATGTCATAAAGCATAGCATCGCATAGTACAGTGCAGTATGACAATTCACTGGCAACGTATAGCTAAGTATGCATTACGCAGTGATTCATGGCAAAGCAAAGCAATGCAAATGATAGCATAACACAGCATTACACAGCATAGCATAACATAGCATAGCATAATGTCATAAAGCATAGCATCGCATAGTACAGTGCAGTATGACAATTCACTGGCAACGTATAGCTAAGTATGCATTACGCAGTGATTCATGGCAAAGCAAAGCAATGCAAATGATAGCATAACACAGCATTACACAGCATAGCATAACATAGCATAGCATAATGTCATAAAGCATAGCATCGCATAGTACAGTGCAGTATGACAATTCACTGGCAACGTATAGCTAAGTATGCATTACGCAGTGATTCATGGCAAAGTAAAGCAATGCAAATGATAGCGTAACACAGCATTACACAGCATAGCATAACATAGCATAATGTCGCAAAGCATAGCATCGCGTAGTGCAGCGCAGTATGACAATTCACTGGCAACGTATAGCTAAGTATGCATTACGCAGTGATTCAGGGCAAAGCAAAGCGATGCAAATGATGGCACAACATAGCATAACACAGCATAGCATAACATAGCATAGCATAGCAATCTATGCCAACGCAACGCAATGGAAAAGCAAAGCATAATATAGTGCATCATAGCATGTTATATAGCTAAGTATGCATTGCGTAGTAATTCATGCCAAATCAAAGCATATCAAAGAAAGCAAGACATAGCATAACACAGTATAGTAGGACATTGCGTAACAAAGCGTGGTACAGTATCGCAAGTCATAGCAAGTTATGCCAAAGCAAAGCCTTACAAAAATAGCATAGCAATAACACATCACAGCATCAGAAACCAAGTTTCAAGTATGCCTATAGCACAGTATTGCATGGCATAGCACATCAAAGCAAAGAATTACACTACGTAGCATAGCATAGCATGTAGCATAATAAAACAAAAACAGCATAGCATAGGACAGCACAACACAGCAAAACAGCAAAGAACAACACAGATAGCATTACATAATATAGCTAAGCAAAGCAGAGCATTGCTTAGCAATTCATGCCAAAGCGTTAGGCATACCTAAGGACGGCATTGCATGGCACAGCAAAGCATAGCAAAGCATAGCATAGCACAGCATAGCACCACATAGCGTTGCATAACAAAGCACAGCAAAGCGTAGCATAACATAGCAGATCATAGCATACCACATCATAGCAGATCATAGCACAGCAGAGCGAAGTGTAACATATCATAGCAAAGTGCTTTATGACATAGCATTGAGAGCAAAGTATATTGTGGAATACGCTTCGGCATAGCAGGAATATCATAGCAGAGAACAGCATAGCAAAGTATAATACAGCAAAGCATAACAAAGCTTAAAATGGCATTGCGTGTTGTTACTTAGCATAGCATAGCACAGCGTAGTATAACTTTTATTGGGTAGCTACCATATGGCAGGAAACAACATAACACAGCATATCAAAGTGTAGCATAGCTTAGCATGATTCCCTATCACAGCATATAACAGCAAAGCGAAAAATAGCACAATGTAGCACAGTGTGGAATGACATAGCATTGCTGTTTAAACATATGTAGCGTCGACATCATGAAGTAAGTATGAATGATGGAATTATCGTTTTGCAACAGATACCTGAACACAAATTTTTGTAAAAAGAAGAAAGCAGACCATGCTGAGCAATCTCCACTGTTGTATCCACCATCACAGTCCGAAAATAATAGGGAAATTGGACAGGTTTGGCTTTTCTTTCTTCAGTTTAGCTTTATTCTTGAACTTTCGATTTAAACAATTATAAATAATATAAACACTTTTATATTCGTAAGAGACCCTTCTTACAGTTCCTTTATTCGTTAGAAAACGAAATCAGGTTAAGACCTTCAGACTTTAAGCCCTGGACAAGCGATCAAACATTTTTTCGTCAAACATTTGAAATTTGTTGTTCAAACAAATTGCTGGACCGTTTGGTAATGTTGCAATACATTCCTCGTCAAACATTCCTTACTTGAAAAAAGCAAAAAAAAAAATTTCTTGAAGTTTTTGAAAACCATACTAACAATGTTTGGTCGTTTTGCAAGGGCCCTAAATTTGGTCTCAATGTCTAAACTTGAAACGTAAATCAACTCCTTAAAAATTCGTTTATACAATTTAACACAGTGTCACCATTTGGATTTATCTGATTTTCAAATATTATCAAATACTCCCTCAAATTATTTTATCATAGATTGCTCTGGATTTTTGGAAAGCAGGCATGATTGAAGTTTTGAGGGAATCGATAGTGAAGGCACTTATAGACTCAATCAGAAGGTGAATACTCTAATAATCATTTCTCATCTCATCTACTATGATCTGTTTTCAGTCTGACTACTGTGGGATTAACAAGGCTTTATTCTTGAAAACAGTTCAGATGTTGTCAGCTATCCAATCATGCACTCTAGAGTTCGTAAATAAAACACCCATAAATAAAACAAACATACTGATCTAAGCCCTGAAATGCTTTTATGGGGGATCAGCTGATGAGTCAGTACGAGGCTACACCATACATACACAAACATACCGCAACCTGTCATTCTAAAATCAATACAAACCTATAATAATTCACTTTATACCTATCGATACAAGATGGGCGCGGACGGCTTTTCTGTGGCGCAAAGTGGGGGTTGGTATTACACCCTTATATTTTAGTTCTATGTGCACTCTTGTGCACTTAATTATTATTTCATACAAAAATTTACTCTCTAATTCTTCCCACGATGTTAAACATCCTCAACGTCGAACAAGTTGTTTTCATTTTCTGAAGGGTTCGAGGTGATGCAAAATGCACGATACTTCAAAATCATTTTTTTCAGGGACAGGGATGGAGAAGCGCCTTCGCAGACTGTCATTCATGATGTTATACGTTCTTTCAGTGAGTTGTATATTTACAATTCTGTTTGCACAGTGCTATGTAATATTTATATGTGGATATGGCTGTATGGGTGTAGGTAAATCTCGAAGCATCTTTGATAGGCTTTGTGACATTACTGGATGCTTCCTTGCTCAAACGGTCTGACTATAAACTAAAGCCAGCCTCATATTCATTTCAGTTGACGTTGAAGAATACGAGACTAGGACGAATCTGAAGGTTAGTAGTCGACTGTTTTATACTACATTTATGCATTATTAATTTTACGATTCGTTTCCATTTATTTTTATACTTCAAAATTGCGAGCGGTAGAGGGAACATCTTTATTGCAAGCTTTTTTCGTCAGACACTCCTCAGAATGAAAACGACAGAAACAGACCGACACAATTGACTAAGGTGGAATTTATACTGTTATGGAAATTGAAATGAACCAATCAGAGAGGTGAAGCTGGATTGATATTGTGTTTTGAACACCAATCAGCTCGCAGAATACAGCGGGATGGCCTGTAAACTAATTGAAGTTTTGTACAACTCAAAGACTATTTCATCTTTAAGGCAAAAAATTATTAAGTTAAACCCTATCCCTTCTAAATATATTCCGATTTTACGCTAAGACTATAACCTCGAATGTTTGGAGGTTACGGTTTAAGCACGAAATAGCTAACTTTTCGTCTTATAATCAACCGTGATTTTCTTTTTTGCTCATAGCTTTATCAAGATATATTCGAAAATGAATTGCTAACAGAAACAAGTGAATATTACCAAAAAGAGGCTACAAAGCTGTTAGAGTATTGTGACTGTTCTCAGTACATGCAAAAGGTAAGACTCTATTGCTGTTAAGGAAAAGAAAAACTCCTCTGTAAAGCCCGGTTCCCATAAAATCGAAACGGCTGCACAATTATCGCACGCGACTCTATCAGACAATTAACAAAGGCAGAAATCGTTAATATAAACAGATCGCATCTCAATCGGAGAAATCGTTAAAGTTTTTAGTTGTTTCCCAGTGCCCGGTAACATTCAAATTTCTACTGCTGGCCGGCGTGGCTTATTTTGAGATCACCAACTCAGCAGTCATCTTCGGTATATCAACGCCAGGCTATCGCCGGGAGATCCCTATTAGGGATGGGCGTCTACCCGTAAATGTTTTCGGTTGGAAAGTGAACAATATGTAGTCTTTGTCGAGCCATTGCTCAGTATTTGTTTATTTTGTGTGCGTTCTTTTGGAGCGAAGCAAAAGTTTGATTCGACATTGTACGTTCTTTTCATTGCACTAGCGAAGCAACTTCCCTTTTCCTGACCGAATCAAGCAAACCGCGTTCGTAGCATTTATGCCTTGGCGAAGATATGGCTTCGCCTCCTGATTAAGATTTCTGTCAAGATTTGTTAGCTGTTGGATTTAAATGTTGTTTACTGCGTGGATTTTCATAGTTTGGTGCGACAGCTTCTTGAAAGATGCTAAATATTTCTTGGAAACTTGAAATTTGCCTGGAAGACCAAATCAATGAGTTCTTTTTGTTTTGCTTCGGTTCCATGTTTTCGTAGAATCAAAAAAGCGAAGCAAGTCTATGAATCCATTAGGTTTTTTTGTGAGTTCTCCCCGGAGTTCCCCAATTTTAAGACTACAAGGTGTATGCTGTAATGAATTTCGTTGAAAAAAAGGATGTGCACAAACTCGATGCACATTTCATGTCATTAAGGATTTTCTGGAGCTGGGATACATTACACAAAGTGTCAATTGATACACAAATTGACGAGTTGAGGCCAAAGTTTTGAAAATGATAGATTTAGCCAGATAAAATTGGTGAAAACATTGTTTCTGCCCAGTTGTGCTTTTTGAAGTGCATATTCGACCGTTCTTTGCATTGGCTAAAGAAATATTGTGTCAAAAATTGTGTTTCTTCCTAGCGCTTTTAATGAAGTAAAGCATTATAGAGTGATGTTAGCATCATTCTTATTCCTTCAAAACATATGTCATGCCCAAAAATTAAATTCTGACTTAAGTACAAAGGTTTCTTTACCGGGTTCCTTTTTTGGAACACCCTGTACTATGTGCTGCATGTTATTTGCATGATTTTATTTTTTAGGTCGATGCAAGATTAGAAGAAGAGAGTCTTCGTGCTCGCAAGTACCTCCATCCATCATCATATGATAAAATCGCCTATTATTGTCAAGAAAAACTCGTAGAAGATCAATTGCAATTACTTCAGAGTGAATGTCGTGAAATGATTCATAATGAAAAGTTAACTGGTAGGGAATTTTAAATGCAGAAATCTTTTCCATTTAAATGCAAAAAACTTGATACTATAGAGAACGGAGGCAAAAAAATAGACAAGATTTTTAGGCGCACTAAGGCCTTTCGAACCTACGTTCTCATCAGAGTGTGGCTTAATTGATTTAAATCCAAATATATTGATTTTGAAAGATTTTTCCATAAGTAGCGTATCAGTGAAAGATGAGTTCGAACCTGGATTGCATTATTAGAGAGCCAACGACGTTTCCACTAAGCTATAGAGCTCAATGAAATCGCTGAATAACAACTTATGCAACCCAAAGCTCTCCTCCCGTTTGATTTTTTGTGTTTTTCCTATGTTGATCCATCTCCAGCACCATTCATATTCGTATATATTTCTCATGAAAGATGAGCACTAGGGTAGATTGTTCCACTAATGAGATAGATGGGACTCTAACTTGAACTGCATGATCAGAGAGCCAACGACGTTTCCACTAAGCTATATAGCTCAATGAAATGGCGGAATAACCTTCCAAAGTCACGCAGCCCAAAGCTCTCCTCCCGTTTGGTTTTTGGTTTTTCGGCTATATTTTGATCCATCTCCAGCATCATACATATTATAGATATATATTTGTCATGAAAGGTGAACACTAGGGCAGATTTTCCACTAGTGGCATACCTCGATAGATGGGACTGAACCTGGACTGCATGATCAGAGGGCTAACGACATTTCAACTGGAAAGCTATATATAGAGACGTATGAAAAGTATATACAAATATTTATGGTACTGAAGAAGGCTCAACGTAGCCAAAACACAAAGCCAGACAGGAGGAAAGCCTTGGACTGCATGACTTTGAGAGTTTCTCGACGATTTCATTGTGTTTTTAGCTTAGTGAAATTGTCATTGGCTCTCTGATCATACAATCCAGGTTCGAATCCCATCTATTGTACTATGCCAGTTGTGGAACAATCTATCCCAGTGTTCGCTATTCATGAATAATATTTAGAGAATTAACTGGGGATTAACTGTAGAAATCTGTTTATATTTTAGATTTATCTCGAATGTACAAGTTGCTAAAGCCAATTATGAGCAAAGGACTCTCTCTAATGCTAAAAGAATTTGAAGAATATATTGCAGACACTGGGCTAGCTAAAGTCAAAGCTTTCTATTCAGAAAATGTAAGCAAGAGCGATTCTGGATTTTTGTACCTTTTGACTTCCGTTTTGAAAACAACCAATCAATGGGCAGTTGTCATGAGCTATGATAAAATTCTCTCATATTATTGGCTGATAACAAAATGTAATTCACATGCTGGCCAAGTTAAGTGAAAAGAGAAATGGCTCTAGTTATGAAAGTGTAAAAAATCTGTTAGGCTAGGCTAATGTCGCCATTGCGTACAGTCAAAACTAGTTGCCAACTGCTGATTGGCAAATTTTTTGGAACTAATTTCTCACAATTTACCTGTCGACAAAAGCACTAAGGCGATTAGTTGGCAACTAGTTCCTTTTTGAAAGCAACTAGTAGGCGCAGACTACCAGAAAGTTGGGCTTGTTCTACTTCTGCGATTAGTTGGAAAACTGATTCCCGTCCTTCGAAGTCGACATTAGCGCTGTTGCAACCGCGATGAACTGTAAGTTTTGACTAAAGTTTTGCTGCATCATTTATTTGTAACATGCTTCAAAATATTATATCATATTTTCAGGGGACTGGGCAGTTTGTTGACGCACTGCTTGAAATTCACAAGAAATACTCGAATATGATCGAAACAACATTTAATAAAGATCAATTATTTATTGGCGCTCGAGACAAGGTTAGTTTTAGATTTATCTACATTTGTATGCCAAAATGTGGAGAGTTATGATGCATTAGCCAATTTCTCTTAGTATATAAAATATAGAAAGACGACAAGAATAATGCTAAATCTTATCAGAGTCAAGAAAAACTGGTGCTTCACGGCTGCGAGCTGGAGGAAAGTTTTGCCTGGTATTATTGAATTCGAGGAAGGTCAAGTAATCTTTTAAGAAATTTAGTTAAGAAAGACTTTTGCAGCTGATACTTAGTGCCTTCTCTGAGTGACAAATTATAAAGGGGTTCTAATTTCGATACTACTACTTTTTAAATTTAAATATATAACGGTTGCAATCATGGTAAACAATACAAGCTTATTAAAGAAATATATTCGATAATGAGGAAGACTTAGATGGCTTCAATTGGTCGCCGGAGGACGGTTCCACAGTTTTGTGAACCCTGAATCTTATAACCATTAACTTTGCTTATAATGATTCGGGGGGAGGGTTGAATGAATAATATTATCACAATAATTGCCAAGAGAGTAAGATGTTTTAAGGTTTTTGATACATTTGTACTCATGTTTCTGCCATGTATGTCTGCTTTGTGGTCAAGAATTTTATGTCTAGAATTGTACCAAATATCAAGATAGCGAAAACAAGGGTATCATATCAAACCTCTTTCTATGTGCTATACAAATGGGCTTGATGTTCACGTTAAGACTGTCTTCTATGATTTCTGTGTGAATTCAGAATTGAAGTTTTAGTCTTTCCACTATCTACTTTGTAGGCCTGTACGAAGATTGTCAATCACAAACCAAGCCCCAAAATGGGCTGCAAATCTCCTGAAATGGTGAGAGAATAGTGCATTTTATATCCTTGTGAATTTCATCATCTGTCTTCAACTAACTAATTAACTAACTGAGTAGCTAACTGACTAGCTAACTAACTAACTAACTAACTAGATAACTAACTAACTAACTAACTTACTTACTAACTTTCTGACGGACTACATAATTAACTAACTAGCTAGCCAATAAACTTTCTAGCTTACCAAACTAGTAACTAACTAGCTAACCAACAATCTAACTAACTAACTAACTAACTAACCAACTAGCTAACCAAAAAACTAACTAACTAACTAACTAACTAACTAACTAACTAACTTACTTACTTACCAACTAACTAACTAACTAACTAACTAACTAACTTGCTAACTAACTAAATAACTAACTAACTAACTAACTAACTACTACAACTAACTAACTAACTAACTAACTAACTAAATAACTAACTAACCAACTAACTAACCAACTAACTAACTAACTAACTAACTAACTAACTTAATTACTTGTTTGATTTCTTATATTTTCTATGTTAGCTTGCAAAATACTGCGATTCGTTGTTAAAGAAGAGTACAAAGCATCTTACGGAACTGGAGATCGATGATAAACTCACAAATGTTGTAAGTGTTCACTGACAATTTTGATTGCTTAATGCCAGGCAAACTGCTACACTTTGTACACAGCTTGTTACTAAGACCTCGTTTACACGAGATAAAAAGACACAGATCCAAAAGATCTGTATCTTTCGGGAACGATAGGAGGACAATTTCATTGCGTTTACACGAGAACGGACCAGGAACGGGTCCAGATGGATCCGCTTGCTTACCCGAAGAGATACGATTCCGTTCCGAAACAGGAACGAATCCTTGTTACCCGTGAAACCGAAAAGCCTATCGTGATCGTGTAAACAGAGTTTACAGTTTGAGTTGTTCATCGGCCTTTGTTCGAATTAGTTTTCGTTTCAGTAATTAACTAAATCAGCGAGGTGGCAAAGTCATATAGTTAGAGAAACGGCTTTCGAGTTTTTCTGTGCCTCCACATGAACCATCACTAATATCAAATTTAGGACCAATAATGTTCAGCGTCTTGATAAAAAAGATTAACGTATGCCTCTTTCTAGCGACTGTTTGAATACACATCCCCCAAAAAGTTCATCGAAATTATCTTCGTATTCAACCTCGTCCCCAGGCCCCAAATCGAGTTTCCTCGAATCTCAACCGTCAAATCGATTTGGGCCTTGGTACCGGCCACAAAATCTGCCAAAATATTGGCAATTTTGGCCTAGGCATAAAAACAAGATGTAGATTCCGAAAGCAGATGTTCTTAGAAAGGAAATGCAAAGAATTTCATTGATAACTGTAAGGCAAAATACACATTTTTGGTTTTATATATGTTTTTTTACATAGTTTTCGGCCTATTTTGGTGTGAAATTTTGAAGAAACTGTGACGTCACTTAAAATTTCTATTGTTTGAACAGCCAATCAAATTGCGAATAGACAAGGCCGATACCAGGGTCGAATATGGACAGCGGAGTTTCAAGTAGAGGCCTATTCACCCTGGGGACGAGGTTGGGTAAATACTGGCCTCGAATAGACTTATTACACGAGTCTCATGTTCCGCTCATAAAATCCAGACCAACGACCACAGCAGTTTTCTACACTGAAGAAACAGCTGTATGTTGTTGTAGTTGTTAGTAGCTGTTTCCGAAAGAGTGGGAGGACGGTAATAAGTCTAGGCCTCGAAGGTCAAAGTGATCTTATAATAAGTAATGAGCGATCCTTCGGTTGCTTTACGAACACTGGATCAATTTTTGTGTCTTGTTTTATTCCAGTTTTATTCAAAGCTGTTAGCGAAACGATTGGTCCATAATTTATCAGTTTCGATGGATTCAGAAGAGAGCATGATTAACAGGCTAAAGGTAAACCAGTGAATCTTTTGTTAGAATATGCAGTACCAGCACTAGTAATTTCCCTTTGGGAAGCCAATTAGCTTCTTGCAAAAGAGGATGCAGTCGTGAAAAGCTTTTGTATGACGGCTGTCAAGTATTAACAAATCAGATGCCAGGAAATGAGAGATCTTTCCTCGACAAGTTGTCGATTTCCGCAGGTCTGTTGTTTCATTGAAACTAACTATTTGTCTTCTTGACTATGCTTACTATATGCAGACATTAGACCCTGGGCAAACGATCTAACATTATTGCTCAGACATTTACAATTTGCTTTACAAGCAAGGTTTGACCACGTCGGTTTGACCACGCCACAATGTTTGGAGAAACTTAAAAAAATGTTTGCTGCTTGCCACAAGCAAAAATGTTTGATAAGCAATGTTTTGCGAGTGGTCAAACGGGGCAAAATTTGTTTGACAAACAAATTTTAGACATGTTTGACGAACATGATCGTTTGGTAAGGGCCCTATAATAAAATTCTTTTTGTAGGTTGCATGTGGCTATGAATACACAAACAAACTGCATAGAATGTTCACCGACATGAAAATTAGTGAAGATCTCAATAATAAATTTTCTCAATTCCTCTCGACAAACAAGACCGTTGTTGGAATCAATTTTTCTGTCCTGGTCTTGCAGGTAGGCTTCAAAGAAATTTCAGTTTTCATTTTTCATCATGTTGCTCCACAAAAGAGCCGAAAATGCTGGTTAGTTACTAGTGTAAGCGGGACGAAGGGTCCAAATTTAAACAGTATGGTGATCCATAATTTGACCCGTTATTAGCCTCTGCGAGTTGTCCTAGCATGGCTGCGGAGGGTTCGATCACGTGTGCACGATGCATGTTTATTTTTTGGACATGCCCTTTAAGGACGTTACTGTGCTGGAGGAGCTCAGGCGGTAGAGCATCTGTCATGAAAACAGGAGGTCGCGAGTTCGAAGCTCGCTCTTACCACAATTTTTCCAAAAAAATATCCTTTGTCGAAAATTCTACCGAAATTGCTGTAGGAACATTTCTTCAGGGCGACAATGTAAAGAAAAGTTTCAACATGAAAATTAGATACCGTTTTGTTACCGAAGATGTTTTGATTCCTATGCTGTTTACGGTTGATCTCAGTCGTTTTTTGTTTTACCTTGATGTAGAGACCTTCCTACGTGACCTGCGGTCGTAGAATTATGTGTGATCTCAAACCTGGAAGGACTTAAGCCCTGTTCACACTACAAATAAAGGCTAGCCTAGGCTCGTCCCAGCTCAGAACCTGGGCCTGGGACATGCTAGTGTGAAGGCGTACAACTTTGATTTTGCCGGGATAACTCAGCCCTGGTTCTTGTAGGTTCGGCCCAGGTTGAGAAATCACAGGCCGACTGAAGTTGTAGGCATTCATACCAATTGGCCAAGCCCGGGTTGTCGTAAAAATTGGCAATAAACCTGGGCTTTTCTTGTGGTGTGTTTTTCCTGTGATGCTTTTACAAAACAAATCTTGAACGGCTTCTGTCTGCTGATTCAAAATTTAGATTGATTTTGTTCTTTTTTCAGTCTGGAGCATGGCCTTTGAGTCAGACAGCTGTTTCTACGGTTTCACTGCCCAGTGAACTGGTTAAAAGTGTACAAATGGTGCGTATTTATTACATATTTGTGTTATGAAACTTAGGGCGTATTTTTTTGGTAACCTTCTGTTTTTGGCAGACTCTCTGAATTCTGAAGACGGTAGACTTAGCAAGGTAAAGTTTCTTTTACCAAAAAAACACGGCTGCCGAATATTTAAGGCATATCGAACAAGGCTTCCATTTCCTTGGCTGCCGCACTTGTGAAATTAGTTGAAAAGAGAAGGGATCTGCTGAAAACAGAAAGTGACCAAAAATAGGCCCTTATGATCACAATACGTAATTCGAATTTTAGTTAATACGAATTCGCTGGTTCACTTTAGAATTATCCGTTTCAGAATTATCTGGTCACAAATATGAGACAAGTTGACACATTCGCTATCTGTAATTAATTCTCTTTAGACAGAGAATGCAGGGCGTACTTACTTTAACTAAAACTTCCATAACTATAACTATAATAGTAACTAAAACTAAAACTTTGCTAGCTTTATCAAGGTATAGCTGGAACTATAACTATCCTATAAATATTTACATGACTCCAACTTTTTCATCATATCTTCAAAATATTATAGATATATGTGTCTAATATTTTGTTTTTCATTCGTAGTTTGAAACATTCTATCATGGAACTTTTGAAGGACGAAAATTGACCTGGCTCACCCACTTGTCAAATGGTACTCTTTTAATTTTGTAGCTCCTACTCTTTTTACATCTCCCCTCAATTACTTTATTTCAAACAAGTATCACAACGTTCAGGAATACTGTTAACTCGTGAATCTAATACTGATTTCACACTGACACATTTAAACCAGCTTTATTTAAACCAGGTTAAATTTCCACCAATCAAATCAATTTGAATCCTTGATTGATGAATCAGAACGCAACATTTGTTAAACTGGTTTAATGTAAACCGGTTTAACTTGCAGTGTGAATGCGGTATAAGTCCTCCGTTATGCTATTCCGGCATTCCTCGTTGCGTCTTTATTTTATACCGGATAGGGCCTTCAGTTACATTTTTACGATTCAATCCGGTATAAGACGCTCCGGTAATCGCCTTGAAAATCATTACGCTCTGAAGGTGATATGAAAATCAAAACGAGACACGGTTGCGCAATGTAATTCGATACATGACGCTCCGAAACCTTGTTTTCCTATTGTTTCACCAAAGAAATGCGAAGCAAATCTGCGAAGGAGCCGCCGTAACATCTCAGTGTAATTGTGGTGATCGCGATGAAAACCATGACTCTGCGCTGAGGTATAACTGCTGCTCAAAACTGCGGCGACATTATTCCGGCCTAATGTAACCGGGGCCTAAGGATTTCTAGAGCTGCATTGGGCTTTAAGTCCAAATGTCCTCAGTAGTATAAAGCGTTTTGCTGGTATGTGCTTTCATATTAAGACAGAAATTTTGTTCTAACCTTCAGGTGAGATGAAAATGACGTTTCAGAAGAAAACATACATAGTTACAGTCACCACATATCAGATGACTATTTTATTGCTTTTCAACAATGGGGACAATTTATCCTTTGCGTAAGTACCAACATTCGTACACGCCTGTATTGATAATCAGTCTCAAGAAGCTCCATGTTAACATGCTGTTATTTAGTAGGTAGATATTTCGACCGCAATATCTAGACGTAGCTATTCCTTGAGCCGTAGCTAACGCTGCTGAATTGCTGCACGCTCAAACTACCAGTTAAGGCCTGGCTAAACTAGAAGACATGCCGCGCGTGACATTGTCGCTCGTGACATGTCCCCTGGATGTCTCCCAGTTTTGCCACCTCTGAAACTTTGTAGCGCGCGACAAAATTTGTAGCGAGAGACACGCAAATGTTTTTTGGAGACAACAGAAACATTTATTGTCTCCGCGACAAGGGGGACATGTTGCTCGCTTGTCATTCGCATGTTTAGCCACCCTGGGAGACACGCCGAATACAATGTCGCGCGCGACATGTCTCCTAGTTTAGCCATAGCTTTAGTCTCGGTTTGCTGAGCGATAACTAGGACTTGGATTATAAGTCTAGTGGTCGTCGAGTGTAAATGAAATTCCTAAATATCACTTTATTTGTCAGATTAATCGATCCTTGTGTATCATATCTTATATGGCGATTCCTACCATTTACAGAGATATCAAAAATCAATGCCAGCTTGCAGATAAAGAATTATCAAGGACATTGCAGTCTCTTATTGATGTTAAATTGTTGCTTCCAACTCCGAAAGAGGTTGTTCTTATGATACCTTTGGCTTTATTGGATTTTACTTTATTTTCTCTTCTTTTGTTATGTTTCTTTTCATACTTGTTTCAAGATTAATCCATTCACAGCATAATGGACTCCAAGAATTCTTCGCAAACAAGTCCACTCGTCAACTTACGTTGTCTTTAAGTTGTGACTTTTCAAAATCCATTTTTATCTATAGCTCTTTCATTCCTAGAGATCATGTTATTTTATCCTGGAAATGTTATGCTGCACATTTCTAATTTATTCTTTTTTGTTGTACAGGTATCGCAGATATCCGAATGCATTTTCAAACTGAATACTGAATTTTCCAATAAAAGAACCAAATTTAAGATTACTTCTGCAGTTCAGAAGGAATCAGTACAGGTAAACCAACTCAACCCTCTTATACATAATTATAGGCTGTGATCATAGCCCTCATAGGGACGTCTCTCAAGCAGCTTCCAGAAAATTTAATATACTCTAAAACTGAATTCCACATCACTTGAATAGGGACCGCTTGTTTTCCCATTCTTTTTTGCTTGTGAACTAGTGATTATTCATGACCGTATTTTTACACTTGTTAGGAAGTGGAGCAAACTCAGTCAGCTGTCAACGAAGATAGAAAAATGTACATTCAGGTATTGTACAACTCTTTGGTTCATTCCAATATCTCATCAAAGCTTTCCTGTCTTAAACCTCCAACCCTTACAGGGGCTACGTGGCACATTCTCGTCAGGACTGTTTTCAATTCAATTCAATTCAATTCAATATTTTTCGCAAAATACAAGTTTACAAAATAAAATCTACTACAAAAATACTTGTATTTTACGCGACCCAAGAAAAGCAGAGCTTATCTAGCTTGGGCCGCTAAATTAAAGTTTTAATTATGCAATAACATTTAAAATACGTAAGTTGCAATATCAATAACAAAGATAATAATACACGTACTAAAACAACATAACGTGATATTAAAGACTATCATACTTTTTTTTTGTTTTTGATAATTTTTGTTTTTTTTTTCTTTTCTCTTTCTTTTAACAAAAGCAACAAATTAATTGCCTACGAAGTCATTTTATTACCAAGCAATGTAATAAAGTTTCTACGTAAGTTACCGTATCTTTGAAATATATTTTCAGTTGCTTCATCAAATTTCAAGATTGTGCAAGGTCCCTATCCCTTTAAAGTAACAGTGAGCATATTAGAAACCTTATATTGGTCTTGAAAATAATTTTAAACATTTTAAAGGATTTTAAACAAGGCAAATTTCGTTCCCGAAAAATTGGGACTTCTGTAGATTATTAAGACCTGTTGGAGGAGGATGATCCCCTAAGCAACCCAATTTTTTATTTTATGTTTTTTAATTCATTGCATTTATCGTTAGTCACGCATCAATCTCCAAACACCCTATATCTACGCCTTTCGTGCTGCTTATTCAAAAAATTACGGTAAATCTAATTCATCTTACTAATTTTCTGCAGGCAACAATTGTGAGAATTATGAAGCATAGTAAAGTCCTCAAACACAACATACTTATGCAAGAGGTAAGATTCTACAAACTACCCCCTTATTTTCCTTGATCACACCCTTTGCCCCCTCCTGTGTTGGATTGGATGTCTGAATACGCCACTGGGGGATAGGGCTTGAGTCTTTATTTACCGCTCCTCTACCACCCATACACTCAACTACACTATAGACTTATTACCTGAGTCCCCGAGTGCCCCAATCGAAACGAGGCTAGTTCATTGCATCATCAGAGGAAAACATACGACCCCTATTCGGCAGCCATTTTAGTACAAAATCACGCAAAACGTTTTGAACGAATATTAAAAAGCTGGGTTGGTAAGAGCTTTCTGCAAAACAAATAGTAGGTTTAGTTTTAAGACTTTTTTCACTGCTTTTAGACCCTGCAAGTCTAAATTTACTACAGCTACGCCCATTTTGAGCGATTTCATTTTAGTGTTAACATCGGTTTAATGAGCGATAGCTTGGAATCAGGTAATAAGTCTAGATATAGCTTACAAAATGCTGAAGGGCAGGGTTGTGGATGTTGAACAAACTTTGATCAGGACTTTTTTTGATCAAGTACATTGATAGCATTCCTAGGATGTCATAAATTATAATAATAATGAGTTATTAATTCGAGAAAGAGGCTGAGAGCCTGTAAGGGCCTATAATACCCTGTAAAAAATACTACTGAAGTTTATTCAAATATATCCATTGAGTCCGTAAGTAATTTTTGAGGTAATATGAACCCAAGCGTCCCAAACACGACCCCTTGGAAAAGCTCCTGATATTAGTTTCTTTTATATCTAAATTCTGTATTTTTAACTTGAGTTTTTATCAAGCTGAAAGGGGGAAGGGTTTTTTGTAGAAATAAGAACAAAATACTTTTCTGGCCATAGGATTTTTCGAAAGTTTTAACGTCCTTTGCGGTGACCACATTGCTCGGTCAACTATTTCATTATTCAGTGGTTCCCCATGCTTATTAATTTTTCTATTTCTTATGTTTACAAAACTCTCCGTAGCCATTTATATTGTTGTTTCGTTTTCTTTACCAGTTTTGTTTTTTCTTAGATAATTACCCAAGTTCAATCAAGGTTTAAACCTCCAACTAATATGATTAAGGTACGTTTTCATGTCCATTAAGCTGTGACTAAAACTAGGAGACATATCGCGCGCGACGTTGTATTCTCGTGTCTTCAAGGGTGGCTAACAATGCGAGTGACAATCGAGCAGCATGTCCCCCAAGTTGCAGAAACAAGAAATATTTCTGTTGTCTCGCAGAAATATTTGCGGGTCTCTCGCTACAAATTTTTTTCACGTGCTACAAAGTTTCCGAGGTAGCTGGGAGATATTGAGGGGAGAGACAATGTCGCAAGCGTTGTGTCTCCTAGTTTAGCCAGGCCTTAAGTTAACTACAGGTTCTATAGCTGCTGCGAGAAGCAGTCCTTTACCAACGGTAATAAGATGCCAATTCAGCACTACTTTCTGATTGGTGCTTTTAGATCCGCATCTTGGTATAGATTCTGCCTATGTCAATTGTTTCCGTCTGTTTTTGTGATTCATACTCTGAGAAGAGTCAGACGAAAAAAAGTGTTTGAGGAGGTCCAAACAAAAATTTTTCCGCTGTTTCTCGCAATTGTAAATTTTTTCACTACTCATAAAGACTAAACTGTCATTATGTGTGCTAAGAGTTAAGCGATTCATTAGTAACTCTAAAGGCTGAAGCATCAGATATTTGGGCCAATTCTGAATGCTGACCCTGATCAAAAAAAGTGTATATATGTGATCAGGCCTGCAAGTAATACAAACTAAGCAAAGTAAAATTCCGAAATATTATTTGTGAAATTTTCTCTATTGTAGAAATGCATTGAATCTCTTATTGAAAAACAATATATCGAAAGAGCCGAGGGAACTAAGGATGAGTATACCTACTTAGCATAAACTAATCGATATGAATGAAGTGCGATAATCTGAACTCTCAAACTCTTTAATATTATTTTTATATTGTAAAATTCATTTCATTGTACATTAACGTACTTAATTTTTCACTAGTAATTTTGATAGAGCTGTCACGCACAATAAGTTCTTGAAATACATCGATTTGAAGAATTAGTACTCTTAAGAATGCTGGAATTATTTGTTGACGCCCTTCACCAGGCTACAACCCTGGACAAAAGTTTGGATACACTTTACGAAAATTAAGTCCTTCTTGTCGCATTCGGACCCCCATCCCCCCAAAGTTAATGTTGAAGACTTGGACGACATTTTGTTTGTGTTCCTGGTCCCTGTATTCTCATCTGGGCTTTTAATAAACAATTAAGCATTTATTACGAAACAACCAGAATGCAGCCGGAAATTACTAGTGTCTCATAACCTTTTGTCCAGAGGTGTAGTTTTATAAGTATTTGTGCTCATGCGATATGAGCCTAACTGCATGCGTTTCGGTACCTTAGGCCAGGTACAGGTCAGCATCTGGATGGGTGACTTTCCAGATCGATGACTAAACAACTCACTCTGCCGTCCTTCGGATGGGACGTTAAACTAGTGGTCCCATGCCTGGATGCGGCATGCATAATAGGCCTTAATTAGCTGAAAAAGCTAGGAATAACAGCCTACTCAAAACAAAGTAACAACAACAACAACCGATTCTTGGTTCCGTAGTGATATACACGTTGTTGTTTACAGTTACTGTAGGTGTAAGTCGTTTTTATGTGCAATTCTTTGCAATTCTACGGCATTGCTTTAAACCGAGTTTTCTTCTGTTTCTATAAACGGTAAGTTGTTTTACAGCAAATTTCAAGTTATCCTTTATTATCGATTCTTTCGTATTCTATTCCTAACATTTCTAAGGTAACTGTGTACAAGAGCCGCAAAGCTAGAGGGGAGGAAATTGAGCAACAAGGATAGAGAAAGAGAGAAATAAAGAAATTACTCTCCTCTGTCCTTGAGACTTTTGCTCCCACGATAACTTTAAGTTTAGCAGGTTCGATCTTGTTTCGAGTTCATTTCGAGTTCAAAATTACAGAAGGAGTATCTCTACAAAGTATAGTCTATCAAACATGTATTTCTGAATGTAAGATCCAAAAGCCTTAAATGCACAATTCCCAGGAACCTTTTTCGCGCGAGTCTCGGTCCCTATCACTGGGTTCCTCGAGTCTCCTTCGCTGTGTGGTCCCCGTTCTACCTTTTACACACAGAAATTCATAACCAGCCGCAGTTGATTTACAGCATTTCTCAGAACTAGTTGTATTTGCATGATGATTCATCCTCATTCTCTCTCTGTTCTCCAGTTGTTTTTGGCTTCAACGAGACACCACACACTGAATGACGATCATGGACATGGCTAGCAGGATGTTTCTTTTACTCTTATTGATTTTACTGAGAACTTGCATTCTATCTGCGTCGTATTGGAACTGGACAGAAACTGGTGAGTTTGTTTTGTTCAACTACAGTAGACAGATGGTCCAGTACAGCTCCTACTTTCGATCTATAATTCAGTCTGTAGCTGCTTATTCATTCGTGTTATATGATTTAGGCTTTACTACTTTTCATAAGAAAATGAAATATAGGCCTAAATTTTCATATTATAGTTAGGTATTGAGAATAGGTTGGCCCCGAGGTAGATTAATTCAATTAAACTCTTTTTTTCTAACCAAACATTCAGAAAGTCGAACTGCCAAAACACAAAAAGACAGGGGAAGGGGAAAGCAACAAAGTGAAAGAAAACTCAAAAGCCTAAATATCCGAGAAATTTCCCTGAGAAAAAGTTCTATCAAGCTCTAACTACGCAAGCGAATGAAAGATCACCGATCTAAACTTTTTTGGGGTACATAGTGGCGTGTCTTGGAATTTGTGCCTCCTAGAACGAGTGCCTCTGCCTACACAGGCCTACTAATTGGCCTACTAATCCGCCTCCATGTTGGTAATGGAGTATTCTGCGCATAATCCATTTGTGTACCATTTGTCAGTTTTTAAACTAAAAGAGAACCTTATAAATGCCGGATGTAATGAATGGATTGAGATTTAATGAATAAACACACACTTTTGTTATAAGAACAATTTAGACGCATTTTATATATACATTCGTTTTTACTAAAGGTTCTCAAAACAAAGTGCACTCATCGTTTCTTTACATTTGACATTTGAGGACGTTTGCGCTAAAACTTATCGGCTAGGTATTGTTCTTTAAGGGGGTCTAGTATTGCTCACGAGAATTGTTTGTATAGTTGCATAGTGTTTTTATCGTTTTAAGAACAATCCCCTCGAAAAATGACCTATAGTGTTTCACTGTTTCACTACACGCTTCCTAAAGAACTTAGCTCAAGGCCTAGTTCTTAAAGTTCCTTATTTTTGGACTTCTTTTGAGACGATTGCAGTTCCAAAAGTTCCTTAATAGTTCCTTAATTTCAACTGCATGTTCAGTTTCATGACTACTATACAGAGACAGTTAGATGTGAGCAAAGCTCGAGACAACTCACGGAAACATTTGATACATGCGTAACGTACAATTTATGTGATTTTCGGCTGCAAATGTATGGAACCGGCTTTCTAATTCTTGATTATTTGCAATGATAAAAGTATTCAACATTCAAAAGTTCCTTAATGATTTTCTCTTTAGTAGTATAAGTTCTTTAAGTTTTCGGGCCTTCTACATGTAGGTTCCTTATAAAGTGGTTCCTTAAAAAAAGCGTGTAAGGCGTTAAAATATTGACTGAGGCTGAATATGAAAGTAAAACCATCAGACCGAATGCAAAAAGCAGGCGAACAAAGAAATAAACAAGCATGTTGCATTTTCGCCCAAACCTAGTACCACTCCCTCCCAACAAACAGTATATTTTAAAATAAAAGCGAGAAATGCGAAGCAACCAGCCTCGGTCAAAATTTAATGGTTCTCAAAAAAAAAGAGTGTGCTCATCGTTTCTTTAAATTTGACATATGAGGATGTTTGCGCTAAACTTAACAGCGAGGTATTGTTCTTTAAGGGGGTCTATTGCTCACGAGAATTGTTTGTATAGTAGCGTATTGTTTCTATTTTATGAACTATCCCCCGAAAATTTCTTATTCCTCCATAGTGACCTATAGTGTTTCACTGTTTCACTACTGGTCCATACTCCATATCATGTGACAAGCAGAAAACGAGCAATGAACATAACGACTCTCATTTCAAGCCATGCCGTGCACTTTCGGTTTCTAGTGTTTTTGAACAAAGGGTTTTCGGTTTCGGTAAATAATTTAGTTTTTCTTTCAAAGAGGAATGGTATCTGCTTTCACTTTATTGGGAACAGAAGTGGGAAAAGTGGGAACAGAAAACCCGGAATGGGGAATCAAGGAATCAAGGAACGTCAAAATTCGGCATCTTTAGAGGTTTTTGCACGTGGATACGATGAGCACGGGGCAGGAACCTGCTACCTTCAGCTTCTTTACTCCATAATAATCCATTTTCACTCAGTAATTTGTAAAAATAATCTTAAACCTTGCTGGTTTGATATTAATATGTGTTCAGTCATTTGATAGCAAAAGGAAAAATATATTTGGTTTCTGCTCTGCGTGTATCGACAAATCATAGTCAATGGACAAATGTAAAACGAAATTCGTAATCATTCGTAATCGATCTCATTTCCTTATAAAATGGCTTGACAAACGCCCCCTCCCCACCCCCAGCCTTGGACCTTTGTTTACGTCAATGTCATATTGTAGTTTGCCCTGTTTACATGATACTACTCAAACGCTTTTTGATTGGTTAATGTTTGATTGACATGTGGCTTAATGTTTGATTGACATTAGTATCTTTTGATTGCCTTCAAGAAAACTCCTTTGAATTGATCTCAATTGATCTCCTTTCCTTCTCAGGTGATTACTTTTGTGGAACAGTTCCAGTTCTGTACAATCTCAGAATACCATTATTTCTGAAAAATGTACAGCCTTGTAATGATATATGTCAGATCCAACATTTTACCGATCTTACTGGCTTTTATCAGTCTACTAATGGTCCTAAATGGTTGAAAAGAAAGAATTGGGGACAACGGAGCATCTTTTACTGTGACTGGGAAGGAGTACTCTGCTACAACAGAACAAAGCATGTTATAGCTATCAATCTTGAAGGCAATAACGGCATGCGTGGCAACGTTGGGAGTACATTGGGAGATCTCCCTTATTTACTTGGTGTTGATTTTGGGGGCAGTGAGTTGACTGGTGACGTTGCTGAATTGTTAGCTACTTTCAAACCGTTTTTTATTCGTTTCGATTTTGCATATAACAAAATAACTGGACATTTCCCAGCTACCATTGCGAAAGATAAGCCTCGCCTTGGTAAGATACAGCTATCTGGGAATCAAGATGTTAGAGGAAGCCTTCCAGAAAATATTCATTTGTTACATGATTTACAAGTGCTTAGTCTTGGCGAAACAGGGATACGAGGGAGCATTCCCTCATCGATTGGGAAATTATCAAACCTTCAGTTCTTGGACTTTGAACTTCTTGGGCTGACAGGGAACTTGAACGCATTAAAAGGTCTGCATAGTCTCACCTATATTCATCTCATGTCCAATCAGATAGATGGCGAGATACCAACGGACTTCGGGAATTGGTTTCCACAACTTGCTGAATTGAATTTGCAAGGTAATAACCTTAATGGAAGCATTCCATCATCAATTGGGAAATTAAAACATCTGAAATTACTTAATCTTTCAGGCAACAAAAGACTTGGTGGTAGGATCCCTCTCTCGTTCGCAGGCCTGTATTCGTTAGAGATCTTCGCTATTTCAAGAACGTCTATAATTGGTTTCGAAAAAGGACTGGTACTGGGTAGCACCCATCTGAATTCTTTCGTTGCTGCAGGATCAGTCTCGTTTTCATGTTCGATATACGAACTTATTGCTGCATTGAAACCAAGTAGAGTTTCTTTGATCCAAATGAATGTTCAGGATTGTGATATTTATGGTAAATTCGATAAAATTAACGATGATAGCAATATTATCAACGGAATTTTCAGTTTTGCAAAATTGACATTTTTAGACTTGGGAGGAAACAAAGGTCTAACTGGGACAATACCGGACCCGATTTCCAGTCTTGGTTTGCTAATGTACCTTAACGTGTCGCATACTAATTTAACCGGATCGTTGCCGGTTTCTTATTTAACAAAGCTTGCGGTTTTGCAGCAGATTGATATTAGAGGCAACAAGCACATGCGTGGTCAAATTGAGAAATCATACATGACAATCGACCAGTCTGTCAATAAGAAGGAACATCTCTCGGATCATTTTTCCTGCCCGGATATTCGACTTTTGCATAATAACGGTCTTATTTTAACGGATTCTTCCTATTACGACCGGAAATTTTGTCAGTGCGATGAGACATACTATGGAAAAGGTGGCTATTGCAGAAAATGCATGTCCGGAGGTGACTGCACCGGACTACGGCTACACAAAATAAGCAGTAATGATGCAAGGAATATGTCCTATGACACATCAATGCGGCTACGCAAAGGCTACTGGCCGTTCCCGAGGCCTGATTATGTCAGAAAGCTACTGAAATGCCCTTGGACTCGCCCTGGACGTGAAGTATGCAATCCATCTGGTCGTGTGTCGTGTTCTATTTCGCGTGTAAATAAAACGCTAATAACACGATGCAGCAATTCAGAGAAGCTCTGTATTGATGGTGCTTATCATCGGCTGTGCAGCAAATGTAAGAAAGGCTATTACAAAGATGGCCATCGCTGTGAGAAATGCCCAAAAAAGATGACAACAAGCAAACAAATCATTGTTGTAATCACTGCAACACTTCTAATTGCCTGTATTATTGTGAGCGTGGCATTATTTGCTGGCAACAGTAAGAAGTCTGCAATTATTCTAACAATCTTGCAAGCTTCTGCTATTCTTATTCTTGCTGCCATTGATATCATCCCAAGCTGGCTTGCTCAGTTAAACATCGTCATTCTTTTACTTGCAATTGGAGGCTTCGGCAAATTCAGCAAAGGTTTTCTCAAAATTGCAGTTTTCTACGTTCAAGTTGCGGATGCTCTAATTTCAACGTCGCATATTTGGCCTGATTCTGTGTACAAGGCCCAAAAACTGATAAGTAGTGTAATCAGCCTTAGGTTTTCAGCGCTAAGCTGCGTATGGCCAAATCTCTTCTCGCCAATAGGGGAGATTATTCTTATTATGCTCCTTCCCATTTGCGTGGCAGCAGGAGTGTGGTTGATTTATATTATCTGGTATCTATTGAAGGGCCGCAACAATAAACAAGCAGCTAGAAGGTCTAGGTACAGATGTGGACATTTATGCATTGTATTCTTCAATTTGGCCTATTTCTCCTTAGTACGAGCATCGACAGCAGCATTGGTTCCCTGTGTTAAGGTGGAAGAAGCTTCATACATGGCAAAATATGCTTGGATAGACTGTTACAGTACTGAATTTCAGACTCTAAGAAGTATAGCGTATGCAGCTATGCCGTTGTACGTCATAGGGGCACCAGTGTTGTTTTTCTGTTTACTGTGTTGGTATAGGAAGGATATAGAAGACGAGAAAGAGGAAACAAAACTATGGCTTGGTTCATTGTTTCTTGTTTACCAACGCGATTATCGCGTTTACATGGAGGTGTTTCTCATGGTCCGTCGTCTTGCTGTCGCCTTGTTATTGACATTCTTCGCTGAGAATATATTACTTCAGACTGTAACCGTAGCTGTCGTGTTGGCTGTGTACCTAGCGTTCGAGTCACACGCGAAGCCATTCGCACCAATAAATGCGGAGAGCAAGAATCTGTTTACGCGAATGGGCCTTGAGAATATCACAGAAATGGCCGCGTTGGTCGTTTTGCTCGTTTCCTTTATATCCGTCCAGTCCGCGCGGATTTCAGAAACCAGCCGATACGTAGATGGATTAGTATGGGGCATCGTGGTGATTAATGTTCTGCTTATAATATTACTGCTTTTTGGTCTTATCAAACGAATGGTAGAGAAAGATGGAAACATTGGAAATTTGGTTGTTGAAGGTGAAGTACCGCGGCCAACGCCATCGCCACAACCAACTCCACCGCCAAGTCCACCGCAGACACCGAGCGGCTCTAGTTCTTCATCCGGTAACTCTGATTCTGATGATACAGACTTTTTGCTTCCCCGTGGGGACATATAGATGGATATCGCAGTGACAAAGACCGAAAAGTTCAATTGCAATAACCTCCTGCGAAGTTATTGTTCAGAAATAGCTAATTAAGTAATCGATAAATTGACATCCTTAGGTCCTGGCCAAACGATCAAACATTGTTGGTCCAAAATTTGAAATTTGCTCAAGCAAAATGTTTGACCGTTTGGCCGCCTTTCAAACATTGCTTATCAAGCGTTTCTTTTTTTCACAAACTGCAACAACTTGCAACATTTCACCACCTAGCAAGATGTCTTAGTAACAAGACGTTCGTTTTTATGCATCAGGAATAACTTCGTTGTTCCAGTGTTGGGCAGCAGTGTTTTTTGATATGGCCAAACGGTCAAACATTTGTTGTGAAGCAAATTTGAAATGTTGGACCAACAATGTTTGATCGTGTGGCCAGGGCCTGAGTGAACATTGTAAATCACATCGATGAAGTCAGAACTTTTTAGCATAATTTAGGAGCGAATCATGAAATATATGTTCAGATGTACTAAGATACTAGAAAAAAACTTTGTACAGTGATATACAGAAGCCGTTTAGAAACATTTGCGCAACTTAGTATAGTTGCTGTAGTTTTTTTAAGTAATCATTTCTTTAGTATTATTAAGTAAAACAAAACTATAACTTTATGTTAACATAATCTTTCCAGCAAAGAACAAACAAAGTACTCAACAGAAAATTTCATACTTGCGGTAAACAGCGAAAACATTTTCGGGCAAGCTTTTTGTTCTGCACTCCTCAGATTATGAACGTCAGAAACAGACCGAAACCGAAACAATAAACTAAGGCGAAATTAATACCCAAGTGCGCTCTGAATGTACCAATCAGAAAGTACCATTCCAAACATTCACTGAAAAATATTACTGTCTAAGTGACCAAGGAATTCAGAACAGATTAAGAACATTTCAGGCTGAGAAAAGGCAAAAACTTAAGAACAGCAAGCCTCCATCGAATTTTTCCTTGTTCTTTAAAAAAAAAGAGTGTATTGTTTTGAAAATTTGACCCTCCAGGATAACAGCGAAACAAAAGGAAATGAGTATAGTTTGAGCGTCTAGAAATTCAATTCTGGCCAAACAATCAAACATTGATTATCAAACATTTTAATTTGTTCAAACGTTCGAACATTTGGCAATGTCATGAAACATTGCTTAAGCATTTATTGATAACCAGAATTTATTGCGCAATGTTTTTAAAAAAATTCAAAAGAATTCTTTGATCGACGCAAGCAAAAGATGTTTACCAACATTGTTTTGCTATGTGTTCAAACGGTCAAACATTTTGTTTGCCAAACCACAGGAGGCCCAGGAGGGGGAATATTAATGAAAGATAAGAATACCAGCGTGTATGTTTGTTGTTACTCTTCTTTACTCGATCTTTTATTGAATTGAATACTTTTCGAATATGCTGCTCGAATTTCTCAGTTGACTGTTTGTGTTTATATATAAAAATACAAGGAGTGAAACTTCTTACTCAGTGCAAACCCAAAAACTGTTTTTGATTTGCTTGCATTCTGACATCGTTGCTTCCAATGTCTGCAAACGCATATCAAAATGTTCCTCAATTATCGAACTAAAGCCCCAAATACTTTGTTTCAACTTCAGATATCTTTATCATTGAATATTTTCCCATTTTTCCCATGCAAGTCTACTCAAATTTGCTTTCTCCCTAGGCTCCGGCCACCACTCGGCACAAAATCGCTCGATTTTCGAACGTTTTCGTCAGCTGACCTTGTTCTGCCGTAAACAGCGTTTGGGTGTGGGCACCCGTCTTAGGCTGAACATTTAGATTGAAGTTTCAGGTTTTTAATGAAAGATGTGTTCGAACGGTCAAACATTTTGCTTGCCAAACAAATAATTTCAAATGTTTGACAAACGTGGAAACATGAAAATTGTCAATCACAGCACAGTGGGATTGTGCTCCCCAGGCTTCTTTTGATTGTCTCGGTCTCTGTTGACCTCTCCAGAGCTGAGCAATGGAGGTCGCGTGTTGTTTCGAAAATGTTGGTTTCTTGCTTTCTTGCCCTGTTTGACTCACAAAATTATCGTCAGTCTTCAAAAAAAGTGCTGCATATTCTTTTGTGGTTGAACTCCTTTCGTAATGGAAGATAGCTGTTTCAGTTAAAGTATTCTTTACAATCATTTTACGGATGGAAAGCAACCACGCAACAAATCAGTGCTGCTCAGTTGACGAGTGTGATGGTCCAGTCGCCGAGAATCCCTTTTATTCAGCACCTCGCTTGATGCCGAGCCTTCAATTATCGAAGGAGGTATCTACAGCTACGAAAGCAATGCTGTTTCTCCCAAGTTTAACGATACGGACACATCAGTCGAAGAAGCCGATGATGATGGAGGAGGGACGATAGTTTTGTCAACAACACAACCACTTAGGCCATATTTCAAGGTCAATGGATATGGATTACACACACAGCAGTGGCCAATCTCCGATTCAGAATTTTATTCCGAACATAACCCAGCTGAGACGGCATACTCAAGTTATGCAAAGATTTCTTCATCAAGACGCCCAAGGAGACCTGCTGGAAAGTATCCACTGTTTTGGTGGCATGGAATGTATTAAACATGATGATGAATTTGAATATTCTTGCAATGCCTTTTGCAGTAGCAATAGGTGGTATTACTGCCTTGGCTATAATACCTATTGTTGGCATGATGAGTGGATATAGTGGAAAGTTATTAATCGACTGCATGTATGAACATTCAACTCGAAGACCAAGATTCAAACGTAGGATTCGACTTGATTACATAGAGCTTGGAATGGATTTTGCTAATAGACAAATTGGAGGGAAAATTATACATGCATTACAGATACTTGATATGCTTGCAGCTTGCATTTTAAACATCAATGTCCTTGGCTCACTGTGTTATGAAGTGCTTGGAAAATACCTAAGCATACAAGTCTGCTCAGTGATTGGTGTGGCTTTTGCACTGCCAACATTTTTTATAAAAAAACTAAACTTTATTGCCTGGATGCAAATGGCTGCGGTTGTTTCCCTAGCTGTTGGTTTGTCATTGGTAGAGGGCTATGCATTGGCCAACATATCTTTTTGGTCAATCACAAAGATACCAGTTTGTGATTTTGAGAAGATACCTATCTCGATTGGTATCATTATCTGTGCTTTTGGTATTCACCCTGCATTACCAGGCATTGAGCAGCAAATGAGTAAACCTAAGCAGTATCGTCCAATGCTAGTGTTTACATTCTCCCTTGCCATCATTGTGAAAATGCTAGTTGCTGTTACCAATGCACTGATGTATGGCAAAGGGACAGATCAAGTAATAACAATTGATTTGGAATCTCACTATGGTTTAGGGATGGCATCAGCTGTATTCATTTTCATCTCAGTCCTTTGCTTCTTTGCACTTCCTACATTTGTTATTATGGAAGGAATCGACAACGCAATTGCTGAAATATTCCCTGTCTTGAGCCAAAATGGAAACAAGTATAGTTTTTGGATCAGTTTGGTCAATAGAATGATGATCATGGGTGTATCATTAGCGTTTGCTCTTCTTATTCCACATTTTGCACTGCTAATGGCTTTTTTTGGTAATACATTGAGTACTTTGCTGTCATTAACTATTCCTTGTATGTTTCATTTGAAACTGAAAAGAGACAGACTTAGATGGTATCACTTAGTCTTTAATACCTTAGTCATCATATTGAGTATTGTATCTATGGTTACTGGTGTGTTCTTCACTTGTAAGGAGATGCACAGAAGGCTCAGCTAATCAATGGATTCTGTGAAAAATGAAAATAAATTTTGAAAAATTATGAATCATCAAGAATCAGGTTGAAAACTATATGAAAGTACCTGAACTTATGTCTTTTCTATAACAGTACCTACTTTTGAAGAGAATATTGAAACCCAAAGTGATTTGAATGTAACAAGCTTGTACCTTACCTTATGTATAATTTGATTTTAAATTGTTATATAGTTTTTTATTTTATATGAAATTTTTCTATGGAATAGTTTGTCTTGTTTTTACTGGAAACTACAGAATTTTGGTGTGAATCCTTGAATCAAGTTGACGCACCTAATTCTAAGAAAGCCATGCCATATAAGGGCATGTGCGTGCGTATCCGTGTTTTCTACAACCCCTCCCCACCGAATATTGCTTTTGATTCTCTGTTGCAAATGAAGCACATTAAAAAAAATTCAGTGTCTCTGATTGGACAAAATCTGCTGCGGTAGATTCTAGGCCGCTAGCTGCCCTAAGACTCGCCTTGCAAATTCGAAGACGAAACGGGTCCAAACACAACAAACAATCTTTAGAAGGTAAACAAACAGACAGACAGTATGTAAACAAACAACATACAACAGGAATTCACAGGGAATCGAGGAAGATTTCCATTAGACTATCACATGATGCCTTTTCCGGCCTGCTCATTTGCATGAAGCTGGCGCATCTTCCCTTCCGCATATTGGCATGTTTTGACTTCTCTTGTGATGTGATGGAATCTCAATTTCCTGCCAATTTTTAACATTTGGAAGATGGAAGCATTAAATGTGGTAAGTGAACTTGTTTTCTGTCTTTCAGTACGTACTCTCAAACAAAACTTTTAGGTAATAAACTCAACATCTTTAGGCAATATGGCGGGGGGATTTGTGTCTGACAGGGAGGAGAAACACTTGCGGAAACCAGTCGTTTGGGACCGTTCACTGGAAAGGTTAAACCAAACAAAGACAACAAAGATGTTTCCAAGCTTATCTAAAATCAGTCGACCATGTGCAATAAAAGTACAACAACATATAGTAGATAGACTTTGACTAGATATGTATGGCAAGAAGGGTGGGACAAAATTAATGGAATGTGGAGTGCAGGCCCTTTTAGCATTTCCGCCGTATGATTTGTCTACCCTGTTCTCATAACTAGAATGTTACTCCTGACAAAGGTTAATTTGTCACCTTCATTCAATAAAAAATAACGTAAAACTGTCTACACTGGTTGAAAACTGTTTTGTACCTGCCAAAGGCAATTTTGGCCAAAGCAATAAAAAACAATACTGGGGGTATTGTTTTTTATTGCTTTGGCCAAAATTTTGTTTTTTTGTTTAGAAAAAACACCCCTATTGTTTGGAAAACAAGACCCTTATTGTTGGAAAACAATTACCCTAGTGTTTGGATAACAATATCCCTATTGTTTGGAGAACAATAGCCTTAAAGCGCGTGGTGACCAAGGATACTGATCTGGCCCCTTAAAACCTTTGTGCCAAGAGGGTGGAAACTTTGTTACGGCACCAAAGAATTTTAAAGCACAGTTTTGGCAAACACATTAGAAAACAATGCCCCCCTTTGCTTGTAGAGCAGTAGACTTAGTGGGTGGCATGCCAAAATTGCAGTCTTGCTGGAATACCTCAATATCACCAAGTATGTGGAGTGTAATGCCTGCAAGTGTGAGATAGACAATAGAACAATAGAAAAGAACAACGGAAATGCCTTTCTGCAAGCACGAGATCTTCACAGACTGGAATATCATTGAGGTCCAGGCAGAGCTGTTACAATTGACATGTTTTTGTTCATTAATCACATATGGGCATCACACACCTGCTGAACATTTTCATTATTTTTCTCTTTAAAAGGGTACAAAATTTTGGCTCCTTGGTGATGATGACTGGATCCCAGTTACGGTCACTGCCATTGAGGCAAAAGAAATTAAGTTTGAGAGTGAATATGGCAAGGTAAGAAGCCCCAAAAGCTTGGTTACAATGTATTTGATTTTTATTAAACTTGATTCGAACCACATAATAATTTTTAAGTGTAATTATAATTTTGGCCACAAAATAATTGTTGTTAACAACATCAACGTAATTCCCACCAATTATAGATCAACTTGTTTTAGAACCTCTTTCAAAAGAGTAGTCAAAGGCTAAAACATGAGGCTTAGGCCCTGGCGAAACGATCAAACATTGTTGGTCCATCATTTTGAATTTGCTTTACAACAAATGTTTGATCGTTTGACCACCTCCAAAAACATTGCTTGACAAGCAATAGTAACAAAATTGGTTTCGTAATGTTTTTGAACTTGAAGCAAACAAAAAATGTTGGAAGAGTAATGTTTTTGGATGTGGCCAAACGGTCAAACATTTTGCTTGACAAGCAAATCTCAAATGTTGGACCAACAATGTTTGATCGTTTGTCTTATATAAGGCCTTTTATGCAGAAACATTTAGACAGAAACAAAAACTGTTTCTGTCTAACCAAAGACAGCCATGTTTACTGGCTGAAATTTGCCTTGTGAATTATTTCCAAATTCATACATCTATACTTTGTGAAGCCTTGCATGGCAAGCAAACTATAAGCCATTAAACAAAGCTGTCTGTTGCTTTGCATGGTGGTGTTTTTGCCTCTATAGTTTCTTATATACAGATCCCCTTGGTATATTCTGAGTTCTTTCTTTTTCTCTTCAAGTCGTACACGATTGCAAAGTCATCTCTTAGCAGAGATCAACTTGCTGCAATGCACAGCACAAGTATTGATCATGTGGACGATATGGCGAAGCTTGGTGATCTTCATGAAGCTTCTATTCTCTACAATCTCTCAAAAAGATACAAAAAAGACTGCATTTATGTAAGTTTTAACTTTTTCATCAAGTTCAAATCAAATTGTAGTCCTATGTTGAGTTAATTTTCATACAATTTTCCACAGTCTATTATTGTGTTAGTAGAAGATTCTTAAAGAGAAGAAACTTTTGCAGGAAGGAACTTTAGCATTTTTGCGTTTTTGGTCACAATTCCAAAGTTAATTGTGTGAAACTCTCTGAAATACCAAAATCTCAAAAGTTTCTTTATTAAGAGATTGCAAGTGTTTGTCACAGAAAATAATTCCAAGAAATGCTGCTCAGTTAAAGGTTTTTACAAGGTGATTTTGTGTCGATCATATAATAGAATATCATGTTAGAAAACCCATTAAAAAGTCAAATTTGCTGGAGTTTATTCCCATACAACATACTCTTGGTGTTGTGGAGTGTGTAAGTTTTTCCCCACAGAACTTTCCCATTTTTCCTGATTTGCCAGATTTAATTCCAAAGGTTTTTTCTGAGTTGTGAAAGTTTCTGCCTATGAAAGTTTATTCCCTTAAAATATTTCTCATTTCTTACAGACATACATTGGCTCAATAATGGTTGCTGTTAATCCATACAAGGTTATCCCACAAATATATGACAAATCATATATGTCATCATATAAAAACACATACATTGGTGATCGACCTCCTCATATTTATGCCATTGCGAATGAAGCATACTACTCACTTTGGAGAAAAGGAGGCAATCAGTGTGTTCTGATAAGGTATTTAGAGAATTGTTTCTTCTAAGTTGTATATAACTTCAGAATTGCGATAAACAGCAGAGCCATGTTCGGGTATACTTAAACGCATTTTTCTCTGACACTCCTCAGAGAATAAACGTCAGAAACAGACGGAAACAAAAGACTAAGGTGGAATTTATACCCAGATTTGCAAAGAAATGCACCAGTCAGAAAGCGAAGCTGAATTGGCATTGTGGTTTAAACACCAATCAGTTTGCGGGATGCAGTGGGAAGATCAATAGAATTAATTGAAGAGTTCAAGTGAGAAAACGAGCTCTTTCTGTCTTTGTTTTCTCACTTGAACTCTTCAGTTAGTTCCATTTATCTTCCCGCTGCATCCCCCAAGCTGATTGGTGTTTAAAACACAATGCCAATTCAGTTTTGCTTTCCGATTGGTGCATTTCGATCCGCATCTGGGTAGAAATACCGTTTTGGTCTGTTTCTGATGTTAATACTCTGAAGAGTGTCAGACGAAATAAGCTTTTTAAGCATGCTCGAAAATGGTTTCGCTGTTTATCGCAATTCAGTTGCTTCTTCCTTAGTTTTGTATTTTAGTCTTCATAGTACACCCCAGAAACCATCATAGCAGTACTCTGCAAGTATGCTCTATTGTTTCATCTGACAGTATTTCACTACATTGCTTGAACAGATCAAACACTGCTTAACAAGCAAAAATAAGCAAAATTAATTGCGTGATGTTTTGAAAAAGTTCAAAAACATTTAGGCTTGACCCACACAAAGCATGTTGTATGAGCAATGTTTTTGGACGTGGCAAGCGGTCAAACATTTTGCTTGACAAGCAAATTTCAAATGTTGAACCAACAGCGTTTGATCGTTTGGCCAAGACCTAACAATGTTTGATCTTTTGGGCAGGGTCTTATGCTTCCGAACAGCTTACATTATATTGTTTAATGTTTCTTGTTTACAGTGGCGAAAGTGGAGCAGGAAAAACCGAATCAACAAAACATATTTTACAATATTTATCTGTCATGAGTAAATCTGCATGTGATGCTACCGATGATGGTATTCAAGTTGAAGAGGCAATCCTCCAGAGCAGGTAACTTGATTTTATGTCCGAAGGACATATTAAGAGGGTGTTCTGGAACGCATGTATGCATAGAAAATAGGTAGGTACATAGATAGGTACATAGACGCTTTTTGCTGCCAAAACGTAACAAAAGATAAACCACAAATAATAGGAAGTAAACTTTGAAGTCGCCGTAAGTGTTGTCGTTAGTGGGCATCATTAACAAAATGCAATTGCTTGCCAAAAACATCAATAAGTGTCAATTGTCAGTGTAGCACAGTGGAATAATGCGCTTGTTTCTTGGGCTAAGGGTTGTGAGCTCGATCCACGATGCAGGAACATTCTAACATCAAGATTTTCGAAACTAAAAATTTGACACCATGATTTTCTCGCAAAAAAGCCGGCTCGGTCGAGCTTCGAAAAAAAGGTTTAACTACAATATTGCAAAATGTTGCTCGAATCTAATTTGATTTGATTTTTTATTTTGAAATATTTTCATACAGTTTTGATTGGGTTGTTATTGTCAGAAGTTTCTGGAAGTCGTCTCAGGTCTAAGGTATTTTCGTGTGAAGAGAGGAGGAGATTGTGGCGCAGTAGAAATTGTGGCCAAGTTAAACAGAAGAATTTTTTGCAAAACAGTTTGCGGCTTCGAGAATCATCTAAAAATGAATGACTCAAAGTTGGCAATCAATTCTTCTAAGTGATACTAATGATCAAATATAGTCATGTGCATAGTATGCGAATTCTTATGATAGCTTTTGAAGGTTCTAGAATTTAATTCATCATTTGAAACGAAGATTACAGGTTTCGGTGCACTGAACGGATTTATTTGTTACATACACAGTTTAACCGATGAGTTCGAATTGATTAGTACAGTATACGTAACTACAGAATTTCTATTTTCGATTCAAAGTTTTGGGATTCTTCCAGGAAAGGTTCATCTGATCATCAATGTCATCATTCGCATTATCATCATAATGGATTACCATCATCATCATCATCATCATCACCATCACCAGTCATCGTCTTCAACATGATCATCATTGTTTAAGAAGATGATGATCGTGTTGAAGACGATTATGATCATGTTGAAGACGGTGATCATCATTGTCGTCTTCAACATTACCAGGTATCATCATCATCATTATCATCATCATTATTATCATCATCATCATCATCATCGTCATCGCCATCAACATAATCATCATTCTCATCATTTTGTATTCTTCTTCATCATCTTTGTCATCATTATCATCATCTTCATCGTTATCATCATCATCATCAGCGTCCTTCGGACATTGCTACAGCGTTGCTATTTTTATAAATTCGCTGCTCGCTGTTCGCAGCCATCAAAAAAGGCAATTGCGAAGCAATTTTGATTCCGCTGCAAGTCAAGTTGCTTTGCATGGTGGTGTTTATGCCTCTAGAGTTTCTTATATACATATCCTTGACAAAGTTCTGAGTTGTTTCATTTTCTCTTCAAGTCATACACAATTGCAAAGTCATCACTTAGCAGAGATCAACTTGCTGCAATGCACAGCACAAGTATTGATCATGTGGACGATATGGCAAAGCTTGGTGATCTTCATGAAGCTTCTATTCTCTACAATCTCTCAAAAAGATACAAAAAAGACTGCATTTATGTAAGTTTTAACTTTTTCATCAAGTTCAAATCAAATTCTAGTCCTTTGTTGAGTTAATTGTCACACAATTTTCCACAGTCTATTATTGTGTTAGTAGAAGATTCTTAAAGAGAAGAAACTTTTGCAGGAAGGAACTTTAGCATTTTTGCGTTTTTGGTCACAATTCCAAAGTTAATTGTGTGAAACTCTCTGAAATACCAAAATCTCAAAAGTTTCTTCATTAAGAGATTGCAAGTGTTTGTCACAGAAAATAATTCCAAGAAATGCTGCTCAGTTAAAGGTTTTTACAAGGTGATTTTGTGTCGATCATATAATAGAATATCATGTTGGAGAACCCATTAAAAAGTCAAATTTGCTGGAGTTTATTCCCATACAACATACTCTTGGTGTTGTGGAGTGTGTAAGTTTTTCCCCACAGAACTTTCCCATTTTTCCTGATTTGCCAGATTTAATTCCAAAGGTTTTTTCTGAGTTGTGAAAGTTTCTGCCTATGAAAGTTTATTCCCTTAAAATATTTCTCATTTCTTACAGACATACATTGGCTCAATAATGGTTGCTGTTAATCCATACAAGGTTATCCCACAAATATATGACAAATCATATATGTCATCATATAAAAACACATACATTGGTGATCGACCTCCTCATATTTATGCCATTGCGAATGAAGCATACTACTCACTTTGGAGAAAAGGAGGCAATCAGTGTGTTCTGATAAGGTATTTAGAGAATTGTTTCTTCTAAGTTGTATATAACTTCAGAATTGCGATAAACAGCAGAGCCATGTTGGGTATACTTAAACGCATTTTCTCTGACACTTCTCAGAGAATAAACGTCAGAAACAGACGGAAACAAAGACTAAGGTGGAATTTATACCCAGATTTGCAAAGAATGCACCAGTCAGAAAGCGAAGCTGAATTGGCATTGTGGTTTAAACACCAATCAGTTTATGGATGCAGTGGGAAGATCAATAGAATTAATTGAAGAGTTCAAGTGAGAAAACGAGCTCTTTCTGTCTTTGTTTTCTCACTTGAACTCTTCAGTTAGTTCTATTTATCTTCCCGCTGCATCCCCCAAGCTGATTGGTGTTTAAAACACAATGCCAATTCAGTTTTGCTTTCCGATTGGTGCATTTCGATCCGCATCTGGGTAGAAATACCGTTTTGGTCTGTTTCTGATGTTAATACTCTGAAGAGTGTCAGACGAAATAAGCTTTTAAGCATGCTCGAGAATGGTTTCGCTGTTTATCGCAATTCAGTTGCTTCTTCCTTAGTTTTGTATTTCAGTCTTCATAGCACACCCCAGAAGCCATCATAGCAGTTCTTTTTGCAAGTATGCTCTACTGTTTCATCTGACAGTATTTCACTACATTGCTTAAACAGATCAAACACTGCTTGGCAAGCAAAAATAAGCAAAATTAGTTGTGTGATGTTTTGAAAAAGTTTAAAAACGTTTAGGCTTGACCCACGCAAAGCATGTTGTATGAGCAATGTTTTTGGACGTGACAAGCAGTCAAACATTTTGCTTGACAAGCAAATTTCAAATGTTGGACCAACAGCGTTTGATCGTTTGGCCAGGGCCTTGCAATGTTTGATCTTTTGGGCAGGGTCTTGTGATTCCGAACAGCTGGCATTATTTTGTTTAATTTTTTTTGTTTACAGTGGCGAAAGTGGAGCAGGAAAACCGAATCAACAAAACACATTTTACAATATTTGTCCGTCATGAGTAAATCTGCATGTGATGCTACCGATGATGGTATTCAAATTTTTTAAACAGGATTGAGGTGATATGGTGAGGAAAATCAGTCCAAAAATTGCTTTCTGAATTTCCTCACAGTACAAAACGTTTTAGAAGTACACCGTAAAAATCTGTTGTACTTTAAATGATGTTTTGCTGAATCCTGTTAAGGCCCATTTCCACTTCGTTCGCATTCGCTGCTCGCTGTTCGCAGCCATCAAAAAAAGGCAATTGCGAAGCAATTTTGATTCCGCTGCAAGTCAAGCTCAAGCTTTAGAAAAAGTTTCACTTTGTTTATCACCTAAAATTGATCACGAAGGCTGTATTCTGTTCGCAAGCTGTCGGCGAAGTTCAAACGAAGTGGAAATGGGCCTTTAGCTGACTGGTGTTCAAAACATCTTACCAATAAGGCTTCACGTGTATGATTGGGCAATTTCCATATATGCCCTACTTCGATGTACCCTGTTCTCGTTTTATTTCTTATGTCAATTTGTATTGGCTTTAGAATTTTGTCTTGAATTGAATTTTTTTCCAAATTTTGTCTTTTAGCCCTATACTAGAAGCATTTGGAAACGCAAAGACAATTTACAATAATAATTCTAGCAGATTTGGAAAATTTATCAAGTTGAATTTTGCTGACAAGGGAAACATTGTTGGAGGACAAGTTGTTGATTGTATCCTTTGTTGATGCAAATTTTTGTTTTTGTTTTTTGGCAAGTTCTAGAATTGTTTGTTCTGTAGAAGTGAGAAATTTCTAATATCCTGAAACCACTTTCGTGGATAACTAGCGAATCACATCAAATCAAAGCAAATTAAATCAAACTGACTCGGGTCGACTCAAATCAAATCACATCACATCATTACATCAAGTCAAACAAACAAACTCTAATCAAAATTAAATCAAATTGACTCGAATCGACTCAAATCAAATCAAATCACACTACATCAAGTCAAACAAACAAACTCTAATCAAAATCAAATCAAACTGAGTCGGATAAACTAAAATCAAATCAAATCACACTACATCAAGTCAAACAAGCAAACTCTAATCAAAATCAAATCAAACTGAGTCGGATAAACTAAAATCAAATCAAATCACACTACATCAAGTCAAACAGACAAACTCTAATCAAAATTAAATTAAGTTGACTTGAATCGACTCAAATCAAATCAAATCACATTACGTCAAGTCAAACAAACAAACTCTAATCAAAATCAAATCAAACTGAGTCGGATAAACTAAAATCAAATCAAATCACACTACATCAAGTCAAACAAACAAACTCTAATCAAAATTAAATCAAATTGACTCGAATCGACTCAAATCAAATCAAATCACACTACATCAAGTCAAACAAACAAACTCTAATCAAAATTAAATCAAGTTGACTCGAATCGACTCAAATCAAATCAAATCACACTACATCAAGTCAAACAAACAAACTCTAATCAAAATTAAATCAAATTGACTCGAATCGACTCAAATCAAATCAAATCACACTACATCAAGTCAAACAAACAAACTCTAATCAAAATCAAATCAAACTGAGTCGGATAAACTAAAATCAAATCACATCACATCAAGTAAAAAAAACAAACTCAAATCAAATCAAGTCAAATCAATTCTAATCAAATCAGATCAAATCAAATCAAATCAAATTAAATCAAATGAGAGCATTTCATGCATAGTTACGAACGATTTACAATTAACATGTGAATTTGCCTTAACTTTGATCCTATTTATTTAGATCTGCTTGAAAAGGTAAGGTTTAGTAAGAGGCTTACTTACTTTAGCATTATCGATTCTTATCGATTTTCTACCTCTTCTTTCTAACTACCTTACGGCTAATAACGTTTTCGATAGATGATTAATGAAGTTTTCGCAATTTTCATGGATTCTTGTTTACGTGTTTTGAACTTGTCTCTTACGCTTTGCCTGTCCTCTTTTTCAGAACAGAGTTGTTCGTCAGAATCCACACGAAAGAAATTTCCACATTTTTTATGCCTTTCTAGCAGGAGCAACAAATGAACAAAAAAGTAAGGATTTCTTACCTTTGTTCATATCGTTATATAATAGGCTTTCAGTTAGTTTTTCATCATAAGCTCTTGTGTCTGCTTAAATAATTATTGAATTTTAATCTTCTTGAAGGTGACATGTGTTTGTATCAGCCGAGCAGTTATTATTATTTGAAGCAAAGTGGATGCATCAGTGATCCAACGATCGATGATAAAACTGATTTCAAAATGTCATTGTGAGTAATTTCAGCACTTATTTTGCCGCTTATCCTCCTTAATAATACTATTTATCCAAAGCTAACGTATAATATAATTGTATTGGAACTAGTTTCACAGCCAGTCGAATAAATTGAACATATGGCTAAAAATGTTTCTTATCCTTTTCTGTCTTCTTGCGATCTGTGCTCCTGCGATGATCATGCCAAGGCCTTTTCTAACATACTAGCTACGGGGTAGTTGCCCATCCAGCCCCTCCACTCCTATTGTTTTGAACAATAGCCTTTTTTCCATTTTCTCAAAACAACAGTAGAATGCCCACCAGGTAAAGGTCTCTGAAAGAGGCGCTGGATCATGCCATTAAAGAAACCTCACTGACGAGCGATTAATATGCAGTCGTAATGAACGTGGCTAAGCCATACTTCTCGGCACTTAATGTTCTACTAATGAAGAACTCAATTCCTGCAGTGAAAAATTCGGAGATTAATGTTTTGACCATCTTACAGAATGCCATGCACACGATTGGTTTGAATGAAACTACCATAAATGATGTTTTACATGTATTAGCTGGAATCCTTATGATTGGAAACATTGACTTTGTATCGACTGGTGGAGCCCAAGTGAGAGACAAAAGCAGTAAGTTGACTAATACTATAGGTTATCTTTCATTTAACAAAAGAACAAAAATGTCACTTATACATTGCTAATTCACATAATATTGCATAGCATTGTGTGTGGCTGCACCATTCTACATGCTATAGGCATCCAGACTGGGGGTAAAATGCAAAGTCAATTGAATGCCTTGGGCTAATATTAGACTACAAAACGGCAAATTTACTTGTATAAATGGGCTCTTTGCAGATAGTTATGATGATGCAGATAGCCGTGTATAGCTGCACCCTGCTTCATGCTTGATGCATCCAGACTAGAGGTAAAGTATGAAGCCTACTGAGTAGCCCTAGGCTAGAAATACGACTATAACATTACAACGTTGCAACAACTAAGGTTTATATACATAGAAGACTTTTTGCTAATATTTCTCAGCACTATGAGACTTGAGGTGAGTTTCAAAAAGAACGACAACAGCTTTGAGTTTGTTTAAAAGACATGTTTCGGATTCATCATCCATCCTCAGTTTCTAAAGCTTTGCCAAGTAATTTTGATATAAATTATCACACCGTGTAAGCTTTTTAACTGAAGTTGGATGATGAATCCGGAACAAGATTCCATTAAGTCAACTTCTGTTTAGATAGGGGTGTTCCCTCCTCGATTAGCTTGCCTATTGAAGGAACCTCCTTTAAGAAATTCCCCTAATCTCATGTCACACAGAAGACACAATCTTGATTTTCGCTTGTTGCTCAATATGATGTGATTATACTATGCATCTATATGTTATGCATTTTTTTCAGTTCTTGAAAACACTGCAAATCTGCTACAGCTGGACTCATATCAATTGAACGACTCGCTGACCCAGAAGTCAATGATTCTGCGTGGTGAAGAAATCCTCAGTCCATTGACAGTGGAGCAAGCCGTTGATTCACGTGACTCAGCTGCTATGACGTTGTACTCTGCATTGTTCAAATACATGCTGAAAATGATCAATAAAAGGATCCACGGACAAGGTGCTCATCTTTCTGTTGGTGTTTTGGATATATTTGGATTTGAAAATTTCAAGGTAATCTATTTTTAATCAACTATCTAAAACTCAAATGAGCTATCTAAATCTTGTTAGCTGGCTACAATCCTTTGGATATCCATGCCTGATTTCCCAGCATTGTCTTGGTTAGGACGGGCGCAAACCTTGCCTATTTTCAGCCAACATGTTGGCTGAAAATAGGTCAATGTGTTGGTACCATCACAACATCTGATATGTTTTGGGTTGCTGACGTCATCTACAGATGATCTTTTGCTAACATGGCCGAAAATGGAGCAGCTGTTTGTTTATTGTTCGCTCTTTTGGATGACGATGAAGAAGAAAAACTCGTGGTCCAACTTGAACCGCCAGCTTAAATCTATTTCTCATTTCCAGGTCTCCGAAATAACGACCGAAATTGATAATGTTGTGCCAACATGTTGGCGAGACGTAATGAACTGTACCACCACATCATTTTGCTCAATGAAAATGTTTAATGTTCAATGATTATGCAAAGGTTCTAATCCAAGCCAAAGTGAAAAATCTAGTTAAATCGAGCCAACTGCTACTGAGCGGACGGACTGTTTGTCTTCATCAAGTTGATTTCTTGTCTTTTTTAGGTGAATAGATTTGAACAATTTAACATCAATTTTGCCAATGAAAAATTGCAAGAATACTTCAACAAGCATATATTTTCGCTTGAACAGCTCGAGTATAACAGGTATTGATTTATATCTTATAATTTATTTCGAAATTAGACTTATGATACGAGTCCCAGTTATCACAGCCACCTTAATAGTTATCACAGCCACCTTAATAGTTAGACTTATTAAGTTATTGCATAAGCTATTTCAAAATGAAGATCTATAATTTGCTATACAATCTCGTGAAGAAGCAACTTGACTCAGAATTAGCCCTCAGAGTCCCTTAAGAAATCTTAGATGTCAGCATTCAGAGTTACTTATCATGACGTTGTTGTCCTTCCCTATGAGCGGGTTAAAGACTATTTTCTTTTCTATGACAGGAAGGCTTACAGTGGGCAGACATTGACTGGAATGACAATGGAGAATGCCTTGATCTTATAGAGAGGGTATGCATCTTTTATTGTTTGTTTGTTTGTTTTAAGTCGTTTGCAATGATTTGTTAAGCCTATACACTATTTTCTTAAAAATCGTTCAGAAATGTTCTTTGGTCCTCGCTAAATGGGACTCTTAAAGCGTGTTCAAAAGTCTCGAGGAGTTTGTCTCTAGCTCGTTTAGATCACTGTATATTTGTAAATACTGTGAATTGATTTTGATTGTTATTCAATTTACATTTTGGCCCTTTTAGAAACTTGGTATTTTGTCACTGATTGATGAAGAGAGCCATTTTCCAAAAGGAACTGACAATTCTTTGCTCAGAAAATTGCACGACAACCATGCTGTAAGTTTTTGGATACATCGTTTCTATATACAGATTTCATCTTAACGAAATGCATAAGTTTGCTTAAAATTGAGAACAAAACTATAGCGCTTCTCAGTCTATAGCCTATATAGATAAATACCCATTAAACATACACACTTGTTTGTTTATAAGAAACGTTGGTCCACCAATTACAGCAGGTCTTCTTAGGTTTTGGCACTTTTAAGAACTCCTCGTGTCTTGAAAGGTTTCTCAATATCTCCTCTGAATTACTGGAAACTATTCGAGGATAGCCTAGTGTAGTAAGCTGTGGCCAAACTAGGAGACATGTCCCACGCGACCTTGTATTCAGCGTGTCTCCCAGCGTGGCTAAACATGCGAGTAACAAGCGAACAACATGTCCTCCTAGTGGAGGAGACAAAAAATGTTTCTATTGTGTCCCAGAAACACTTGCGTGTCTCTCGCGACAGATTTTGTCGCTTGCTGAAAAGTTTCCTTTAAGTGGCTGAACTGGGAGACATCATAGGAACATGTTTCTATTGTGTTTCTATTGATCTATAGAAAAATGTTTCTATTGTGTCCCAGAAACATTTGCGTGTCTCTCGCGACAGATTTTGTCGCTTGCTGAAAAGTTTCCTAAGTGGCTGAACTGGGAGACATCGAAGGAACATAATATGTCTCCTGGTTTAGCCAGGCCTTTAAAGCAATAAAGGATTTCGCAGGAAATGTTAATAAGAAGATTATACCAAACAAAAAGGCATGAGTTGTGAAGTGTGAAGGTGCGAAACGGATAATACCTATATAATCGCAAATTTCCTGAAACTGCCTTCAATTGATTCATTTTTTTCGCAGGACAATGGCTTCTATGTAAAACCAAGAGTCATGAATGGAAGATTCGGCATTCGACATTATGCTGGAGAGGTATTTAAAAATTTATTATCAGTCTTGGTACATATCGTATTTTGTCGATCGAATAGGCGTCCATCACGTTGGTCTGAATCACTACTTTGATAGTGTATCTGCAAGCTCTTGATGGGTTGAATCAAGAGACACCTTTTGCTGGTTGCTACAAAACTTAGTTTTCGTCATGACTTTAAATTAATAACAATTTTTCAAATAATCGAGGCCCAAGTTGGGGGGCAGAATATTCCATATCCTCGACTGTTTTTTCCAAACATATCTCTTACCCCCTGCGTGTTTTCTCCCAGAATTTCACAAAAGGTATCATTTTTATACACTTAAATATATGAAATACGCTTTATTTTGTCCTTAATTACCCCTTATCCTTTTGATTTTTGTCTGAAAATGCCCCCATATCCCTAGCACCCTTATAGGGCCTCATAACTGCTCCTTTTTGAGACGTATTTTTAAATAAGCGCTCCGGGCGCCTAATCAAGGAAATGCGGTATTCAATCCATCTATTTGTGCTATCAACGTTGTTTGACTGTTGAATAAACTGTTTGAATTAAACACATATCCGTTCCAATGTACAATTTCTTGCATGCATGGCCTCTGCCCTGGAGTTCATTAGAATCTTGTTAAATTTTTAGGTATTTTATGATGTTGTGGGTTTCTTAGAAAAGAATCGAGATACTCTCAGAGATGATTTGCTGAACACGCTCAAGGACAGTAGGTAAGTGCACCGATCTATCTACTACCATATTTAATTTTCCATTTACTTGAGAAGAGTTCTGAAAAAACTTGGCTTCTCCGTCATAAAAGCTGGTCCTCTTTTACAATAATTAAAAATGTGTGCAATTGTCGAGATTTCGATAGTATCGCATGACGAGAAATCTCACGATTTGGATTTTCAGAATACAACACACAATTTAGGCCATATAAAAAAATTCATAACTCACGATTGTAATACACAGAATCGATCAGTCCATCACTAGCTACAATGCCTGCCAAAAGTCATTCGAACAACCCCTATGATTTTCGACAAAAATGACTCGTCTTCCCTTCCTTGCCGGAAAATACAGAAAATCAACCCCCTTCCCCCGAAAATAATGCTGTTCTGCTCGTCTACTATTTGATCCTTAATACAATGCATCACGGGTGCTTTGTGGGGGTACTCGTCATCGTCACAAACCGAAATTGCTTGCAGGGGGAGGGGTTTCAGCTGCAGTAAATGAAGTAAAAATAGTGCTAAGTATTCCAAGACTTTTTGCACGCATTGTAGTCAGTCCTGCACTCACTTCGTGTACTCTCAAATTTGTGATAAATGTTTTTAAGAAAAGTATGATAATATGGTGTATTAAAGTCAGAAAAGGATGTTCTTGTTCATTACACAATCTCAACTAGTCCAAGGCAGTATCATTACTATTTAAGCTAACGTTGAATATTCCCAATACAATACAACTATAAAGCGAAAACCGCGGACTTGTTCGGCCTCAATGATGTGTGCTATTTTATGTTTTCTATAAATTCGCTATTTCTGTGCTGCTGGAGTGAAATCTTTACTATTTGCCTTGCTAAAATCTCAAGCAATTGTCATCCAATTTGCATTTTAGGTCGGATTTTGTGTATGATATTCTCGAAGCATTCAAAATCATTGGTGGAGAAGGTGGCACGAGGACCAAAGGGAGAAAACGAGCCACCGTCAGCTTTCAATTTAAGGTAACACTCTTGGATTTCTGCTTGTTTTAGTTTTCGTTTTGAAGGTCAAGAATAAAGATTACAAGGGCTTTACAAATTATAACCAATTCTAATTTTTCGAGCCTTTCTTCTGCAATATTCCGGAAGAATGCTTTCTCTTGAAAACATCATCTGAGAGTGGCACTTAAAATTTGCCTACTCAGATCGTTCGCCAGCAGATCCATGTGCACAACTGATTTCCAAGGAAAAATACTTTATAGGCATCTCAAGGCAAGAGTTTGAAAGAAAACTAAGATTGTTTTAGTCCTTTAACTTAGAATTACCCTCCTAATCTGCATCCATGATATCAAGATAATAATGTACTGTACTGACATAGACAAATTACAACAACCACCATTACTGCAACTACCACAATGCATTTCAGGTGTCAGCACGTGTGACGTAAGAATTAGAATGGTCCATTAATCGTAAAAATTGGTCTCAAAGATACACAGAAATGCTGAAATCTTTTGAGCATTTTGATACAATACTGTGGGATTAGATATAGGGCTGGTTCTTCTGGACGAGGGAAGCAACGTCTTTTTTCGTAGTCATTTTGCATTGCGTCGTTAAAAAACTTTTCTTTGCGAGGCAAATTTCCTAAACTGTTGTAATTACCGAAAAAAAAGTCACAAAGGTAGAAATGCGTTACCCACGCATTAAAGAGCGCACCCATAAACAGTTCGCATCGGTTCTTAGCGGTTCGGTATTTGCATAAAGTTTACATTTTGTTGCAGCATTTTGAAAGGGCTTTCAAGAGATATATAGTCTGAGAATGTAAACTGCCCAGTTTAAAAAAATTGCCCTAATGGCTATCTGCTACCTTAATCCTTGTTGTCTAACAGTGTTCCCATTGCTGACCGACTTATTTTGGTCTTAATAAAAAGCAATATTGTATGTGTATATTTTGTCTTTGCAGGATTCCTTATTTTCTCTGATGACATCCTTAAATGCAGCCAGTCCGTACTTTGTTAGATGCATCAAGCCCAATAATGACAAGGTAAGCCACTACCTTAAACAACCATGACTTGAAAAATCAATCTTCAACCCCCGGATTTTTATGTCCTTGCAAAGAATTTCGATATAAGTTTTCTTGTAGGACGGGTGTTTACAAATTTTTTCAATTTTAGGTTGAAGGCACATTTGAACCAGATCTTGTTCTGAACCAGTTAAAGTACAGTGGAATGCTTGAGACTGTCAAGATCAGAAAAGCTGGTTTTCCTGTAAGAAGAACGTACCAAGACTTTGCCCAGAGGTATTGTATTTCATTTATTAAAAATCATGTCATCATTTAAGATCATCTTCTTGTAAAGTAATAAGGTGCCGTGGCCTCGTGGCCCCGTGTCCACAGCAAAGTGATATGCCGCACCAGCTAGCAATGCTTCGAATAACTGAACCCGGATGGTACATGGCCAACGATAGGACTGGGGTATGCTGCCAAGATTGCAGGCTTTGACCCACCTTTAAGATAGATTTTGAGGCCGAAACCCACCTTCCAGAAAGATGTTGAGGCCTAACCCATCTTCAATAATGCATTTAGACCCAATTTTCGATGTTTGTTTAAGATTTCATAAATGCAATACAGTACCCGCCTTTAAGGGATTTTGGCAGAATTAGTTCCCATATTTAGATAATTTTCAACTCATAACCTACTCTTGTGAGTAGCACCTACCCTTACCAATTTTCTTTAATGTACCCCGCCCGGGGAAACTGACATCAATTTTTCCCCTTTTTCTGTTGTTCGGTGTATTTTACGTTTAGAATAGTTAGATAAACGTTGCTTTAAGGAATGAAATCATGAAACGTTATCTTCTTTAGGTATAAGGCATTGTTCCTCAAAAAGATATCAAGCCCTGATCCCAAAGTCAGCTGTATGACAGTACTGCAGTCGCTTGACAAAGGGGGACAATTTTACAGGCTTGGAAAAACGAAGGTAGCCAAAACTTTATTTTCTAAAAAGCAAGACCTGTGTCAAGCTTGCCTTATTCATTTCTTTTCTCTTTTGAATTTAAAGGGTTATTTGATTTTAACATGATTTAAGATAGACTACCCATTCATGTAGTTCCTGTTCGAAGATTCTAAGGGAAGTTTCCAATTTAATTTCTCTCCCCAGAGAGTTCCACAGTTCCAGCTCGGGACAAGAAAAGGCCTTGTGCCCGTTATCTTAGTAGCTAACGGTTTAATCAGTATGTACATAGAAAAACCTTACCCATCATCTGAATATTTCATGCATGATTTCTTAAATAAACAAGGCAAAGTAATGTAAAGATCTTGTACGCTAACTTTCCTAAAAAAGTGGACCTGCCTAGATTATGTATCGATGCATTCAAAGGGTCATATAACTGTTTGTACTATACTTGTTTGGCTGTTCTCTACCACTTATATTGAATTTGTCTATTTGAATCTGTATTTAACTTCTGTTCTTTTCTGGACTTCTTTTCAGGTCTTCCTTAAAGATAAAATTGAAGCAGATTTGGAGATAGAAAGAGAGAAATGCCTAAAAGAAGTTGTCAAAGTCATAGTTAACCGTATTTGGAGTTATACTGTCAGAAGGAGATTTTTACGTGCTAAAATGGGCATCATTCTCATTCAAAAGATCTACAAGGTAGCTAACACTGCAAGCTCTTATAAAAACTGTATTTTTCTTCTTGGTTTCCTTGTTTAATCAACCTTATACGATGGCATGACCAGGGAGAAATTCTGGAGTACATGTCTCCATTTTTCATAACTTTATCTTTATCTGGCAAAAAGTCGCAAATGTTTTCAAATGGAAATTTCTCTATTTTTAGAGATGTTTTGATAATATGAATAGGCCCAAGGTAAAGTCAACATCATGAATAAAAAATAAGAAGGAAAATAGACCTTCTATATTCCCTGAAATGCTGGAAGCCAGAGAGGAGGGCGTGCTGTTTCTTGAAAGGATCTTTCCACCCCTCTCCTCAACCTGACAAAGCTGGCCTCACCGTTGGATGATTATAGGCATTCCTCTGAATTTAAAAGCTACAAACAGTTGATTTGAATTAAATTGAATCCGAAAGCTATTTAACCTAAGCCGCGTTTAAATGACCAGATTTTCGTCAGATTTTCATCAGATGAAAAATCCTTCCCTTCTGAAAATCTGATAAAAAATTCGATCTTGTAAACGTGGCTTTAAATCTGTCGTTTATTTAAGATTTGAATTTTACTTCCAGTGTCACTTCTACAGACAGAAATACCTCAATATTCGCAAGGCTGCAATTATCATTCAAAAGGTTAGTATAGTTGCATGGGTTCTTGAGAATTCAAGTCTGTGTATGAATACTGCATGTAGAGAGGTTACCTATGCCCATGGAACCTCTGCTGAATGTTTCCTATCAGATCTGCTGGTGGATAGCTTTGAAACTGCAATAGTAAGGTCTTATTGTTTTTTGTTACTATCTTCAGTTTGAGCGTGGACGAAAGGCAAGAAACTTGTATCATCAAATGCTCGAAGAGAAAAGAATCGAGGAAGAAAGGCGACGGGAAGAAGAGAGACGCAGAGAAGAAGAACGACGAAGGTATTACAAAATGGTATCTTAACGAACCATCTAACTATCTAAATTCGTTCTTCTTCAAACTAAAGAATGAACAATAACGTCATATTCATATTGATGTTCATCATTCATCATAACAATATTTTTATTCACCAGATTTTCTTAACTGAAAATATGACCTGAATTAGACTCGAATTTGTTAGTTTAACCCTACATTTGTTTGTACATTTAATCAGATGTTTCCAAAGACGTATTTACTGATCGACAAATGTTTTGTTTGCAGGGAAATGGAACGTTTGGAACAAGAGGCAAGAATGAAAGAATTGGAGGAACTCAAAAGAAAGGTAGTACTCGCACTATTAGACGAAGCTCCACACTACTGGAAACCTTAAATTTGCACCCAACCGTAATTTAACTTATTACAAGAGTTGGGTTGTCACTTTGCTGTTGGAATGCTAGATTCTTAAACAACGACTCGTAAAGAAACAGTAATATAATCCTGTCGAAATTTACCTTTGATATTACCAATGCTGAGCTCGAAAATTTTGCCATGTGTTTTCGATACTTCAATGTAATTCTGATTGGTTCAACACTTCTGCTCTAGGTCCTGGCCCAAGGACCGAACATTGTTTGTCAAACATTTTAAATGTGTTTGTAAAACAAATTTTTTACCGGTTGGCGACATCGCGAAACATTGTTCGTGAAACATTTTTTGGTTGAGAATACATAGTAGCAAAAAATGTTTTTTAACTTTTTCAAGACTATTGTGCAACGAATTCTGCTTATTTGTGCTTGTGAAGCAATGTTTTGTGACGTGGCTAATCGTTCAAACATTGCTTGATCAGAAAATCCCAAATGTTTGCCAAACAATGTTTGATCATTTGGCAGGGCCTAAGAGTTATTCATTTAGTAAACGGAATTTCCACTCGACCAATCAAAACTAGGGTTTCATAATGCTGCAGTTTTGTTGGTGGCGCCACTTTTCTGGCTTAAAAGTTGCGGGATTTTAGGTGTTTGTCCTATTTGAAGCAAACAGCGGTTAAGTTCTTGATGTTGGAAATGTTGATATTGATGTTTGTGAAGAGTGGTACGAAGTGTAACTAGTCTACACGTATTTAGGATATCCCTTGACACTAATGATTATCCCCAATGCTGTGAAGCTGACTAAAGCAAAACTTTTTTCATTTTAGCAAGAAGAAGAAGAAAGAATTAAAAGAGAAGAAGAAGAAGCTAAACGCCGTTTGGAAGAAGAAGAGAGACTCGCTGCTTTGGCTAAAGCTAAAGTGCTGGAAGAGCATCGTAGATTAGAGGAAGAAGAAGCAATGCGCAAGGTACATTCTTCAATGATCTGTGCCCTCTATTCACAAAGAATTCCATAAATCCTCGAACTAAGTTTCAGTACTGCTAAGGGTGGCATGAAAATATGTAGTTGTCAAAAGTTCTGAAAATGCTCTACAAAAGTCATTTTTTTCTCTTATTTCAGCTTGAAGAGGAGAAGCTTCGGAAAGCTGAAGAAGAAGTCAGGTAAACAAAATAACGACATAAACAAAATAAGAAACATAACGCAGTTGGGTCCTGATACAATTTTCTTCGTCCGAATTTTTAACAGGAGAGCACTTTGGCGGCAAATGCTTCCCATTCCCTTCTTCACGATGATACTACATAATGAATTTCCTTGATCAAGCACCCAGGGCAATCATTTAAAATCCGTCCCGAGAGGACCAATTTTTTAAAATTTATGAATAAACTAACCTTCTGAGGAAATATAAGTTTTGCAGCAACTGGCAAAAGGTTTTTTTTATTTCTCCTACTGATCTGTGATTCCTCCAATCAGGAGCTTGCACATACGTTATCAAAAAAGTGTCTGAGACCAACCTGATGGGAAGCTCTATTCAAAGAGGGTGCTTATTTGAGGGCGGGCGCTTGTTACATACGGTACTGACATATTCCAAGGCTTCTTAATTTATAAAAGTTGAATGCCTATGTTCAATGCAATGTCCCTTTCTCGAGAACTGCAGTTTTTCTTTTTATATTATGTTTCTTGGCCACATCTGGACGTCCCTTTTAGTTTTGCTTCAGTCTATGTGTAACATTTTGTCTCTCCTACGACTGCGAGAGGTAGCAGGGTAGTAGATTAAGACTGTCTTTCACTTCTGTGAATTCTTGTGTAACTTTTTTTATTTATTATCTTTGAAAGTAAAAATGTCTATCATTTGTAGTATAAAATTTTGGAAGGTAAATTTTCCAGTGATCTAAGGAATGCTGGAATTCAAATCATTGTTTATGCTGATTTTAAATTTGTAGGCAACGAGAAGAAGAGCTGGAACGCTTACGACAAGCTGAATTGGACCGTCTTGAGAGGGAGGCTGAAGAAGCTGCCATGGCGCAAATGGAGGAGCTAGATGCGCAGCTGAAGGTTTGTGTTGCTGCATCACCAAATACCAAATGTTTAGATAAATGCTATAAATTTATCCGTCTATAAAGAAATTTTTAATAGGGCTCTTAAGCCAAGCTGTCTAAGTTTCTTGTGACCCTAGAACTCACTAGAGGTCAACGAAAATAAGTCAGGTGAAGCTACTGTTAGCTCGCTGAAGATATCTGCTATGCTTTTTCGTTGAGGATTTTATCAGACATCAGAGCAGACGTTCAAATGACTAAATATCGTATTACTATAACGTAGTATTTTTTAACAAATTTGCAAGAAGTATTTACGAATAACCAAATGACCTAGAGGATTCTGTTTTAATTTTAAATGAGGCAGAATAGCAGAATTCCGAATAAAAGCTAAGCAGTCCCAGGAGTAGATAACATAAAATTGGAACGGGTATGGATTTGTGTTTTATGAAGGTGTGTCAGATTGTGAAATCTCAGCAGCATACCTCCGTTCGATCGTAGGTCTTCTACTCCCTCCGTAAACAGGTCTTCTACCCACTCTTTAAACGTGGAATGAGTGGGCAAGCTTTTCAGTCAGTTCTCGTTAGACAGCTGAAGTTAAGCTTTGTCGTGTGAGGTCAGCATCTGGATGGATGACTTTCCAGATGGATGACTAAGCAACTCACTCTGTTGTCCTTCGTAAGGGACATTAATCTAGGGGACCTATGCCTGGATGCCGCGTGCATAGTAGGCCTAAATTAGCTAAAAAGCTAGAAATAACAGCCTACTCAAAATAAAATCACAACAGCAACAATAACAAATTCTCAGGCTAAATTTTTGTCAGGCAGATAGTAAATAATATTATTGATTGGGTGTTTCTGTAAGACTGCTCTTCGTTTCTTCTCAGCTCGTGTCTTAATATGTTCAATTTTGCATTTTCAGCTTGAAGATATGCGCGAAATAGACGAAGATGAAGACTTCGATGATGACTCAATTAGAATGAATGTTAATGAGGATATGTCTGTTATGGATGTTCCTGTCATCGAAGGATACCTTCAGATGAGAGGTATTAGCATCAGTGTTACTACCAATACCTGTCACAATTGTCTTGCTATTCGTCTTTCCGCACCGTCCCTCATACCTTCGCTTTGTCACTGTTTGTGGATGTACCTGTCATAGAAGGATACCTCCAGATGAGAGGTAAAACCATCAATATTAATACCAAATGCCTTTCAATGCCATTTTCTTGCTATGCATCTTGCCACAACGTCCCTTGTACCTTCTGTTTGTCACTGTCTATGGATGTATCTGTGATTGAAGTATTTCTTATCGTGAAACTGAAAGTGTTGTCATCATTATCTCTACCAATTCGTATCAATTGCTTCCATGTTTGCATTACCCTTTATACCTGCTAAAAGCATTTTATATGGATGTAGCGATGAGTGGAGGATACCTTATGATGAGAAGCATTAGCATCAGTTTAATGCCTTCAACTGGATACCGTTTTCTTGCTTTTCCCTTCTTTGCATTGTCCTTCATTCTGTTTTTGTGTCATGTTATGTGAAGGCACCTGTGTGTGAAGGATACCTTATGATGACAGACATTGCCATCAATGATTGCCCCAGGGTTACCTTTTGGTGAGAGGCAGCAGCTATGCATTCTTGCTTGTTTATGAACGTTTGCTGGGGTATTTCTAGTATAGCAGGGGTTTGCAATTTTGGCAGAAATCTTGAATTTAGTAATAGTTATAGATTAAAGTTAAAGGGAAATTTTTCAAGGTTTTAGTTTTGCCCTGTACAAGAACAACTATGTGGTTTTACTTTGTCTTAGGTGGATTAATGAGCACTTATAAAAAGCATTGGTGTGTGCTTAAAGACGATACGCTGATGTGGTTTAGAGGAAAACAGGTAATCTTAAAACTATAGCTTTTATACGCATTATGTAAGCCTCAGTAATTTACTCATTAACTGTACTGACTTGTCTTTGTGTTTAACCACTATACGCTGAGTATTAAACTAACTAACTTGTAAACTATTGTTACACGAAGTCTTGTTTAAGTAGTTCATGGAGTTTTCTTTAGTTTTGGAATAGTCTAGCATATAATAATGCTTTCTTCTATTCTTGACAGAAAGCTCTTAAGATGGGATGGCTGACAAAGAAAGGCGGTGGCACTGGAACTCTCTCTAGGTATTCTCAAGTTATTTTCTTACTAAACAAGCATATTATTTTTATCAGTTTCATTAGAAGACAAATACAGTTGAATTTCCGTAAAATGAGGAAAGTGCTTCGTTTGTTGGGAGTTCGTTCAGCCATGCAGGTCCCCGAGGGCTTCTGGATGGCCATTCTTGGCTAAAAGATTAGGGGGTCTGTGATTTTTTGCCAAACGCTAGACTTTTAAAACAACGTGACAAACATTTTATTATATTTAAGGGAATGATATGTCAGCAGATTGTTGGCTAATGTCTATGTACTTTTGCTCTCACCTTTTCAAGAGGAAATAATCGCGAGAAAATTTTTCTGGAGCTATTTGGAAGCCTTTTTAGAATGAGTTCCTGGGTCAATTTTCCTCACATGCCCTCTTCTCTCTGCGATAATGAGAACGAGATAATTTGCATAGAATTTGTTTCTAAAGGGGCTTGATATTAAGAGTGTTATTTAAAGAATTCTTTATATCAGGGGTGCTTTATAAGCGTGTAGGGGACCGTGCCTGAACAGAAAGGCATTAGAGCTGTTTTGTAGGACTTTAGACAAAACTTACTAGAACTCACGTACACTGTAGAATAAACGAACTGAAGCCCTTGTTAACTTGCAAAGATAAAGATTTCCTTCTTAAATTTTTACATGGATTTCTCAGTATTTTCATTTAAAGCTTTTCAATTATATTTATCTGCATCGTATCTTTTAGTGCAACTTAACAATCTATATGGCAAGAACATAGTCAAATGCCATATAGCTAACCTTAAAATTGAACAAAGTGCGGTGCTTGCATTTCGAATCAAGTCTTAGCAAATACGTAAGGTTGATAGTATGCGCATACAACTTTTAAGAAGTGACCGTTTTTCCTGCTATGTCATTGCAGACGAAATTGGAAAAAGCGTTGGTTTGTGCTGAAAGATACAGTATTAACTTATCATGATACTGACCAAGATGGTGCTAAAGTTCTTGGGACGCTGGAATTAAGAGAATGCAAGTAAGTGAATTTCATTTCCATCATTTAAGACAAGCTACCGTATTACTTTGACTAAACACTCAATAATCCTGAATTTTTAACCTCGGAAGTGTAAATGGTGATGTCGTAGAGCAGTTAGTTCCATGTTGATCCTTTTAATGGGCGAGCACATCTCTTAATACAAGCAATTTTGTATAAGGACATGCTTTATACACCTTTTCATCTAAGGGCCTCGTTTTCAAAATTTTTAAAATTGTGTCACGGAAGTATTTCGACATAAGATTCGAATTCAGCACCTTCGTTTTAGTCTTTGGGCAAATTTTTACGCTTCTAGTCCTTACGATGTTCATTTTATAGCGATTAAAAGTTAGAAAAGTTATAAGGGATTTGACCGTGAAAAGGAGTGAGGGTGTAAAATTTCACCCCGAGCGATTTTTCACGGCCAAATCCTTTATAGATTTGCAAGCTTTTCGTCGCTATAAAGTCAATGTCGTAAGGACTAAAATCGTAAAAATTTGCGCCAATACTAAAGTGAAGGTGCTGATTCTGAGTCTGGGGTCAGAGTTTTCGTGCGAACAAATTTTCGTAAATTTTGAAAACGAGGCTCTCTGTTGAAAAGGTGTATAAGCAAGGAGTACTCAGATAGGCAAAAACTTAAGGAATTTCTAGTACTGGATCGGAGAATGCTAAGCAATATGAGCTGCTGCACGCGTTTTTTATTATATATTTAGACCACAATTGGCGATGGAAAGCAAAAATGGGTTTACAGGAGCAGCTATAGTGACGCAAAGTATACAATATATTGTGGCCCCAGAGCACCTGTGCAATTTGACCCGATGTTTCCTTTTTCCCTTGGTTTATTTTTTAAAAGAACACAAAGTAAAAGTCAAGGAATTGCTAAGGAATTTTAGTATTCAAATTTGGCCTTCAGTTAAGGAATTTTCAGTACTGAGCCTTTGCCGAACTTCCTTATAATAAATGCGTGTAATATTTGCTAAAAATACCACGTTTTGCTCTCATCGAACCCCGTGAGTCAGCGAGGAATGTCTTGACACATTAGAGAAACTTTGTTCCTCGTTCTAAGTTTTCATCTAGATTTCCTTCCCAACTTTCTAGTGTTATCGTACTTCGTCGTTGGGATTTTAGTTGAGGTAATAGTGCTCTCAAATCTTCGTATTTTTGATTACTACAAAGCCAGATAATTTATTCTAGGTCGATTATAGACAGTGGCCAAAGAGAGAATGCTTTCAGTATTGCAATGCCAGATAGAACATACCATATTGTTGCTGAAAATGCCCTTGATTGGAAGTATGTTTATATTGTTCTATTTTACTGTTTTCTTGTGTATCTATTTTGTATCTGGGATATAAAAACAGCCAGCCTCAGTCAAAATTCAATGGTTTTTTTAAAAGCAGAGTGTAGCAAGGAACAGACTGAAAATATCGTCAATTCACAGTACTGTGTCTGTCAGGTCTGTGGTTAATCTCCGTTGTTCTTAAAATCTCCTTCAACCAGAAATGACAATTACGTGAAGCGTCACTTCGGAGTCCTCTTAGACTGCTCAGACGAATTAGTACCCATGAAGAGCTTTTCACTTCCAATTTGTTTGGCAACGCAGAATTGATGAGGTCTAGAATTATTGGGATCAAAAATAATTAATTAGCTTATGATAATTATTAAGTCACGAATATTACCGACAAATCTCGCTAAAACCCGGACCAAAGGGCTAATGTCTGTGTAACCCTTTAAGGCATTGAGGACTTGGGAGAACTTGTGTATCACGACGATTGCTGTTCGAATCTATGCTGCTATTTCGAATCAGCAGCCCGTTCATGGTCTGTTTGTTACACAGTTCTCTCTTTCTGGAATCTATTCAATCCGCTATCAGATTGACTGGTTTTCTGTTGCGTGCTTTTAGTTGATCATCAGTTTAGGAATGAGAATGGCCAGGGGTCTTTTGATAGTTCTGGGTCTGGTTCTTATTTTCTGCTGTTGGCTTTCGTGCCTGTGAATTCGTGAGTGACGAGTGACACTGCACTCTGAGCTCAGAAGTTAAGTGACCAGGGGCTGTTCCGTGGTCTGGTTTTCATACCGTTTTGTTGACTTTCGAGGCCTTTCGCAGCTAAAGGCTCCAATTCACACGAGGATCTACAAAATGTTTACGTTGGAATTTCGTTATGGACCAGCTGATTACGACACTGTATTTAGCTACCTCACGGGCTCACGGCACGAGATAATCTACAGGTTCGCAACGAGCCTCGATAATTCCTTAAAGTTCTTAATTTTTTCCTCGAACTCTTTTCAAAGATATATTCCTTATAAAAAAATTCATGCAAACGAAGGGGGAAGTTATTCTTTTTATTTTTATGGACCCTGCAGTCTTGTAGATTACCTTTCTTTCATAAACCAAACTCTGCCCTGATACATTTGTTTCTTTATTATCTGTAATCAGTTTTTATCCATTTAATGACATGTACAATCTTCCGTGGTAAACCATCGTATCTTATTAACAACCAAGTTGATCGGTTACCATTGAGAAAACAAAATTGAGGCCCATCTGTTCAATTACTTTTATTATTTCCTTGTTTAATCGCATATAACCAAATCAGGCAAATAAGGTAACACCATGTTAGTATTCAAACTGTTAAGATCTTTACCTCGAACCGTACTGATCAAGTTGTTTTGGAAAAACAAGCTTTAAGGACTAAGGTTTGTGTTTTTAGATACTGCGCTTAAGCATGAGGAATTACAGTTTTTTTTATAAGAACCAGGAAGTTTTGATCGATCTTCAGTTTTTGCCTTTTTTGAGCCTGAAATGTTCTTAATCTGTTCTTTATTCCTCTGTTACTTAGACAGTAATATTTTTCAGTGAATGTCTGGAGTGGTACTAGGTCTGTGCAAAATTGCAGCATTTCTTTGTTTGCTTGCTATTTTGACTGCCTTTCATATTTCGCTGATATTATACTCGGGTTTATGAAAAGGCCAGCCTGAGCTTGTTCTTATTTTGTTCTTAAAATCTGTGCAAAATCCAGGCTCGTGTTTTTATAAAATTGTTCTCATAGAAAAAAGAGTGTAATGGCAATAGTGAATCCTAGGCAATACTAAGTCAAGGAAATTGTGTATTATTGTTTTCAAGGATGTCATACGTATCTTTCAATAGGTGCTTCCCCCGTCGTTATAATGGATTTCAATTAAGTTATACTTATGTGCATTGATTAGGCCGGGTGTATGTGTACCACTGTCATTTATTCCTATGATCTCATTTGCGTAGGTCTATGTCAAGTTCCTAAAGTTCCTTATTTTTGGACCTCTTTTGACTACATCTTAGAGACAAAAGTTCCTTAACAATTACTTAATTTTAACTGCATATTTAGTGCCATGACTATTACAGAGAGACTCTTGTATGTGAGCAAAGCTGCTTCTTCTATTTGTCAAATGTAAGTGTCAATAACCTGCTATGGCACTAAAGAATTTCATCCCTAAGAAACTGCTAAGAAACTTTCGGTACCAAAATTGTCCAAAAACCAAAACTTTTGGATACTGAAAAAAATCTTAGTTTCCTATAAAAAAAGTGTATAAGTTCTTAAATGTGTGCGACCTTCGTCATGAAGATTCCTTGTAAAGCGATTCTTTAAGAAAGCTTGTAACTAGCTATGAATCGTATAGTAAGTCAAGACATTGGTGTATTTTTGCTTTTCATGAATATCATACTAATCTTTTGATAGACCCTTCCCCCGTTTATTGTACGCGATTTCGATTCAGCGGTACTGGTGAGCACTGATAAATACGGGTGTTTGTGTACGAATGTTATATATTCCTATGATCCCATTTTCGTATTGACGTTGATCTCTTTTCTAGCTTCTAAGGTTTCGGTATAATAAGGTTATAACCTTGTTTAATTCTTTACTCTAGCGAATGGTTCAGTGTTTTGAATCGTGTACACAGAGCAAGTGATGCTGAATTGAAAGAAATGAAGGATGAAGCTGCCAACATTAAAAATGCCGTCGTAAGTTAACATTTCTTGACTGAAACTACACCTTTTTTATGAGGAACTGATCAATAAGCTACTAGGGCTGGATTTACCTGAACATTAAGCAAATTGAGGGCTCAATTGAATTACTGTAGGAAAACCAAGCATTCAAACAACTAAGCTGTAGTATTCATGTCAAAGTACTATTTTGGTGTTAAATAGTAAAGCGTCTTGTTGTCACGATTAAAGCCTTTAGGTAACTTGTTTCCACTAAGTCCCTCCCAAAAGTATTGTGTTGTAGGCCAAACAGTGGATGATTTTGTCTAGGATTTTGTCAGGAGTGGTTGTCAAGTACAAAAATATCAAGCAACTTTTAAGCAACTTTGAGGGCTGAAAATTCTGAGAATTTCAAGAAAATTCAGACTGTGTTTTTCGAGTTTAGGGGACTATTTAGTCGTGGATTTCCAGTATTTAGGAGCATGGTTTGAAACAGGGCCCCTTTTAACACGCTAACGAGAGGGACATTCACCTCTAGTCTCGTATCTCTCTCTTTTTGTTTTGAACAATTGCCTTTTGTGCCCGTTCCTAAGATAACGATAGAATCCCCATCCAGTTACGATCTCTTTAAAAGGGGCCCTGGTCTGAAGTAGATAAACTGCTTATGAAAAAATTTGTCATTGGAAAAATGAGAAATTACTTGGGTTTTGAAGGACTAGGAGGCAGTTTAATCTATATCCTAACATATATTTGTCATGAATGGCAAGCGCGAGGATAGATTTTTCTACAAGTGGGATATCGTAATTGATGGGATTCGAACCTGGACTGTTTGACCATCATTCCACAGAGCAAACAACGTTTCAAATAAATTCATCCTTCCAATTCATTTAGATTACTTTTTGGTTGCTTCTAAGATCTGCGATGTTTTAGATTTATTTTACGTTATACGACTCGTATTTGAGTTCGTTAAATGATTTTTTCCCATTTGTGGGCTTGCCCAATCGCTGTGTATTAATAATATGTCTTCTTATTGCCAGGGAACGGTGGACACTGCAATAATCGATTCTGTGAATTGCGACATCGCAGCAAAGTAAGTTTGTAACTAATCTTGAAAAACTTAGTTAGCACAATGATGCTTTGCCCCCGCACTGGACATTTTCAGTAGGCATTGCAAAAATCTCAAAAGTTTTGCATCACCAAAATGCCGAATTTGTGTTCAAGA